>JAMZAV010000012.1:600000-920603 GCA_024449915.1 Sweltsa coloradensis
GACAACTATATTCTGTTACTAATTATCATTCAATGACACATCATAATTAAAGGGGTATTCACCCGCTGAACTAATATATTTCGTTTAGGCTAACTAGATATTGATTTAGAAATTAACAGAAAAAATATTGGGTCCACCATGACCAGAAAAAATTGGCAAACTTGTTTTTTTTTTCGAGCTATAGGTCCCATCGGCAAAAATCTCCCAATAAAAAATAACATGGGGACGATCTTTATGCTCCGTGACCTTGGAGGATCCAAAGAAATATTGGCCATTTTTGACGTACTCTACAGCCTTTTCTGTAAATCCACCATATTTTGTTTTGTAATTTGGGCAAGTGGTTCGGTCAAAATATGCTCATTGCCAAGAAGGGGTGTGATTTTGGAATACACATGTTTGTGCGTTTGAGTGTACATGTGTGCACAGTTTCAAGACACGATGTTATAATTTGCCATTTTAGATTGGTACGAAGCTCTTGTATCTATGTGGAACAAACAAGAAGCATGTTAAAGCCGATTTAAGAAATTTCCCATAACGCCAATTTTCGCATGGATAAAAAAATTGAAAAATTCGTGTAAAATCACAGTTTCAAGATGTCATTTTTTAATCAGTCATTTAAGTTTAGTTTATGATATAGATTACGTGGCTAAAAAAAATGAGGTAATAGCCCATTTAAGGCAGATTATCCTTGACAATCAATAAACGATTTCAATAAAATCGTCTCCTTGATTCCTGTAGTCGCAGACTCCTCCACTCTCTACTCAGTCTCCGGGGCGGGGGTTCGATGGCGAGGTCATATGTAACGTACGGTGATGAGCTCGCACAATTACAAGGTTTAAATGTACAATCTACGCATTTATTCTGGATAATTTGTAGCTCTATGGATTGTCCTACAGGGTTGTACAGTTTGTACAAATATATCACGTTAGAATGTGTGTTTGTCCCGATTAGAGTAAATTTTCAAAATGTTGTTTTAGTAACCGACCGTCAAATATAAGACACGAAAGAAATATTCGAAGTAAATTCCAAATCTTGATCAAGAACAATAACTTGAAATGCTCTCTGATAATGACATCCAAATGTCCTTTGTACATTACCTTTTGTACCATTTTTTGATTAAAATTCGCGATCAACAAGTAACTTCGAATTTATATGGAAATTCACTTGATTTGAAAGTCAAACGATTTGTTAAAGGTCATTTTACAACATTGTAAAAAAAAGGGGGCCAAACCTCTTATTCACACGTTTCTATCTATCTCGGCACACTCGCTGACGTTTTTCTAGTGAAGCGACAAGTACACAATCAAATAAGTTTCGAAAATGAATTAATTGTATTGTTGTGCTTGCGTACTATGGCTTTGAGTGACTGTAAGTATGTTTGCATGTTTAAAACTTTAAATAAGAAAGAAAAGATGACAAAAATGGAAATGACAGACTTTTATTTAGTAAAACCAATGATGGTCAAAGAACCAGGACCATATTTTGTCATTCGCACATACTACTCGTCGAATGCATTGCTATCGACTTTGGCATTTATTAAAATGATGTACTGCCGGCTTCTGCTTTCGAGTATCTCGGTAGGTATTTAACAAATGGATCGGCCGGGGGGGGGGGGAGGGGAGGGGAATATCTTTCTTCAAAATATATATTTATTGGTGACTCTTTTAAGGAAAATAATAAACTTCCGTCTTCACATGGGTATTTTAGTACTGCATTTACGCGAGATTAGTCCTACAAAGTATCGGCCACATGAAAATTGCTCTTGTATCTTCCTGAAATTGTTGCAAAATAACAGAACAGTGCGGTGTGCGGTGTGAAGATTTCTGAGGTGAGGCCATGTCAGGGGTGTGAACACAAACAATCAACCCACGCCTCAAAGACTCGAAGACACCAAGGAGAAAACACCCACGGATCTGGACACCTTGAATAATCAAATAAATAAACTAACAACGATATTACAAAGAATTGACCCTTTAAATTAAAACAAGTAAACTGTGATTGAATTGTGAGCCTCCATTAGTATTCTTAACATACACTCATATCCTTTCAAGTACCATCAAGAGCGTTTTCGGACTTTGATTTTAAAGCAGGGAACATTTATTATTGAAACCGTTAAAAATGCAAATTTTTCAGAAAACTGGGTTTCCTCAATATAAATTATTGTTTGCATTGTATTGCATTTTAAGGTTGCTAAATTGTATTCATTTCACTTGTTGCTTTTATCATTCTCTATTAAAGTGCAAGAACCCCCCACGTTAAGTGTTTTGTGATGGAGAGAACAAAATAGATGATTGAAAATGCTACTTTTGTTTTCAAAATTGAAAATCAATTACCTTAAAATATTCCAAATTGAAATTCTATTTTCACGTACCTCTAATCATATTGAATTATAAAAGTCTACTTCAGAATTAAATTGTATCATCCAAGGACCGCCTGCATTGGAAGCACGGCCAAATTAAAAGTACCAACGTGGTACTGGAGTAGCTTAAATGGGAAATAATTAAAATATGATTACGTTTTAAATTGCGGCTACCTGTCCCTTGCACACTTCTAGAATATGATTTGTATAAAATTATTGTTTTTCTTTCGTTGATTTTAGTTGTAGACTATTCGTTGTTGGACAACAACAAAGGTGTGGACGTCTTATGGAGGTGTTTTGTTGAACAAGTGATTCATATTGAATTATCCTACCACCTGTAGGACTTGGCTTCGTTCAAACAATCATGTTGATAGTTTCGAGACTTTCTGATGGCGGAGCACTGTCATAACGACCGTGCGCCCTTGAAACGCAAAGCATTTGTTAATCTGGTCAGTCGGACAGAGTGAATTTACTTTTTCCGTATTGTGTAGAGGTCGCAGAAGTGATTGTTGCAAGACCTTTATTTAATTTCCTCACCTTGATGGTTACAAACACTTTGCCAAAAAAAAAATATTGAGTGCACGATAGCTGTATAAATAATGACATAAAATTTTCATAATAATTTAATTGTTTCAAATTTTCAAACGCCTTGAAATATCATAGAATTGTTAAGATTACAATAATAACTGGAAAAAGTTCGCAATACATTAAAAATCGCTCCATGAATTAACTCCCAACAAAGTTATGTATTTGTATCTAGTATCTGACTTTTACGTTTTGAGTCTGAGTGAACTGAAATGATTTATGTTTCGATATTTTAAAGAAACTGTTACATTTATGAAAACTACACCACTTTAGCTATAGTTGTTTCAAAAGAAGTAAACAGTGAAATTTATTTCAATCATCATTTGTTAGGATGCATTCTCTGTTGTGTTCGGGTTGAGCGAAGGACCTACCTGTCTCAAGGAGCAAAGTGCACAGGAAACGAAGAAGAATGAATAACATTCCGCTATAAAACACTAGACAGAAGATGGAGAAAAATAGGTCGCACACGTAGAAGACAGGAGAGAAATGGTCGGAGATTGTGAATCTAAGGTCAAACACAAGCGAGGATACAAACTTTATGGAAGTGTTGAAGTGTTGGCTCTCCGAGTGGCAAAGTTCATGGAGAGACGCTCTGGTGCAATACACAACTGTCGTCTACAAATAGCGGCACCTCATGTCAGTAATAGCAAACTTACCAATCACTGGAAATAAGTATACCTACAAAATGTATCAGATAACTGTGAATGTCTACTCGATGACAATGTCCATGAAGAAAATCGCAAAACTTGATTTATGTATAATTGAACCCATTCAATGTCTCTAGTTGACCAGTTGGATTATATTTTATATGTTAATATACGGAAACAAATATGTTCACTAAATTGTCAAGTCAACGTGTGTATGATATCGCACAACAAGAAAAACGAACCAAACACGAATGTTTGGAATTGTACTTTGCGTTTTGTGTTTGAAAATGAGTTTCAACTTCAGAAGGTATGAACAAGCTCCGACTAAATAACTCATTTAATATGGTGAATCCAATAATAAGTTTGTTTCGTTAGCATTGTTAAGTTATATTGTTAAATGAGAGGTTAGATTTATCCCTTGTATAATTAAACTGTAAAATACAAATTTCAACATGACTGTAACAACCATGTAACATTGTTTGGATGTAAAATATGAGGAATATATTTCTAAAATTATAATATACCCTATTTGACGGCAAATACAACATTCAAGACCGATAACTAAGAAAAACAAAATATCACAAGTTATACTGGAGCTGATGTAATTTTAATTTGTTTGGAAGTAATAGGGAAACATACTAGGAAACGTTTAAGTCTCGTCGCGTTGTTGAGCGAGCACCGGTACGTGCAACACGACCCGAGTACGACATTCCCGTAATGTTACATACCAATAAGTCTTTAAGGTCTTGACCGATTTAGTTGTAAACTAGGAGATAATGTTGTACTTTTTGACCCTGCAAAATTTAATAACGATTGGAACATATTTTTATTTGTTTTTTTATAACCAACGATCGGATTTTGTTCAAAAACTATACAGCAACCCGCATAGGTGGTATGTACATGTGTGCAAAATTTCAGGTCGATCAGAGAAACGGTGCTACCTGTACCGAAGCAGTAACAGAAAAAACAGACATTCGAGCCATTAAGAGTCAAGTGGAGACGCTCGCTTCGCTAGCTCAAATATAACTAGGAAAACGCTAAAGTCCCGTCGTGTTGTTGAGCGAGCACCGGTACGTGCAACACGACACGAGTACGACATTCCCATAATGTTACATACCAATAAGTCTTTAAGGTCTTGACCGATTTAGCTGAAAATTTGTAAAATATGAGAGAATGGATAAAATCCACCGCCATCTAGAGGACCTTGACATCATTTCTTTGGGAAAACTATTTTAACTCTTTGATAACAAATAATACACTGCTTCCTCGATAGTATTTTGATTACTTCTAGGTGGCAGTGCATAGCGTGCGACTTTTCGTTGCCATGGTAACGTAAGGTCTTGACCGATTTAGCTGAAAATTTGTAAAATAGGAGAGAATGTTGTACTAATTGACCCTGCAAAATTTCAAAACGATCGGAACATATATATATTTTTTTTTTTTTTAATATATATTTTTTATAACTATAACGATCGGATTTCGTTCAAAAACTATACAGCAACCCGCATAGGTGGTATGTACATGTGTGCAAAATTTCAGGTCGATCAGAGAAACGGTGCGACCTGTACCGAAGCAGTAACAGAAAAAAACAAAAAACAAAAACACAACCAAAAAAAACAGACATTCGAGCCATAAGAGTCAAGTGGAGACGCTCGCTACGCTCGCTCAATTACGAAATGGAAAATAACAAATAAACCCGACTCAGAGGGTAAAATCAAATTGTAAGTGAAACACGTAAGTGCGTGTGGCCATGAATAAGAGTTAAACCAGTATGACTGGTGTACGAGCTGTGCAGACCTGGCTGAAGTGCGGAATGCGAGGGTTTATTCTGGAACGCTTTTTAACCACTAATTCTCACCCTAGATATATATTTTTAGTGGGTTGTTAAGGGAGAATATGCAGTGGTTTTTTATCAGTGTACATTCTCATTTTTTTTTTTTTTTATTATTATTATTATTATTATTATTATTATTATTATTATTATTGTTATTATTTTATTGGATTTTAAAAAAAAATTCACCTACGGGAGTGTTTCCCGATCAACCAAATCGAGAAATTATTATTATTATTATTATTATTATTATTATTATTATTATTATTATTATTATTATTATTATTATTATTATTATTATTAATACTAAATGTGTAAAACACTGTACTGTGTTCATGTATGCTGACGATACTGTTTTGTTATTTGCTCATAAGAACTTAAAAATGGCCGAATCTACTTTGCAGCGGGATTTCACTCAATTATTAATGTGGACGCACGATTATGATCTCGTTATTAATGCTGACAAAACCAAGATTCTACATATGTGCTCACCTCTGAATCAGAACAGGCATCAACCTCTTAAAATAATATTCCATTCTTATGAGTGTTTGCATGATATCGTAATGGAAAAAACTGTGTACGGTGTAGTGTTGAAATTGAGTCTGTTGACAGCCATGTCTATTTAGGTATCTTAATTGATAGATTCATGTCGTGGAGGCCGCATATTATCTCCTTATGCAAGCGTTTAAGATCCTGTGCATTTCAATTATTCAAATTAAAGTTGGTACTTCCGTTTAAACTTTTAAGGTCAGTTTACACTGCGATCGCCGAATCAATCATCTCTTATGGCCTCTTGGCCTGGGCTTTGCATCTTTAAGCCACGTAAATTTAATAACCAACCTTCAAAACGCAATGATTAGAACTATGACACCATGCTTTTTAAAAAGAAATCCAAGATATAACAGCATACAAATGAAATATCACTTTTGCAATGTACTGCCTGTATCATACCTATTTAAGTTTAGATTTATTTTACAATTTTATTTCAATAGACAATATGAAGCAAACGAAAATACGGGGATTACGCGGTCGAAATCAAGAGGGAATTACTTTTTGCCTAAATTCAATAACAAATATGGAAAACGAACACTTTTTTATTTGACACCTGCTATTTTCAACAGCCTACCTGGTCATCTGCGTAATCTAGAAAAGATCTCAGCCATTAAATCTGAATTAAAGTTTTATTTGCTCGATGTTTATGTGCAGTCTACAACACCTAATCATTCATCTCAGTACCCAATTTGCTTTTAATTTTAATTTTTTATTGCAGTTGTTCAATTTACTATTTTCATAATGTATCCTGTTTGTTTGCTTTAAGATTTGATTACGAATGACAAAATCTGTTTGATTTTTGTTTGTTTTTGGAGGAATCTTTAAAAATTTAGATACTTGGTGCAAGTATGTAAATTTATTCATCTAATACTGTGTTGTTTTTGTGTTACCTTAAGTATAATATTTTTATATTCAATATTCAAGTTTTGTTTTTTTTTAGTTTTGTTATACAGGACGGTGTTCCACTGAGTTTGTTCTATTTTTCTTTGTTATTGTTGTAATAACTTCGCACAACACCGTAGTTGTATGAAATGTACACATTGTCGTGGTTTAAACCACAGACAAGCCTTATTTAAGGCTTTGTGGACCGAAGCATATAAAAAATGTACAAATATGTAATTAATGAATTAATAAAAAAAAAAAAAAAAAAAAAAAAATTATTATTATTATTATTATTATTATTATTATTATTGTTATTATTATTATTATTATTATTATTATTATTATTATTATTATTATTATTATTATTATTATTATTGTTAACCGTACCTGATTTTAGATTAACAAATACACGTAACCAGTTATCATATAAAGGCCCATATCTGTTCAATTCTATTTTATGCAAGATTCCAGAGTTTAAACCATGTATGAAATATGTTCATTTTAAAAAACTTGCAGAAAATGCAGTAAAAGAGAGGTGAATTATTTCCCATTTTAAAATTGCTTTTACCTTTAATATTAAGATATTGTATGTAGGCCTACTTATGCGTTGTTTTTTTTTTTTTTATGTTTTATTGATTTGGTTACATTTAAAACTTATTATCATGAATTTTTAATTATACATTGTATTTTTAATTTTATTTATTTAGTTAATTGGTTAATTATTTTGTTAAGGTTTTAAGAATGTATAGTTTATTAATATTTACCGTGGCGGCTGGCACAATTAAAATGTTATTATGTGAAGCAGTCCTTCACACGAGCAGTCTGCTCATGAAGGCAACTTGCTTGTTTGATATTGTTAAATGTATTGTGTGTGTTTAATCAAATAAATTGAATTGAATTGAATTGAATTATTATTATTATTATTATTATTATTATTATTATTATTATTATTATTATTATTATTATTATTATTATTATTATTATTATTATTATTATTATTATTATTATTATTATTATTATTATTATTATTATTAACTGCTCGGCGTTAAACATGGTCGCAAGCGCCTTTGTCGCTCTCGTGTTCCACGTGTATTAAAGCATATTATTATTATTGTTATTATTATCTAATATTTCAAGGTTTACAACTATATTTGGTCGTTTCTTTCGAGAATAAATGAGTTGTTAAGAAATAACGTAAATACAATTTCTAAAAATCAATCGAAGGAGTCTAACGTAGCAAGTTTCGTCCGTATGTTTGTTTAAAATTGTGCAACATTGTTGTGCATGATTAGTACAATTATGAAGTATATTGTCAGGTATCTCATTAAATACTTGTTTATTATTCCCGTGATTTCTATATAATTGGCTCCATATTGTATTTAAAATTTGTTACGGTAACACATTTTAAGGTTAACAATATATTGCAAACAATATTATCAAATATTTGAATAAATCAATTCTTAAAAGCATGGTTGAAGGTATAACGTTTACGTAAATGACACAAATTAGCAGTGAATAAAAAATTGATGGAAGTTGAGAGTAAACGTGTATACCTACTCGAAACGGTTTATTTCTTCAATTTCTATTCCAGATGTTTAGTTTTTCTTCTCCCTAATATTTATTTCAAATAGTTATTTGGTAATTAAAATAAATAATTGTCATACATAACAAATGCAATTTGAAATAGGCCTAGCTGATGTCTCACATTGCATCATTGTACGGTGAGAATACGTACACCAAACTGTGTCGAGGAATAAAGAAACAGGCTGCAAGTATGAGCAAATTAATTACACATTCTCTAAGTAACTGTGAAGGTAATTATTAATTTATGTGTTAATGAGATAAGTAAACATTGCACTTGCAGAATTTATAACAATAAAAATAAAAATAACATTATTGCTAAACATTATGATTGAAAGCATTGGAAGATTTAAGGAAATAAGCTATATTGTATTTTTTGTAAGCATACTTTGTTATATTTTGTTTGTCCCGGTTTTATTATTTATCCCGACCATTGGGATATATTAGTAGAATATATTAGTAAAACATATCGTAAGGTTGGAGTATTCTACTCGCGAGTGGTATTATTATCTAAACATAAGAATGAACCGATAATGAGTTGGATTGAATTGAATTGTACAGGTTTCATTATTTAAAGTTTGCTCTGCCATTTATAATATATGAATAAAATATTTTTAAAGTGCGACATATTAAAACATCTCAAAATAATATATTTTAGCTTCGCCGTCTGGGATCTGTAAACATAAAATGTAACATACAAGTTTTTAACTTTTAATGAGTTAGTATAGGATTTAACCTTTAAAGTTTGATCGACCATTAATAATCGGCAAGTAGAATAACTCGGTGCTGAGGAAACCTCTAATGTAATTATTCCAGCTATGTCATTTCGAGTGTTGGAATTGAAAAACTATGCAGCATTTTGTATTAGAGCTTGAATTTGAGTTGTCATTTTGCTCGAATTCGTCATCTAACCTTGTACAATTGATTATTTGAAAAATGGTATATTTTAAAAATATAATCATGAAATGTTCTGCTTATTGAATTCGATCAAGAAATAGAAAATATGATTTGTTATTGAAGTGGCGTGAAGATAACGAATATTTTAATTACTGGAAATACGATTAAAAATACTATATTTTCAAAAATGTTAAAATGCATTTTCCATTATGCTGATTTATATTCAGTTTCAAAATGCATACTTGCAGAATCTATTAAAAGAAAACGTGCAAGACTGATCATGTTATGGTAAACTGCAGACGAAGCGTCTGTGAATGTACGTGAGAAGCGGTAGATGCTATTAAGACCACAAAGTATAATTATACTTAATAAACCACCAGGACTTGTTAACCGGAGAATGATAATTACACTGATTTCCTGAACAAAACACGGTTAAAATATATTTCGGTGATGGATGTCAACGAAATATTACGCAGCGGGTGAGTGCTGTGCATTGTTATTTTAACCGTGTTTTGCTCAGGAAATCAGTGTAATTATGTTTATACTTATTATAATTTCTAAGTTCCTATAAAGGTTAAAACAACAAACTGTGTTCTGGATAGGAAATTCATAGAGATCACATTTAAGAAACAAAAATAGGAAGAAAATATTGTAGATTATTCGCGCATTATGAATTTCCTCAAATCGAAATGTATGATTACGGCAAGAGATGAGAGTTACACATGAAGCCATCACGCGTTATCTCGCATCCATCTTCCACTAAGCAAACTGATGCAGCTTCCTGGAAGATATGTGCAAATACTACACGTTTACGTTCCTCCCTGTAATCCCCAGTCTAATCCTACCACAGAGGTAGGTCATGCGTAATGCGTGACGCATCAAAACACTAGTCGAGAGGTATGATACATACTAACTGCAATCCTGACTGAATGTTTTCCTAAGCTGTTTTGTTTACTATTTATTTGTAGCTGTCGAAAAATAAGAAGTAAGGGAGCCAAAATGTGCAATGTCATAATATATTGATTGTAGTTAGGGAGAAGTAGGGCAAGCCCCGTAGCACGTGTGTCTCCTCCTTCAGTGATGCAAGACCAGAATGTAGAAAACTGTGATCGGCATTATATGTGTCGGTGTTGGATGTTGACTTGCAAAGCTTGCCTTCAGTCTACATGGGGGTGACTTCTGTCAGCGGTTTCATACAGGTTTGTATTTTAATGTTAAAACTAAGCTCATTGTCTAGTGGTACAGTATAGAAACCATCTTGATAACTTCGTGCGGGCTAATATGGGACATTAGCGCTATTCCACTACCATGCACAAGATACATATTCCATGCTTATACCTTGTTGTTAAATATCTTGTTTATTACAAAAGTAATAAACAAATTAATAAATAAAAACGTGTTCGTTAAATAATGTTTTATCGAGAAACACCAGGCAAAATATTTATTTTTATTTTTATTTTATATATTTATTAATTATTGATTCATAGCAACTGTCGAAAAAGTTTGTCCCGACTGGGGTTCGAACCCAGAACCTCCGGCTAAACGTGCCATAGCTCTACCAATTGAGCTACCAGGACTACAGAACAAACTTTTACAAAACTGCTATTTGTTGTGTTTCGAACCCCAGTCGGGGCAAACTTTTACGACGATTGCTATGAATCAATAACTATGTCCTTAAAGCAGCCCGCTTTGCTTTATGTTTAAAAACCTTATTATTTATAATTATTTATTTTATATTATTTAGCTAAAACTAATAAAACCCTATGTTTAACATTTGGACGATCACTACGCCATGTTCTAGATACAAATCCCAATATCTTTGTGCGTTTGTTTCTCGCAATTTCAATTAGAACGTTCTATTTCAGATCACAAGCAATAATGTAATGTTTCTTATGTATCATGTATTGAATGATGTCAGAGTCTCTAATATCCTAACTGACACACGTTAACACAACCAAGGTAACTTAGTGTGACGGTTACGAGTTTTCGAGCCCCACTCCCTTATCTTCCTCACGTCCTTGTCCTCCGCTCTTGAGGCCGTCGTACTCAGATGGCTATCCACCGACAGTGTTGGCTCGAGCGTAAAGCGCGCGACTCTGATTCGCGAAGTCTCGGAGTTCAAACCCCGTCAAGACCGGCAATCCTAACTGAAGGTTTTTCCGAGGTTTTCCTCAGTCGTTATAATGCGAATGCAAGGGACTGAGTCCTCTTAAACAGTCCCTCGGACATCCCTTCACAATTGACCAATCCGCAATATTCCTAGCTAGACACCTGAAGTGAATGAATCACATCCTGGGCAGGCTTCCAAGAAAAATTATTTTATTATTATCAGTTGATTATCCTTGCGACTCGGAATAGATTGCCGTGTGCTCTATCAACAATGTGCCGAACTACTGGGATAGCACGTGGATATTGTTAATTATCAAATCTATAACAAGACTTTTTTCATTTTGTAATGCACTGTGGTGACATTTTTGTTCATTACTTCTACTCTATTTAATAACACGGTAATTGAATTCTATCCAGATCGTTTGAGGGACCCCCATTTTCCAATGATACGCGCTGTGCGGCGGAAGGTACGGTTATTTACACTTCGGAGGTCCGTCATAAAAACTCTTAGAGGACGACTCTCTTCTTGACAAAAGTGGAGTTCAGATCAAAGGTAATAACATTTTAAGCCATGTTATGAAAAAAAAACAATCAAAACAAACAAACCCATGGGAAACAAGCTTTTGCGTCAGATTTTAAATCTTGTGTGCGCGCTGGTTGTGACGTCAACTGCGGCGTCTTGCTCTCGGCTGCCGCGTGGTGCCTACTGTCCTCAGCCGCGCTTTGCTCTAATCATTCCAGTCGTTGCTTGTTACAGATAGTGGTAGTGACCTTTAAATGAGATTTTGTTAAAGCATGGTTAACCGATGATATGTGTTCAAGTGTAGCAATGTCTCTGGTAGAGTAAAAATAAGCATCTATCATTACATTCATTTCCACTTTCCAGACACATATCGTCAGTAATTGAATCAAATAAAGAGAGCACATTTTGTGCCCGCAAGTACGCGCGTGTGCTCCAAGCATTTCTTGAGAGCGATTTTGAGATCGGTGTAAAACTGAAGACTGAAGTTTGTCCTGATTGAATTGTACGGGTACCCGCAAAACCGGTCTCTTGAATGGAGGTGTCACATCCCAGGCAGATTAACAAGGTCTGCTAAAACATGCCCTCTTTTGTGATTGACAGTATTTTTCTTTTGGTTTGAAGCAAACATTTTCATGACGCCAACTTGTAATCCACTTCCTTACTTACCCTTCGCGCGATCTTCCAGCATTGTATTGTTACCGTTTATAATTTCCATAATAATTCAATAATGTTTTCAATCTGCTACAAGTCATAAGCTCAAACAAAATACGGTATAAAACATTTAAAGAATACAGATCTTATCCCTAAAGAATAGAGAGAGATAGTGCAGATTATAGTCTTTCTTTACATTGCTAACAACCCCCCCCCCCCCCCCCCCAGCAAACTCAATCAGTGTGACCTTGACAAGACGTGACAGATCGCTGACAGAGACGCTGCGGCGAGTGTTAAACAGTGATAGCATCATTTTATAAACAGCACAGATTTATTTAGTTTTAGTTTTTATTTAATGTCTATCCTATTCAGTTATAAAAACTGATTTACAAAGGAGGACAACTAAATAAATCTAATTACATAGATGCAGACACAACATTGAACTACATTTAAGTAAATATTTGAAATAGTAATATTACAACAACAATGCATTAAACCACAACAATTTTGGTAACTAATAAAAAGGATATTAAATGAAATTAATTAATGAATTTTTAATATATTTTAATATTAAATTTATGAATGAATGAAGTTTGCTTCTCGCTGTTACAAACGGCGAAGTGATTGTTAAATACCCATTCCCTGGCACAACATTATTTATAGGACAACATTACTCTAGGCTTGATTGGTAATTGATGAGGCCAGTACTACCCTATTCTCAACTGCCTGCCGCAGCAGCTTGTTTTTTTCAATCTGCTGCAAACTCAACTCGGGTTCAAATAAATATTGTTTTGCCCCAGATATAACCAAAAATACAAAATATCGTCGAAATAGAACGCGGAAGATGCTGCAAGTATAGCGATTGCAGTGCGTGACTGACTACACTTACACAGCGGCTTGCCTTGTCAGTTGTCCGCGTGGCCAAGACACAGCATTCCGTAAAAAAAAATTACGGCAGAATTGTTGGCCTATTTCTTTGATTTTTGTTTTGGTGTAATCAAATTCGTGTATCATAAGTAATGATTAATACATTTTTCAAGATGAGATAATCCCTTTAATAAGCTGGGATTGGTACTTTTAAATATTGTCCTTAGCTTATACACAATACCTCCAACTACCTGGTAGCACACTGTGCCACGACGTAAAGCGTGTAACTTGATTCGGGAGCTCACGTGTTCCAATCCCAACGCCAACGAATCTGACTGAAAATCTTTTACGCGTTTTTTTTTTTTTTTTAGTTGTTAAGGTGAATACTGGGATTGAGTCCTATTAAACAGCCCTCGGACTTTCTTTTCACATTACCTAAAACCCCAAGATCTAGTATGCTACCTGAAGAGAGGGTCACGCCGGGTAAATCTGATGTGTATCCTACAACAGGCATCCATACGTAAATAAAGTATTTCCGTTTGTCACATGCTGAAGAGGTATGTGAATAACGTGGGCAGGATTCATATGAAAAATGTATTTTATTTCGATAAAATATCCCAGGTTTAGTGCTTTGAACACCCGTTACCTAGAGTACCAGCATGGCCGCAGAGTGGCGTGGGGGCAGGGGGAGAGCTTGCCCACTCACATTACTTCAAAATGTTATTTGTGGTGAAATTTTACTGAAATGGTGCATGATAATTGGAATATCTTAAGCATATTTTCTCACAGTAAAACTTACCCTCATTTACTATACCGATATGTGTGTGCAATGTGAGCAAGGAATATTATTCTGATATGCCACACGACGTGCAGGATCGATTGCGAGACGTTTAATTGCCTCTTTGAGTCATTCATACAGAATAAGACTGTTGCGACAGGGTCGAAGAGATGGTAAAGACTATTTCAAGGTTCTCACACCTTGCTAATTCGCCACTGCCTATATTCCAATTTAATTGACCAATTCAAATTTCATGTATTGTTATCATATTAATCTTCGCCATTAAACGACCTAGGCTAAAACTAATATTAATAATAACTAGGCTAGGAATTTGCTAATGCTGTTTACAGTTACATTAAAGGACAAGCGTTTTTGGATTATCAAACCCCTCATATTTTCTATGGTTTGGAAACATTGAATTATATTTTGAAAATAGTAGGCCTACCAAAACAGCTATTAATATCTATATGGTGGCAGTAACCAACGAAACATGCATTAAAGAGGCCCGTCCGCTTGTATTTCGCTCCAAAACACATGCATTGCAAACTACTAAAAGTGAAAGTGATGATTGATTGTGCTCTCCCACCCCCCCCTCTTCCCTCCGCCACCCCCCCCCCCTCCCACCGCGATTCGTCCATCCCGGCGCACGCCTTTGTCAATAGAACATATTTTATATTACACCGACGATTCCCCAACGTCAGTGGACTAACGCCTGGTAGCATTGTAACTCGTAGAAACTAGTAGAAATCGAGAGTATTAACCTTATCCAAAATATTGCTAAAACAATCGGATAACGTGAACAATTCTTTGCCTTGACTTATACCTCGCTGAGTACACGTGTACTAACTTCAATCGACGGTTCGAGAATATCCCTTAACCTGGGTACTTATCAGACAGAAATAATGATCTGTTAATTTACTCGTATAAGACGTGTTAGTGTAAGATTATCTAGTTCTTAATCTGCAGTTCAAGAACAATTAAATATCTAGTTCATACTAACTTGTTATTAGTGTTTCAACTTTCAGACCGTACTTGATGCACGGCTAAGACAAACAAAACTCTACAATGCTTAGCATTTCAAAGTTCCCGATTTATTAGATACACACAGTAAATTGGAGGCTTATGCCTATCCATGCATATAAATTTGTGGTCATGTGTGTAGTCTACGGTTTATTACAAATCGTTTGCATTACAAAATTTAATACTGTTTTGAGCGTTCAGATGTAAAAACACTAAAATGCTCTTGAGAATAAACACACTCTATAATGTCTACTAATCCTTTTAAATTCGCCTTCAGTTGGAACCTGGCTCATCTAGTAGCTGTCACTGTCAGTCGTATTGAATCGGACCAAAACTAGACTAAACTTTCGTTTTCTTATTCCATTTGCGATTTTAGACCTAGATCTGGAGCTTTACGTCAGAGCTTCCTACGTCACTGTCAAATGATGACGTCGGTCTTCAAAACTCGACTATATAATGTGCAACTATGTTCAAGAGTGTCTGAAAAGTAAAAACCTAGGCTAATGCATGCGCCTAACAATGACATTATGTCACACCGGATAATTAATAATAAGGACATAGTATTTTTGTTTTATTTTTTATTTTTTAATACTTTTTTCACATATTACGTGACAACGTTATCCCACTGACTTTTCCTTACTGCAGCGTGAAATTGTTTCGCATTGTCGTAGGTTGAAGCGTAAATTCATCCTCCGAATAACAATTGCTAGTTTCATTCTCCCTCTACGACTGGCAAGGCCGATCAGTATTGTGCTAGAATTTTTCAGTAGAGTGGATTGAAATTCCATATCCATAATATGTATATCTACCTACTTTGTTACCTGACTAACGGCCTCTTTAACCAATATAGCCGTTCTGACCACCACAAGAATGTATTGTTCATATTCTGTTTTATGTTCACTCCGAACTACACAACTTTCAAATGAGTCTATTGATTTCCATTCCCTCGTGCAAAAACTTTCATTTGATGAGACCTTGACATCGATAATATTTACGTAATCCAGTGCGGGAGTATGATAGCTAGATTATCCGCAATGCTCAAGACTCTTACTCAAAGATCGCCAGATGATACTCGCCACCGGCATCCTCACTGAAAGTTGTTTTCAAATCAAGTACTCTAATGCTGGGACCGTGTCCGTTGGAATATCCTCTCACTCTTCATACACCATTTACCTTGTTAGTCGCCTGACAGGAGTCGGTAATTGCCCATTAGCAAGTTCCCACTAAAATTAAAAATTCATCTTTAAGTTCATCACTGTTTCATGATCAATCGATGTTCTTGAAGTAGTGTCGCTAGAAATAGAAAGTGCTCGTGAGTTTATCGCTGTACGTATCTACTATTTAAAGTTAACAAAATACTTATACTTTAAGGATTCACTAAATACTAACAACATGAAACGTGTATGGAGTTTGTATGGTGAATGTTAAAGAAAACTTTAATGTACTTAATAAATACATCTTTGATTAAATAATATCTTTATTCAGGCATATTGGAGGTATGATTAGTGAGTGACCTCTGACCTGCGTATGTGAATATCAATGTGTATGGTGTGTGTAGGCATATATTTCGTTAATCGTCACAACGTAAACAATGAATTAGTTGCGTCAAAAGAAGATTGCGTTCTACCTACCGGCTAGCGCACACGTGCATGGTCACGTGCAGGTGTAAGTTAGTCAACCCTCGGCTTTTGTTGTGTGCCCTATTGTTCCCGGCAGCGTATAAACTTGATTGGTTTTCTGCGAAGATCTGCGTGATAAAATGCTCACTCTCCTCCATTTGACGTTAGATATTAAAGAGGTCTTATTCACGCCACTCGTTGTCTGCTAAAGGTGGGCCTTCTGTGCGCCACAGGTTGCTACTTTCGCCTCGATTTAGGAGCGAGGCCGAACGCACGACTGCACTATACGCCATGTTATTGATTTGCTTTGCTTACGTAACGCGAGCCGAGTAGAACAAAGGCGGGCCACACTAGGCCGCGCCATCTTGCATAGACCAGGGTGTGTCCAAAAGATAGACCACGTGCTCACCAACTACAATCTTAACAACATTCTTTTCGTTGAGCAACTTATTTACTTTAATAATCATTATTTTCGGTTCTTAAAGAAAAATGAAAAGTCAAGGTTAAAAAACATTTTTTTTTTTAAATTGTGCATACAAAAAATTGTTTATTTCTTTGTGAACTTTCTGCTTCCCATATCGTATTAATCTGGAATTTATTAAACAATGCATTTTGGTTGTTGTGTGTGATAGGTTTGACCTAGATCTTCTTCTATATAGTTGCGGCCCCACCTGATCGAACCTCGCCCTTGTAGTTCCTGATTGTTGTGGCCTTGCAGGAGGTGTTATGATAGTGTGAGGCGGGATGGATGCACCGAGCACAGAATAGCAACAGGCAGGCCGACTGGCCAGTTGGCTCGCCAAGGAGATGCACAGCTCGAGCAACTGGTGGTTCGAGAGCGGCACTGTTGAATGAAAATCAACAGTCTGCCACTTTCTTGCGTCTGCGGCACAAAATATTACATTCTAAAGTTTGGCTGGGCTCCAAATAGAAAAACACTACTTTGAACGAGTCGGACGAAATGTATGATTTGGAAGTAATTTACAACAAAACAAAATACGGTGGTGCGTTTCTCCATCATCCCCATTTCTATCGTTTGTGAATAACGAGGAGGCGATTGGAAGGCGTTGGCAAGTGGTGTTTTATGCTTTCCATGTGAAACATCAGACACAAACTAAGATTGAAATCATATCACTATCATTCGTTGAATGTAGGTTTTGGCAACGAATATAGGCCTTAAAAAATGTACGCGCATTTTACGATTGGGTAACATCCAGCACATTTCAACACCGCATCACATTATCATATTTACATAGTTATTTTCTAGTACAGTTGGAAAACTGGGACATCTGGCAAATAAAATCTATTTTTTACAACTTCAATTATTGGAATAAATAATGTACCAATTCGACTTAGCACAAAAACAACATACACTGTATGCAACGAAACTTTTTAATTTGTAGTAAACATACAATTCCCAATAAAATAAAATATTGAGTACAAAGAAAAACAAGCGATTAGAAAAATAAAAATATATAAACAATATTTTATAGTAGTCTCATATTAAATTCCTACTTGCTACTTTCACCGACCAAAATATTTGGGAAGTTATCAATTTTGAGGTCATTTCGCTTATTATAGGCTTTGCAATTTATGTATTAAATTCGATGTGTAACCATGGAGTGCAAAGATACACAGTCAAAACAAAGTATGGCTAGAGCTCTGAAACTTGTTGTGTTATTCTATTTATTTGCACTTTTTATATATAAATCATAATACCATTAGGCTATTTTTATTATTCTTGATTCTTCCATCCTTTGGGAGTCGTCCGCGGAGGCACGTACGATTAGGGCGCTGGTCCGAAGCGTATGGCTCTACGAGGACGTGGGTTCGATGTCGTCCGCGGGGGCACGTACGATTAGGGCGCTGGTCCGAAGCGTATGGCTCTACGAGGACGTGGGCTCGATGTCGTCCGCGGTGGCACGTACGATTAGGGCGCTGGTCCGAAGCGTATGGCTCTACGAGGACGTGGGTTCGATGTCGTCCGCGGAGGCACATACGATTAGGGCGCTGGTCCGAAGCGTATGGCTCTACGAGGACGTGGGTTCGATGTCGTCCGCGGTGGCACATACGATTAGGGCGCTGGTTCGAAGCGTATGGCTCTACGAGGACGTGGGTTCGATGTCGTCCGCGGAGGCACATACGATTAGGGCGCTGGTCCGAAGCGTATGCCTCTACGAGGACGTGGGAATTATGAAGTCTTGTTATTGATACGTTAATAAAGCTATAACAATGTATCTTTTCGAATAAGGCTTTTAAAAGCCAACCGTTGTTAAGCTATTTTAAGAAATTGCCTGTATTCTGGCATAATATGTACATTCGGTAAATTAAGATATGGCTGATTCATCGGCTGAATGAGGGAGATAATTACACATCTTGGTGGTTTGGGCATACAACATCGTGGTTGTTAGTGGACCTTCTCTCCACCCCCCACCCCCTCGTTTCCTCTCGACTGAATGACGCCTGTGTGACAATACTCGTTTTTCAGTCATATTGCCACTTATATTTTAAATTTTACTAACGTTGCGATGTTATTTCATTTACATCCTCACCTCATCAAGGTCAATCATTGACAAATATAAAAAAGAAAACTACATTAGTGTCAACAAATACACCCGAAAACAAGAAACCAAAGCAAACACTAACAAACGGAATCACTGCCCATGTGACGAAAGCTTACATGAAATGTCGGTAACGTGGACATCTCTCCAAACATGTGTCATAAATCAATAGTTTAAATGAAGCGATATCAATTTTCGAAAATATATAACCGGCAAATAATTCACAGCACAAGATAATTCATTTAAACTTGCAACATAGGCTACCAATAATTAGATTGAAAAAGTAATTGAAAGTTAATGAAAAAGTTATTATTTAAAAAGGCCTGGAAATACTTTTAGTTCCCAAGTAGCTCATTTGAGCCTGGAATGTTTAGTTCTCTTAATAAATTTTGTGCACTACAATAAAGATGAACTTTATAAATCGAAATTATTGTGAAATTTGACCTTCAGCACGAAACTGCTATCGAAGTTCAATGGAATACGCCAAAAATAAAAAAAGCTCACAAAATCGTTTTGTATTATTTATTTATGTCTTGATTAGCTTTAACAAATAACGGATTATTTACTTACTGATTTTCTTAAGCTAGTAAATGTGCTTTTTTTGGTATTAGCTAGCTAACTGTGAAATTAGCTAGCAAATTTTAAACAATCGATAAATTTAAAGTTACTATCTCAATTTACACTTTTTAACAACAGTGTTAATATACAAATAATATCTACAAAACTATACTTCATACTATAATGTGTAATAACTTATCATATGACTAAGAGATAAAACAAAATAACTCGTTTTAAAAATAGCAAAACATATAATTCAACAATAGATTCCACCAAACAAAAACAAAAATAATAAAAAGTGAAAACGTGAAAAACAAGTTGTTTATTCAAAAGTATATCGAAAAAAAAACAGAAATTTCAGGACGAGTAATTTTATTCTGTACTTGATTAACAGATTTTTTTTTAATTTTAATTTAATTTCAGGTTAATATATTTTATGGTTTATGTCTCGCAAAAAAAAAAAAAAAAAAACAGTCCGGGTGCTAGCAAGTTTTCCATTCAACCTACTTCGTGGATATTTAGAAATGAGACTGATTTTTGTAAATATTTACAATTCTATTGTATTTTCTTCAGAAATTAGATTGTCTTATAACAGTTCCGTGGTCATGATTCTGTTGCGGCAACTGAACTCTGAAGCTTATCGGTCCGTAAACCGTTTATATTAAAGATGTAAGTAAACATATCTCCTTGTTACTTAGTGTCCCATTATTCTCCAGTCTGAAGCATACGTTTTCACTTCTCAAAGGCTCTCCTTGGCCTTAAGTGTACCCTAGAGGCATCATTTGGTATTGTTCCAGAGTGTCATCTTCATTAGTTCGCCTCGTCTCCGCTCGAGTCACCTGTTTCATTCATTAGCTCCTCGGTGCCAACGCGCATCACAAAGACTAAACGAGTGCCGTTTAAAATGTACAGCGAAAAGAGACATGAAACACTGCGATCTCTAGCCTGTGAACTTTAGATAAAAATAACTTCGTTGACACATATTCAAACAAGTGTCACTTTGCTCGCGAGTGTGTAACATATCTTGATAGAAACCTGGCGTGTCGTTTAATAAACGTCCAATGTTTTAATGTTATCTCAAGGTTGTCACATGAACAAACATTAATTGCCCAATTAGTGATGCTCTCAAACTGGTCGCATGGTGGTCCTGAATATGTAACTAAAGCCCCTGTCACAAGGATAATAACATTATCATTACTATAAGCGACTCACTACCAGTTTACGTCATAAGAAACTTGTAAGTGTATAATTGTTATTTTTACAATTTGTTGAGCGAGCGAAGCGAGCGTCTCCACTTGACTCTTATGGCTCGAATGTCTGTTTTTTTTTTGTTGTTTTTTTTTTTTTCTGTTACTGCTTCGATACAGGTCGCACCGTTTCTCTGATCGACCTGAAATTTTGCACACATGTACATACCACCTAGGCGGGTTGCTGTATAGTTTTGTGGCAAAATCGTTTAAAAAGTTAAAAAGTTACATTAAAGTTAATCGAAAGTTTTTTTTTTAACTAAGCGGCGACAAAATCTGAGGTGGCCAAATCATTTAGAATGTCCGTCCGATCACGAATATGTTATTTTTATTTTGATCCGATAAGTAGTGTAGATGGAAATTACATTATAACAAAGTCCCGTTACCATGGCAACGGAAAGTCGCACAGCTTTTTTGGTTCATGATAGCGGTCGAACGGAGGCTCGGTTCGAGTTGAAATTTTGACCATCCGCAAGTTTCGTTCCCGATTGAATGCCATTAGTTTTGTGGCAAAATCGTTCAAAAAGTTATAAAGTTACATTAAAGTTAATCTAAAGTTTTTTTTTAAAACTAAACGGCGACAAAATCTGAGGTAGCCAAATCATTTAGAATGTCCGTCCGGTCACGAATATGTTAATTTTATTTTGATCCGATAAGTAGTGTAGATAGGAATTACATTTTAACAAAAGTAACGTTACCATGGCAACGAAAAGTCGCACAAGAATTCTGGTCACTATGTACTGCCACTTAGAAGTAATCAAGAGTTAAACTAGTTTTCCCAAAGAAATGATGTCAAGGTCCTCTAGATGGCGGTGGATTTTATCCATTCTTTCCTATTTTACAAATTTTCAGCTAAATCGGTCAAGACCTCAAAGACTTATGGTATGTAACATTATGGGAATGTCGTACCCAGGGCGTGTTGCACGTACCAGTGCTCGCTCAACAACGCGTCCAACTGAGCGTTTTCCTAGTATAATACATTGTCAAGTCGCTTCCACTGCAATGAAGTTCTCCAGTAAGTGTATTCTATCATTATGCCTAAATAATACAGTATCCCAGGACTTATCAGTGGAATTGTACATTTCTATCTTAAGCAGTGTATTATCTCTCAAGTCGCTTCCACTGCAATGAAGTTCTCCTTTAAGGTGTATTCTATCATTATGCCTTAATAATACAGTATCCTAGGACTTATCAGTGGAATTGTACATTTCTATTTAAAAGCGGGGTATTATCTCTCACGCGCTGCCATCATATTAAAATAATTGGAAAATTATTGTTAACAAAGTACTTAATTAAATATTATTAGTGATTTTCTTAAGTTTATGATAATGTAATAAAGTTTATTAGTTTATTAGCCAATAAATACAACATGAGCTATACAAAATTATGTAACAGGGTGAAAGATACAATGACCTGTAGCTATTGGTCCTTTGACAATCAAAAAAGAACGTTGAAACTTAAAATAATACATTGAAATAACAATTACAACCATTTCCAGCACGTAGACAAATTAATATACAAATTTAAAAAAAAACAATATTAGATAAACACAATTGAAGGTAAATTCAAAAATTGATTTACCGATGAATTTTTGTTTTGTTTTGAGAATTCATTTATGCTATAGAACTAGTTTCTAATGAGATAATATTTTGGTATTTTTTTTTTGGTGTTTAGGGTTTTCGGTGTTATAATGTTTACTGGGAGAGTATGGATTTTTTTTATTTTGAACTAATGAGTTAAGCTGTCTTATTTTTTCGGTTTGCAGTGGGATCGTTTGAGTTATCTTTTCTAGTGGGTAATGTTTTTTTTTTAAGTTTGGATATGTATCCAGTCTTTTTATTAGAGGGGTATTAACCCAATTAAATATTTTTCACAAATCATTCAGGCTTACTAGTTACGAATTTAGAAAGTAACATACAAATAATTGGATCCACCAGGACCCGAAAAATAATTGTCAAACTTGGTAATTTTCGAGAAAAAATAATGGACATTATTGACGTACGTATCGACAGCCTTTTCTGTAAATCTTGTATATTTGTTTTTGTAATTTGGGCAAGTGGTTCGGTCAAAATATGCTGATTACTAAGAAGGAGTGCGATTTTGGAATAAATATTTTTACATGTTTGAGAGTATATTTGTACACAGTTTCAAGACACGATATTGTAAAGGGCCACTTTAGATTGGTACGATGCTCTATAGTATCTGTGTGGAACAAGAAATAAGCAGGTGAAAGCCGATTTAAGAAATTTCCCAAAACACAAATTTTCGCAAATTTCGGGATCAACAAACTTAAAAAAAGTCGTATAAAATCACCGTTTACTGTCATTTCAGTGTAGTATTATGCTCTAAATTATGTGGTAAAAATAATTATTCGGTGTAATAGTTCCTTTAACGAGAATGGCAGTTTCATGTGTGAGCTATACATTATAGCACTATCATTATTATTATATTCTATATATTATTAAAACTCTGTGGGAACAATTGTTGCACGATCATGTGCAGAACGTTATCAATATTAGTAGAAAGTTTGTGTCGCAACAAATGTAGTAGTATTGAGCACTAGAAAGTCGTTATTTGCCACAAGTCCATATTCTATAAACGCGGTCGCTTTTGTTGATGGTGAATGTTATTATGAATTAAGATATATTTTCTTATGCTATTCATGTTTCTATGTACCTATTTCATTGCTGATTATACCATTTTTTCCACATATTTTAAGCATCTTAGAGACAGCTTTAATTCAGAGTCATATCATTAATCAATATATATGAAGCAGAGGCATTTGTAAAATATAACACATATTTTAAATTCAGTAAATGAAATTTTGCATCAAGAAATAGCTATGTAGGGCGCAACCAAACGCTGGATTTTGAGGTTCTGAACAAAATAGTATAGAGTTGGATTTATACTATGAAACAATATTGTTACCCCATTAAAACAGTCAAATTACCAATAAAATATTGTTATAATAAAATAATATACATTTTAAATATTTTACAATAATTTATCAAGTATTATACTATGTTATAAAGTTTTTAATTCTGTTTTTAATTGGACTAGATTATTTTATCTGTTTTTTTTTGTAAATCACTAAAATATAAATAAATTTAAACACCTTTTTCGCATGTTAACAATTTAAATATCAGGTTATAAATAAATAAATAAATAAATAAATAAGTAAATAAATCCGTATTTAGAGTCTACCCACTCAGTCACAACGGATATTCGTGATGGTTACGAGTATGTGCAAGCATTCACTAGAAACCAAGCGCTCAATATAAAAATGTAAATGTCATTTTGATATTGGATTTTTCAAAGTAAATATAAACAGCTTTATACCACAGAATTTGTTAATTAATGTTGGTTGAAAAATTAATACCGCAATTTATCAATATAGTCAAATCAATAATTACCTATAATAATCAATGGATTGAACGTATAACGTACGATGGAGATGAAGCAAGTACATATTAGCTTGATATTCAGGTGAACATATTTTTGTAACGTTTTTTGTGATCGACATTATAATATAACGATAGCATGTGACATGAATTTCATACGCTCAAAATCACGAATATGGTACTTTTTTTTTATGTGTTCCAAAATAGTAAAATTTAATATAACTTATTTTTTAATTTGAAAATAAAGTGTAGAAGTGTGAATCCCTTGAATCCCTTGATTCCGCTTACATAGTAACGGTGCAACATTTTAAATAACATTGCTTTCTATCATCAACAAGGCGGTGAGACCATGTTCACAAACTTCTGGGAAGGCCAGCTTAAAAAATTTGATTTGATGGTTTGTAAACAAAATTTTATGTGATTTTTCTTTTTAACATGTGTAAACTATTGCGAGGAACCCGAGGTATCGTTATCCAAAGTTTTTATTCTATTTTACTAGTGATTTTTTAAATTCTCAGTTTTGACATTAAACATTTTCTTCAATATTTAATAACAAAAGAAATTACAACAACAATATGAACAGCTGATGTCAAAGAAGTTGGATACTAGAAAGAAAGGACAGAGAAGTTGGAAACTAGAAAGAAAGGTCAAAGAAGGTGGATACTGGAAAGAAAGGACAATGAAGGATCAAGAGGAGAATATCTGAGAAACTAAGAGATTGGAAGTACAAAAGTTGTTGGGGCCAATTTTGAGAAATTTGAATTGATCTTTGGAGTATAGAAGTTTATAAAGATTACATAAGCTCTTGGAGAATTTGATATTTTCAATTTATTTACTTGTATTTGATATGAAGTTTATGAATTGACTTATCTTAACATCAGGGTATGCGTACCTATTGTTTTCATCTGTATTCTTGGTCAAGCAGAACAAAAGGCCTTATGGCCTTAAGCTTCGCCAAGTCAAAAATAAAGACTTTTATTATTATTATTATCATCCGTGAGAAGACGAATTTGCCCAAAACGCATCTCATCTCATACATCCTCTAAGAAAGGGGTAAAACAAACCACTGAATTCTTTTCGCTTGTCAGCGCAGGATTTAAATTGTGGCTCTGCCTAGTGAAATATAGAGATGAAGATTAATTGTAATTTTATACGTGATTTACCCGTACCCCCAACACACTGAAACTAGTACCTTACCGATGATCCGCGCACATGCACTCGCCCACCGGCCGAAATATAAACCAACCACTTCTACTCCACTCAAAACACCCGGGAGAAATTCGGAACTCACGAACCCATTAAAACAACAAAACAAATGCAATGGTCAGAGCTTACAGTCTATAGCCTTGCGCAGACAGTGACAGCCAGATTTATATCAACAGTTTGTTATCATAATCGTACTGTAGATTATTTATTATTATTAGTGTTGTGACTTGTCTAGATAATTTATCTAGATAAAATCTGTTATCTATTATCTTATATAGAAAAGTATTTGGTTGTATTCTTTTTCAATTATCTAGATAAAATAAAGTTTATCTTCTCTAAGCTTTTTAAGCTTTAAGATAATTTTTTTAGAAAAAATAGTTGGATAACAATACTTTAGAAAAATAAAATAATGAATCATTTTTTTAAATAAAAGTTTCTTATCATAGATTTGAAAATGGCAGTAAATAAATTAGCTTTTTTTGCGATAGTTATTATCTTTTATATATGCAAAACTATCTAGATAATTATTTTTATCTATTATCTTTTATCTAGGTAATGTTTTTGCTGTTGTAATTGCTAAAGGTAGGATGTTCTTTAGATTGATCATGTCAGGTATATTTTCTATTGCGTTCTGCATATCTACCTCTTGTGTTTGGTCGTCTAGTCGTTCTGGGTGTTCTGATCTTCTTGGTTGGGTTGGCAGTTCTAGTGGTTCTAGCAGTTCTGGTAGGTCTGGACGTTCTGGTTGGTCTGGAATTTCTGGTATGTCTGGTAGATCTGGAAGTTCTAGCAGGTATGGCAATACCGGTAATTCTGGTAGTTCTAGTAGCTCTGGTATGAACTGGTCTTCTTCTTCGCTGTCCTCTGCCGATGTATTGCTGTTATCATCTTTATGTGCTTGTATAGTTCGTCCTTCGCGTCTTTTTCTATTTAAAATGTTTACTGGTAACATTTTATTTCGAACTATAATTCTTCTTTGGTCAGCTATTCTCTGTTTACTTTCTTCCAAAAATGGATATTCACGTACAAACTCTTGATGAAGCTCTTGTCGATAACCGATTAAAACAGTCTCTAATAACGTTACCCTATAAAAGCTACGCATCACACAAATGATCATATCTTCTGTCCATTTGATGCGCTGCCTCTGTTTTCCAGCTTCGGTGGTTTGTTGTGCAGTCACAGGGCATTCTGTATCATCCTTGTTTCAAACTTTCTGGGGGGCTAGCCACGGCCGTTCACATTCTGTATCATCCTTGTTTCAAACTTTCTGGGGGGCTAGCCACGGCCGTTCACATTCTGTATCATCCTGTTAAAACTTTCTGGGGCTCGCCCCGCGTTCACTTCTGTAATGCATCCTTTTATACAACTTTCTTGGGGCTCGCACGGCGTTCACAATTCGATCATCCTTTATTCAACTTTCTGTGAGGGCTCGCACGGCGTTCAATTCTTATCATCTTGTTTAAACTCTGGGGGCTAGCCACGCCGTTCACATCTGTATCATCCTTGTGTCACCAGAACGCATCAGAGGTCGTCGTGTTTCTTTAATCGTGAGACTGACTCACGCACAGAAGTATAGGAAGGAAAGTGATGCTTATATCGGAGCTCAGCTCTCTAGTTAGTAAATAAAAAGCATACAATACAACTTGATATAAACGATTACAGAAGTAAACATTATTCGTTAGTTTCATTAGTGTGTATAAGATGTCTAAAAGGCCAACAGAAATAGATTGGACTATAGGACTGACGCAAGGCTGACAAACATCTCCATTGAATTGAATTCTTGTGAAGTAGATGTGCGTACAAATTAATACTTACTTTATGGTAAACACTGTAGGAAGGAACGCCGTTGGTAAGATATGTTGGGAACCTACAGCTGTTTTCTAGTATGATCGATTCAAACAAAAAAAGAAGTTGCCATACCCGCCATACATGATGTTTACATGGCGAGCTGTAGTCACAATTCTATTAGAAAACTTTGACAGTGTTTCCGTAGTAATCTTTTTACTAACGCACCATTAAAGTTGTGTAATAGTAGGATTTCAAAGACTTTCAATCACAGATGTTATGGAGATAGTAAATCTTGCATACAAATCTAATGAATATGCTTCTAGCTGTGAGAGAGATAGAAATTACAAGAACAAAGTAATAAATAGTTGGTAAATTCAAGAAATACTTTTTGCAAGATTACAAGTTTGAACAAGAAATGTTAGCTGACACGTTTTTTTAGATTTTATTCAATGCTTCCAGTAAACATCATAATGTTATTTAAACTTTAACTTTCGCAAAGTGGTAATTTTCCAGATTTAAGTTTTGTGTTCACACGCAGATGATTAATATAGCTGTCGGAATTAAAAACTTTCTTTTCATAGAGTAACTTGGCCTAATCTGCACGTAAAACTTCCCCGCATTACAGAATTAATGGAAGTATAACGAAAATTGTGATTTGATTTGTAGCTCTACTGATGCTGACAATCTTTATTTTAGCAATATTTGTTAAGGAGTGATGTACGTATTTGAGTTATTTCTTTAGCCTCTCGTCGTAGCTCTGCCCCTTTCACCACCTCTTCCCCCAGTGGCGTCCTGTCACTGGTGCACGGGCGTCACTACGCTATTTGCAATGTGCTGCTGGCTTTGACAGCTGTCGTCTCACAAACAACTTTAAGCACCCGCCATTTTCCTCACTCGTTTGAGAACGCGACTTTCAGCTTTTGGTCACAGATCGATAGCAAATACTCATCTCCCGCGTGTCTCTGACAGATAAACACTGCTCAACATGTGTGAAACTTTCACTCGCCTCGCCGCGATACATCATTCAAGAACTAGCCTTGTTTCAATATAGCAAGTTTGCCTTTTAGTGGACTTACTATTTTTTTTGAATCAAACTACAATATAGAATGGGTTACGAATTAAATTCGTTTCGGAAGAACCAGGAGTAAATTGTTTTTAAGAACATACTTACAGATCATCTCGGTGGATTATTGAGCATAATATCCAAGAGGTGTCTATGCTTCATAAAATACATAATTACATGATAATAAATGACATTATTTCAAAACTATCCTATTTTGACTGGGACACTGATGGTCATTTAGTATATAACTTTAAAATAAATAACTTACACAACACATAACCATAACTTGTTAACATAAAACATAAACATAACAAATAACTAACAATACATAACATAAAAGGTTACAATAACATAGTACACAACACTCATAACATAAAACATAACTTTCTTAGTGCCAAAAGCACTTGGTTTGTGTTTATTTTGAATTATGTTCATAACTGTAAGTATTCTGAAATACCAAAAATCGGGTGCATCGTTAATGGTAATTGAAAGTGAAACCGTAGCCTCATTCCATTCCCTCTTGTGGCTATTTACGTAATATTTAAATTACACTCCGACAATGCTATTAGCTCAATATAAAATCTCTTTAATTACGATTAACTTTTAATGGCCGGTCACTTTAATGAGACGAAAACCGTTTTGTCGTCATCTCATATTACTGCATATTATATTAATAAACTTTTAGTTGTATGTTGAATTCCGGTTGTTATTGAATAAACTTCTCCTTAACACTCGTATTGAGACGGTAATCTTAATCTCGTGTCTTTCATGATTGGATATCTCGTCTCTTTCATAACCGAGTTTACAGCTCGATTGTGCTGTGCATCAAACAAGACTATACAACTATAACTTGAGATTGAAATCGCAAAGATGGCATTCTCTGTCATTTAATTAAATGCTTAACTCAATCATCACTCTACATTTGTTTCGTAAGTTACGTGAGCGGTGACCAATGTATCGTAAGAGTATTGCACATTACTTCTGAAAATTAAATTGTTCGCGATAGGGGGCAACAACAAAAAAAATCGGTGTGCATTTCAAAGTGAGATTTTTTTTCTTTCTTTACTTTATAATTTTGTAATAAACAATTTGAATATGTATGAAAAAATATTGTCTTAGTATACATTATTGTTGTAACTTGTAATTATACTTTTTCAAACTTTGCTTAACAACAGTTCATTACTTTTGTCTGTATTTATGTGATTACGTATTAGTAGTTTTAGGGCGCTTCAACGGCAAAGATTATTCGCGCCTGTGATTACGTAGTTTCATATAGTTATCCTCCTTTATAAGCCAGTTTTTATAACTGAATAGGATCGAATAGTGTCCCATGTTACAGCTGTGCGTTTAGGTATGATATTGCTTGTGTTCATGTATGCAATGCAAAATGCTGGTCTAGTCAAACGTCAAATGAACGAAAGTGTTGATGAAAATCTCTCCAAGTGGTATTATTGAATCTTATATTTTCAAAAGCTCGCACTTCAAGGTGAATGTAAATTATAATGGCAAATTGCAATGCATAATTTTCAAAGGCATACGACTAAGATGTATGCAAATATTGAATTCCTACTAATTGGACCGTATATTTCGTGTAACGTCGTACGTAGCTGCTTCTGATTTACAAAACCTTCAGGAGAAGTGATTAACATCTTATATATGACGGTTTCTATACTTGGACTAGCCTGGGAGCCACACTATACGCTTTATGCCACTTTAGAAGAAAAAGGAAGAGGAACCAAGGAAAACAATATGCCAACATCCACGATTTACACAAAGTCGGCAATAATTATTTTAATGTTCAATGATACACACAGTTATCCTGAAGATATAAGAGAATAATGTTAATTGCAAGGAATTAAAATATGTGTTGAAAATAGTTTTAAAATACATTGGAAAGTAAATGGAAAACATACATTCGCACCATTTCTGTGGATTACAGATTCATAATTGTCCACTGAGTTTTTAATTGGAGAAAAATCTCACCTTTCTTTGGCAATTCTTTTAATTCCTACTAGGGCCAAAATATTGGCGTACCAGAATGGGTTTTAATCGGTCTTGTTCTTGAAACTTCTGCCAAGTGATTTAAAATGTGACCGTATTTTTCACATTGTTATTTAATTTTATTGTTTTTTTAAATAGTAATTTTTAAACTGGTCTTTCTACATTTTATTCATTACTATTATTTATGTATTTATTTATTTAACCTGTAATTTTAACAGAAAACAAATGTTTTTGTTATTGCTGTATCGTCACCTGTAATAAAGTATTTCGGGAAGCTATCGTTATTTCTATATTTTTATTCTTTTGACTGCTCTTGCATTTTTCGTTCTTTATTTTCTTATTTGCTGTCTTTCTTTAAAAATGAGTGCAAATATACTTATAACAACACGACTGATAATAAATTTAAGAATTATGAGTATGCGTCTTGCACGACGGAACGGTGGCAACGTATAACCATGAGGTTATATATAGGCACGGTGCTATGCTAGGAAATCTATAAATTATGTAGTTCCTAGAACCCAGATCCATTGATCCAATGGCAATTCAAAACTTTTCTCAGGGATCAAGAGTGAACTTGATTCATCGATATTGACGCAGGCAGCAGCCATGCGCATGTTGTTACACTTAACACACTTCTCCTGAGGCATACCTCATGACTTCTCCAACAACATTTCACCAAACTGAGGCGCATATGTGCACCTTGTTCAATCATTGTTATAACAGATCTGAACATTAAATATAGGGACTTGTGTAGCCAGCAACTAACACCTAGCCGTTCACAAATATCATGGTGACCTATTTACTCGACACACAAGGAAAACGTCATACGTGCCTTTACACTAGGACCTCGCCATATACTAAAGCAACGTAATATGGCTACCTCTTACCTGATTAGGCCGCTATAGGCGGTTAGTCTCCTGCTAGTCTTGACGTGGACAACTGTACGTAAAGTATCAGCGTTCTTCCGGATCTCCTTCGGTTCTTGAGGCGACCAAACTGGTGTCTGGAATGTCGACTAGACCTGTCCCAGACGGCTAACGTGATTCGTTACTCCTAGCAAACTACCAATGAAAGAGGTTATCAAGACCAAGTCCCAAGTGGTGCAGCATTGTGACCAGTTGAGGAAATCAACCCATCGACGAAGAGTTCAACCCGCGTCCTTTTAATTAGCATAGTCTAGTATTCCTCTTGAACTTAATATTGTTTCCTTTATTTGTTCCATGTTCTGTATGTAATAATTAATTGTAATCGCTAATTAGGTTCTGGGACAACCCTTAATGGCCAAGTTGTCCATACCGGGCCGGTAAACCACAATGAATTCATTTATCAAATATTCATTCTAACCTTGCACGATACCCCTAAGTCGAAATAAAATTTTAAAAAAACAACCACGTTTAAAACGATTAACATAGTAGACCCATGTCTAACAGCATAGTGGAGGTTCATCTAACAAAGCAGACACAGACAAAATTTAGTCACCAGTGAATGGGTAAAACAAAACACAAACCCGGCATGGTTGGCAAAGAGCGAGTTCCACACATCGTGTAAAAACACCCTCCAACCCTCAATATGCAAAGCGATGCTCTAGATTGTCGAGGAGGCTGATATTCCTCGTGGTTCTTGTTGGCACTTGGCAGGAACTGGGAAGCATCGTCACAGGTGACGGAGCAGCTGACTCCAGGTGGCACACCCTAGCGGCAAGCAACTTGCTCTCGCCAAGACATGAGTACCAACCCAAACCCCGCCACGTGCCGGCGAAAGACAGCAGGTGGTGAGAGAGACGGAGATGTGGAACACCGCGACCGGAAATAAACAAGATCTCTCTCTATAGCTTGGATGACGTGGAGTTTCAGACTTGAATCGTAGAGTGTCAGATAGGTGATTGCCCCGACCGTAGACTGGCATATGCGAAAAAGAAATTGTGAAATTACTAAGTATCTTATTGACACAATATCGTTTTAATATTGAACTAATCTTAGTGACATTAACGTTGTTTTGCTTGACTAAATCCGTTTAACCGTCACGCGGCCTAAAGTACCGCTACTTTGTAAGCTGAACAACTAGTCTGATATACGAAACTACCAATTGTAATAATTTTTCTCGATGTCTTATTGCCCCCCATTTACACGTCAATCGTAATTCTTAATACACTTTTACAATAATGTATGAAATAATAAATTGATGTTAGTATTAGATTGGAGAAGAAGAATAATGAATAGAAGAAGCATGCACGCCAATTCGAGATTTTTATGCAACCAATCCTATCATCAATCTCTATGTAAAAATGGCTTATCTCAACCTAAATCAAATATGTACTGTGAGACTTTTGAGATAAAATATTCTCATCGCATAATGCCACCGAATACAATAAGTGAGTTTATCGTTTGTCGTTATGTACAGACGCTAGCGTCACGCGAAATTTTTATCGTGTGTTTTCTTGTGTTTAATCAGTGAAAATGAATTCATAACGCCACTGACCAATGGGGCGCCGGGTTTTCTAAATTACGAGGGGTGCTGAAATATTTCACTAGCATTTCGAAGACTGCCAGTCAGTGATTTTCTAAAACGATTTTGCTGCATTATTTTGTGTACTGTATTATATCAGTAGGTAATGAAATTAGTCTGTGTAATTGTCATGATTTCGGTATATTTTATTCACAGTGGCGGATAGCCGTGATTCATGGGATTTATTTTCAAGATTTTCATGCACACAATTGTATAGCAAAAACTATCAACGTTTCTAGGGGGAAGCGAGTTCGTTTTTACAAAACCAGGGCATGCTTGAAAGCTACGGTTGTTACTGCCCCTTTTCGCCGAAGGCGAGATAATTTGCTAATTTACAACTTTAGATGGCCTAATAACAAGTAAAAGAATCGAAAATGGCACAGTGATGGTAATGATTGGCTGCGCAATCAAAATAGGAATATGGGGGAGTGGGGGATGACGATCGCCCCACCGCACTGCCCCCCACTGTATCCGTTACTGATTTTGTTGAATTATTTTAGCTTCTCTACAATTGAAAAATATAATACATTAAAAATAAAAAATTATAATTCCCGTTTCTGTTCAGGCATGTACAGGAAAGGTCTAACAGTATATTTTATGGTTGTAGATTTTTTATTCGCAAGACAAGAAAATGCCACAGGACAATTTCCACAATTGACGAGTCACAATCCGAATTATCCGATTTATCACCAGACTTGCAAGATTTACAAAAAAATAACTCAAATCTCTAAACTAACTTATCTGTGAACATTTTTGTAAATGTAGATAGCTCAAAACTTTGTTATTGTATAGACCGATTTCGTTTTTTAATTTAGAATATTTGGAGGGCTGCGCCCCTGAGCCCCTGAGTACCTACGAAGTCGGCGCCCCTGGCCCAATAATTGTTGGGTGGCCAAATGAATTCAGCTGGAATGAAAACAAAATTCAAATAATTTTAATCTATCGACTAATTTTAGTTGTACTATAAATTGTTTTTGTTCTCGAGGACGGCAAGAATTATTCGTTTAATGATGAAACGGGTGTAATAAATTCCCGGGGAATTCGTCAGGAGTATGGATGGCTGTACCGATGTTAAGTGCTCGTACTACCCATAACCGACCTGTTAATACATTTATACAACGTGTATACAATGTTGTGAATCTTAAATGGGTATTCACGCGCTAAACTAAAAAAAAAAATCATTCAGTCTAACTTATTATGAATTTAGAAATTAACAGAAAAATTATTGGGTCCACCATGATCTGAAAAAATTGTCAAACTTGGTATTTTTCGAGCTAGGTCCCATCGGCAAAAATCCCCCATAGGAAATAACATGGGGATGATCTTTATGACCCGTGACCTTGGAGGATTTTGATCCAAACAAATACTGGCCATTATTGACGTACTCTGCAGCTGTTTTTCTAAATCCCCTATTATTTTGTTTTGTAATTTGGGTAAGTGGTTCTGTCAAAATATGCTGATTACCAAGACGGGGTGTGATTTTGAAATGCATAATTTTTATATGTTTGCGTGTTTGAGAGTATATTTGTGCACAGGTTCAAGACACGATGATATAAAGGAAAGGGACTTTTTAGATTAATACGATGTTCTAGTATCTATATGAAATAATAAAGAAGCAAATTAAAGCCAATTTTAGAAATTTCCCGTAATACCAATGTTTTGCAAATTTCTGGATCAAAGAATTGAAAACTTCGTGTATCACAGTTAAAAGATATAATTTTTTAAACGGTCATTTGAAGTGAAGTATTATGCTATATAGATATCCCCTTTAAAAAATATCGCAAATTCATCTTTCCATAACAAATATAACACCTAAATCATCTTTATTATATTATATTATTAACGCACTATATTATAAACTATTCAAAACCTATAATCCATAGATGCAAACAAATAATACATTTTCTTTTAATCTTAACAAAAATGCATCCACATTTGTACTTTATAATTTATGCATTTATGAAAATCAATTAAAAGTATGAAAAAAAAGAGGGGAAAAAAGAAAGAAAAAGACAAAGAAAAAGAAGAAGAAAAAAAAAACTTTCAAAACTATAAACACATAATATAATATTCACTTTTACGTCCGTTCGCAATTAAGAATTGTTTTCTCTTATATCTTAATTAAAATGCATCTCCATTTTTTCAAATTTTGGTTTATGAAAATCCACATTCTCGTATTCAACAGTCGTTCATATTGATTAGTCTAAATTAAAAGACTCATTATTGTGTTAGGTTGGAGTTGGTTAATAAATAATTTTGTTAAATATATCTTAAAATGCATTCAAATACAAACGTAAATTTAAATATCTGTCTTTTTCGATATCTTAGTACCACAATAACGTAGGCATATTATTCCAAGTGAATTAATTTAAAACAATGGTGCTTGACTAATTTACTCCCATAATTGTTTTAAATTCTATTTGGGTAAATCAGTAACGTTGTTAAAAATAATTTTCCATGCATGCTTTGATCCCTGGGAATATGTTTTATGTTTGTGAGGTTCTGGATCTTTCTTGCAGAGAATCCCACTAAGTTTCATCAGATATCTCACTTAATAGAGTTGCCTCCACCGAAACCCAGGATCAAAATCGCCTTTTATTGTCTTTGCCGAGCTCTGGCTGCACGTTGGAAGTTTTATAAATTTTCTATATTTTTTTTTCCCGCGTCGTTGTTCCCATACTCGAAAACAAAATAGTGCTCTAATATAATGTTACCACGGGAACAGAATGTAATATTGTATGTGATTCGTCGCAGCTTATAATTTTAGTTATGTTTTTTCCCTTGACACTTTGACATTCCATTATAAATTGAAACTAGTAGAACAGGTAAATTGATTGGGAAATTGAAATTATTTGGACGTACACTGTTCTTAAATTGCACTTTCACCACCCGCGTTGTGCCAAACCTCCACACGAAACATATTTGAAAAACACGCGTTTGACTTCCTATTCGACCGTGAGTTTGAAAAGAATGATTCGCGTTCATTGAAAAAAGCGATTTCATGAGCTCAAATCTATATTTTAAAAACACATTTCAAAGATTCATAAAATTTCTCGGATCGACCGTTGTCTAGAGAAGCCTCTTAATGAGTTCAAACCGTTCTCTCCTTCCCTCTTCATTGTCAACGGAAATGTCTAGAGAAGCCTCTTAATGAGTTCAAACGTTCTCTCCTTCCCTCTTTATTGCAACGGAAATGTCTAGAGAAGCCTCTTAATGAGTTCAAACCGTTCTCTCCTTCCCTCTTCATTGTCAACGGAAATGTCTAAGAAGCTTCGCGCAAAACCGATTTCCAATAAAAACTTTAAGCAAATCCTGGAAATAGTTTATTAAAGAAGGCTTTTTCCGTTAAATGTGATTTAAACCCATATAAGTGAGGAGTGAGGAAAACTAGATCCCATCTTGGAAAATGTTAGGAGGTTTCATGTTACATAGCGTCAATACCAACGATACATAACTGAACTTGAACTAAGCGTTTTTGTATAATGTATCAAAGCACACGATCGTGAAGCTAGGAATTATTTTGAATTGCATGTTGTTTATTGCAGTGAGTCCTTTATTAAGTTGTTTCTCCTGGTAGCGCGAGTTTGGTCCCCCTCCCCCTACCCCCACCCCCACCCCTGGCACTCTAGCTCCCCCTTGCGCTGATAGGTGCGCCGGTTGCTCGTTGATCAAAGGACAGCCTCGACTGAGCGGAGTGGAAAACGAAAATTGCTTGCGTTTGCAATTACTGTGAAGTCAGTGCCCCCCCCCCAACCCACTTTCACCACCCACAGCGCCAAACCCCACACGAAACATATTTGAAAAACACGCGTTTGACTTCCTATTCGACCGTGAGTTTGAAAAGAATGATTCGCGTTCATTGAAACAAGCGATTTCATGAGCTCAAATCTATATTTTAAAAACACATTTCAAAGAAATCGAAGCAAATTAAATATATAATATAACATCGGATATAAATGAAATTACTACATGTGTTTCCCGCAACGAACAATGAAAACAATCTAAACAATGTATCGGATAAACGAAAGTGGAGTGTAATGGACAGGTTTCGTTATTATTTTGTTCTGTAATAAACTGAGTATATGCTAAAACAAAACAAATCAACATTCTCATCAGTATCACCTATCAACACCTACCTATACATCAAATACATTCACATTCTGATTGATGCTGAAACCAATGCTTCTGTATGCAAACATCGACATATCTTTGAAGTTGGAACGCTCTTTGACGAGCCTGATTTAATCGGCTGGCACTACAGTTAGTTAATGTTAAGTCTAGCATTGGGTACATGGATGGGTTGAGTTACATTCCAGCTGGCAGGCGAAATCTGTGCATCACCACATCAGTGCTATAATTCAAAAATCAATATTACCCATCAGGTGTTTTTCCTCAGTTTTGAAGTCCAATGCATGCCCTTCATCAACCTGATACAGTATGGATAGTTGGATACTATAACTCTTTTTTTAAATGAGAACTCGGGCAACCTGTTTCGTCCTAGTAGATCTCCACGGTAGTTCTTCTTGTAGTACAAGACAACATACAAAGTCTCACGTCAGCCGATATTTGTTGTCGTTTAACAAAAGGTTATCAAAACCTAAAATTATGGTCACTTTGAAACGACCAAACAATAACACTCGGGCCCTGTGACAATGTAATATCCAAGACTCTAAATCCACTGCAATAACTCCTGCCCTGAGTTGGGTCTCGGACGTCACACTCTAAGCAGATGACTAAAATCATTTTAACGTCAAATTATTCGTTTTTGAGATAAGCGACTAAATTTTAAATTGTGTAAACCATATACAACGAATGCATATTTTTTACTAATATAAATGTTATTTCTTAAATCTTAATGCTGGTATACGGAAGGGCAATGATTTTGGTGGAATTGTGTTGAAGATGTAAAATGCAAATAAATTGTCGATTTTATTTCACAACGCTATATAAAATTGAAATTTACATTCTAGTTCCACCCCTACCGTGCATATTAACGAATGATTTGCATTTCAAGGACAAACGGTCGTTATGACGATTGCATAAGTGAAGCCATGCCTCGTAATACTGATTTCTTCTCAAATCCTTTATCATAAAACTAGATGTCCAATTGTATCCCTCAAATTTGTCGTTCAAATAGTATTGAGTAATTCAGTCGAAAATGATAAATCAGGTCGAAGATGAACTGGTTCTCTCGAAAGTTACTTTTATTTATTCCCTGATTAATCACACAAAGTACAGCTGTTTTGCTTTGGCTGTTTAATTTAAATTCGTTTTGTGATTGTTGACCTTATGCTTACGCTTTATATAAAGTTTATTAATCCAATTAAACCTAAGGCCTTTGCAAGTGTTTACAAATGTCATTGAAATGAAGTATGTGATTGCAGAACTCACCTCCGGGCATTATATCTGAACGCAGTAGAGTCCGTGTATGACACTCGGCGATGCAGCTTGGGCTGTCCGTGTATGACACTCGGCGATGCAGCTTGGGCTGTCGTGTATGAAAACTCGGGCGATGCAGCTTGGGCTGTCGGAGAACCGTCATGCAGCTTGGGTGTCCGTGTATGACACCGGCCGATGCTGCTTAGGCTGTCCGTGTATGACCCAAACTCGGCGATGCAGCTTTGGACTGTCCGTGTATGACACTCGGCGATGCAGCTTGGGCTGTCCGTGTATGACACTCGGCGATGCAGCTTGGGCTGTCCGTGTATGACACTCGGCGATGCAGCTTGAGCTTCCTCTTGACGGTGGCGACCTAGACAAAGTGAATCAACGAGCTAGTCTCATTGTCAAGTGAGCTTACCTTCTGCAAGTGTAGTCGTTACTATAACACGTACAAGAGTTTGTGTTTGACTCGGAACAATACACGTTGCATGATAAATGAATCAAGAGAAACCGGCATTTGAAGCTCAAACAAACTTCTTTTTTAAGTATAATGTCTGTATATACCAGAACATTGGTAAACAGTACAGGTTAATGGTCTAACTATGATGTTATTATTTTCACAAACCTATCCAAAATAACAATTGGCCGTGCATAAGGTTACGTAAGAAAAATGTTGATTGGAATTAAGAATATATTTTATTTCTTAGATGATGTTGTGCAGCATAAAAGTAACTATAGTTCTCAAAGTATTTACTCAAAGAATAATCAACTTTACCATTTAATTTACAAAGATGTATCCTAAAAGCAAAATATCAGGGTACATAATTACATTTTTTTCAAATATAGTTAGTAAAATCTCACGATCATCCTTTAATCTGTCGGCAAGGCTTAATGGCTTTATAATAAGGATGACTTTGCTGGACTTGTGTTGTAGATGACATATGCAAATAAATGTAAGATATTATTGGAAAATATAAATATTTAATTAGAGTTTCTCGACTGAGCAGAATTATTTGCGTTTCAGAAATAAACGGTCGTTAAATGACAGTATGGGCGGTGGCTCCCCGGCACCTCCATTAAGCATTATACATATCTATCAACTATCACCTGCAAAGCGAGTTTGAATGCAGCCGCATCCACCAAGTGGATTGCTTTCAACACAATACGGATAATTATCCACACCTACTTTAATACTTGGTTAACTAATTACTTATAATTACACAACGCTGTTGTGGGAAAGAACAATTTATTAACATGCGTGCACATCTAACAACAACAACTGATTGGATCATCATTTTAGCATATTTAAATCGAAACGTTTACCAAAGACATGAGAACACACGCAATAACAAAATATATATTCAATATAAGACAAGCCATAAAGGGCCTTGCAAAAAAGTAAGCATCTAGTAAGTAGTGTTGACTATCCTGACCTACTGGGTTAGATTATGTATGATGTAGTTTATATTGTATAGGTGGCGGTGGGTTCACAAAGGAAGTGGACGGGAGTGTTCCCCTTCCGGGAAGAACATCGAACTGTAGACATGTATCTCGGATATATTCACTATCCAAGTTTTATATAGCCATCCTACACCATAAGAAACCATCGTTCCATACATGTATATCATAATACATGGCGCAGTCCGTGGAAATAGCCATTATCAACCAATACCATTTCGAACGAATTTCGGGACTGCCTTAACCTAGATATCGCGTCGTTGAAAAGCACATGGAAAGGATAAACTGCAGTTATCAACGTGATATATCCAACAAGTAAGTGGCTTAAATCATGGCTCAAAGTTTAAATACGCCTCCTTCGCTAATTATAACGGGAAATGTGGCAGCAAATTGGAAAACGTTCCGACAAAACCTAGAAAATTTACCTCACTGCAAGTGGTAAAGATAAAGCAGCATACAAAATGAAAATAGCACACTTGCTCAATTTTGTAGGCCTTGAGGGACTAGATCTTTTCAATACCTTCGACCTCAATGAAGATGAACAAAAAGTGTACAAAAATGTAATGCTAGCATTTGAAGATTTTGCAACTCCCAAGAAAAACTAAGAGTATGAAAGATATGTTTTCAATAGCATGTTGAAAATGTAGCTCATTTCATCACAGACCTTAAAAACCTAGCAAAAATCTATGATTATGGTGACATAACCGACTCAATTATACGGGACAGAATCATACTAGGGGTGATCAATCAAGCGCTACGAGAATCGCTACTATGCCTAGATGACCAATCGTTGTCAAAAGTAACCGTGCATTGCCAAACGGCAGAGCGAAGTAAGCAGCAGGCATAGCAGATCAACTACAGCTCCAAAGGCTACAAGCAAGAGAACCAATATGAGGACGATCCTAAAGTGAACGCAGTAGGCCTACGATATTCTAACCGACCACGGAATAATTGTCGAGAACTTCTAGCTTCTAGCTCAGGCAAACTAGCCAACAAAGGAACTGACCCGTGTGGCTCAGCAGCGTTTTCGTACCGTCGATGCTGTACGGTGCATAAAGCGAGGCAGTGCCAAGCCTACAATAAAAAGTGCATCAACTGTGGTATGTATAATCACTTTGCAGTGGTTTGTAGAAAGAAAGACGTAAATGTAATCGAAGCTGGTGGCATGTATGTCAGCTCGATAAATATAGTATTTCTTAAAACATCAGGGCCTATCCCAAAACCTGGTTCAAATGATTAAATAATTGCAAATCAAGCATAATAAATGCAATAGGAAATACACAACCAAAAAACTGGTACCAAACAATCCGCGTACAAGATGAAACCATTAACTACAAGCTTGATACCGGGGCGTCTGTCAACATAATTCCAAAATATATTTTTGATAATATTAAAACAGAGGTTAAACCCCAAAATACCCCGATAAAATTAGAAGCTTATGGTGGCGCCAAGATAAATCCACTGGGGATTGCAAAGCTTAAATGTTTACTAAATGGAAAAGTAAAATTACCTAGACTTTGTGATAGTTGAAGTGAGGTTGAACATCAAAACCATTGTTACGCCTTAGTGGATGCACAAGTTTTTACCTTATACAGAGGATAAACTCTGTGCAAACCAGTTATAAAGAGCAATTCCTTAACCATAATAAAGATGTGTTTGAAGGAGCAGGCAAGTTTCCGGGTAAATATAAAATTGTAATACCTTAAGATTCAATACCCGAGGTGAGACCTCCTAGACGCCATCCAACCTCTCATAGAGAAGAGCTCAAAAATACCTTAAAAATATAGAAAAAAGAGCAATAATTGCCAAGGTAAATGAACCCAATGAAAATCAATGGATTAGTAACTTAATAGTTGTTGAAAAGACTAATGGAAAACTCGGTGTTTGTCTTGACCCCCATGCTTTTTAACAAAGTCATTATAAAACAGCATCACTTACTGTCCTCAGTCAGTGATATCTCTGAAAAACTAGCTTTCAAGAAGTACTACACTGTGCTAGATTTAAACGACAGTTATTATCAGGTGGATCTTGACGAACCGTCAAGTGACCTGTGTTGTTTTCCAACGCCATTCGGCGTATATAAATTTCTCCGTTTGCCTTTTGGCGTGTCTTGTGCTAGTGAAAGCTGCCAATAGAAAAACGAAGAATGTTTCAGTAACATTCCTCGTGTATAATTTACCAATAATATGATTTGCTTTGTGCTGGTGAAACGGATGAAGAACATGATGAGGCTGTCAGACAAGTTACTCAGAGAGCAAGGGACTAAACAAACCTTATGACCTTATGTCGAATGCATTAAACTTATTTTACTTTTGTGCATGATATGTTTTCACACCGAGCCTATGGGCTCGTATTGATAGAATGGGATTGTGCCTTTGAGGAGGAAACTCTTTTTCACTTACTGATTGAGTTCAGATGGCTGGGGAGGGGAGGGGAAGGAGGGGTAAAGGGAAGGGAATGCGAACTAAACATAAAATTTAATAAAGACAAGCTACAATACAAGCAAACTGAAGTAAAATATGTTGGGCACATATTTAGTTCAAACGGAATGAGTGTCGATAGTGAAAGAGTCCTTGCTTTTATCTCGTTGGCACCACCCAAGAATAAAGAAGAGCTACAAAGACACCTAGGCATGTTCAACTTTGTAAGACAGTTTGTACCAGACATGGCAACCATCACATCACCATTGAGAGAACTGTTGTGCAAAGACGTGGTGTTGCAATGGTTACCCAAGCATCAAATTGCTTTCAATAAGCTTAAAGTGTGTGTCATCAGCCCCTGTTTTAGCCAATTTTGATTCATCTAAAAAGCAAACTTTACAATGTGATGCGAGTCAAGATGGTATAGGTTGTTGTCTAATGCATGACGGTAAACCCTAGCTTATCCTTCACGCTGTATAACCTCTTGTGATAGTAATATGGCTCAAGTAGAAAAAGAACTCTTATCTATCGTCTACGGAGTTACTAAATTTCATGACTTTGTGTATGGATGTGACGTAGTGACAGACCATAAAACCCTTGTTCCAATAATGAACACACCGATTTGTAAGATAGGATCTACGAGGTTGCAGCGACTAAGATTAAAGCTTCTGAAATACTCGTTGAATGTTAAATACCTACCTGGTAGATAAATGTATGTTGCTGACAATTTATCACATTTATACCTGCAAGATGCTGTCGTAGATGACCTCGAAATGTTGCAGATAGTTCACACCGTAAAATCACACTTACCAATGAGTGAGATTAGAAAGAAAAGATTTGTAGAGGCTACTGGGAAAGAGCAGGTTCATAAAATCATAAAAAAACTTTTACTTTAATGGTTGGCCTGAACAGAAATGTAAATAACATAATGCAGTGATACAATATTGGAAGCTGCGCATTAACATTTCTTGTGAACAAAGCATATTATTCTTGTCGGAAAGAATAACTGTTTCGTGTGCGTTGCGGTCAGCAATGCTGTCTCAGCTTCATGAAGGTCATTTAGGTAGAGATAAAACCATTGCAAGGGCTCGTCAATTACTTTATTGGCAGGGCATGTCCTCTGATGTGGAACGCACAGTTGCTGAATGTCGAACGTGTGAGAAGTTTCAGCCTCTCAAGGCTAAAGCTCCTTTTATTCCACAAAAAATACCCACTCTTAGATTTGATGTAATAGCTTAAGATATTTTGCAAAATGTAGGTAGAAATTACCTAATTTTTCTTGATTACTTTTCTTAATGGCTAGAAATTTTGACAGTGGCACATAAAACAGCACCTTCTGTTATAAATGTACTAAAAGATGTGTTTGCTACTCATGGAATACCCAGGGTAATTCGTGCTGACATCATGCCGTTCCAAAACACAAACATTTTGTGACTTTGCTGATGAATATAATATTCAGGTAAAAACATGCAGTCCTCACTTTCATAGACGCAATAGACTTGCTGAAAAAGGTAGTCACATAGCTGGTATTATGTTAAACAAAAGTAGATAAGCTAGTGTTGACGTTCGAGATTTGTTACTTGAATATCGCAACAGTCCTTTGTCAGGGGGGTGAGACTCGACGCAAAATCCACGTGGTTTGGTTGATTTCCGTGCTGTATTCCGGCAATTTGTAGACTCAACGAATCTTTCGATTCCGTCTGCTATTTGGTTGACGGAAACACTTCCGACAGTCGTAAATTTGTAAACAACAAAATCCTCCATTTTTATTTCGATAACATAGCACTATATTTTGCTTAAATACCGGAATATTTCGTGATGTGTTGGTCCACAGTACACTTGCTTGACTCTTTATAAGTTGTTTATTGTTGCACAATACTTTGTTTCCATTATTGTTTACTATAAACATAGTAATTAACAAACATACCTTAAATTTGACGTTGTTTGCGTACACAAGATAAAAAAACAAAACACGGCTGCACAAAAACTCAGTGCCTTATAAATATGCGGCTGGCTAGTTTCTTCTTACATAATCATGGCGGTGGATTTTATAACGAAGCTTCCGATTGGTTAAGCAATGGTAAAATCCTTGCCACAGACGCAAGTCACGGAATGATTCCGAAAATAGGAAACGAAACTCGAGTCTACCTAATGTCGGAATTGTTTCTTTATGGACGGAATCAGATTATTCAAAACCACGCGGAAGTCGAGGCCAGTCGAGTCTCACCCACCCTGGATTGGATGTATCGCCCTGTATCGCCTAGTCAATTACTTTTGAGTATAGAGTTGTAAGAACTAAACTACCAATATCAAGCTCCATTCTTCAACCTAAAGTTCAAACAGCATCACATACTAAAATGTTAATGAAGCAAAATAAAGTTAAAAGTTCTATTGATAAATCAGCCAGCGGAAAAATCCTGATGTGTTCAAAACAGGAGATAAAGTTAATATTAAAATAAATTAAAATGAACATTGGGAGCCAGCTGTAATCAATGATATCCATTTATATCCTAGATCATTTATTTATTTATTAATTATTTAACGTCTATCCTATTCAGTAATAAAAACTGCACGATATATAGTCCTCCTTTGTAAATCAAAGAAACGGTATAAGTCTAAGGAGATACGAGGTGCATAGCAAACGGTCAAGGTCCGTCCATAGCACCAGAAACCAATGGTGATATTCCCAACAATGTTATTTATCCCATCTATGGTAATGGTAGGCCTAATAGCGGTAATGAAGAATGTACTACAAGGAGTGGTCGCATTGTTCGACCACCTCTAAAACTCGACCTCTGAAGTAAAAGGGGAGATGATGTAGAATATATACAGGTGGCGGTGGGTTCACAAAGGAAGTGGATGGGAGTGTTCCCCTTCCGGGAAGAATACTAATAAACTGGACATCGAACTGTAGACATGTGTCGCGGGTATATTCATTGGATGAGCGAAGCGAAGACTTCAATTTCACTGAACCCTCAAAAAATTTAGCGCCAATGTTTTTTTGTTTGTTTGTTTTTCTGTCTGTTTGTTCGCACGCTACCGGGCAAACGGCAAATGCGATCTTGATGAAAATTGGATGGGACCTTCGAAATCTCTGAACTTAGACCTGCCACGTTTTTGGGTACAATCGAAGAAATATTTCTCATGAATATCGTAGGCCTACTTTTACGATTTTTTTCGATTTTTAGTGCGATATTTTCCTGACACTTGGGCCGATTCTGACCAAACGGGCGAGGCTACAACGTTCATATTTTACATGGACATTAAGGTTATGGTGATGAATTGCTTTTTGAAAGAAAATGTTGAAAAAGTTAGCCAGAATTCATAGAATAATGGTTTTAATATGAGTTTTTTTTAGGTTTATAGTAACAATTAACAAGTAACAATAGAAACTTGACAACAATCACCTACAATGCATTCAAAAAGTATTTGCAAAGGAAAAGTGGTCCTACGCAAACTAAAAACTTGCAAAAAAAAGCTCATCCATCAACGCGACTAAAAAAAGCGTTCGCGAAGCGGCCTAGTTATCCAAAATGTATATAGCCATCCTACACCATAAGAAACCTTTCTTCCATGAATGTATATCCTAAAGCAATATACAAGTATGCATTGCACTGTTTGTGTTATGGAAGAAGATATAGTCCGAGCCTCTGTAGGCAAACCATTATTTACCAACGTTTCGTGGCTTGTGTGTATCGCATTATCAAGGTGACTGGTGTTGCCCCATCTTATGTATTCCACCTCAATCTCATCGCATCTTGCCCTCTCGTCACGTGACCTTTAAGACTGAACCCTGTTTGTAAGTGCAATATTGCCTCTGGAAGGCGTCAGTTCTGTTGTTGCCAAATTGATAACAAATGCCCACACGTCGTGCTAAGGGGGGGGGGGGGGGGAGAAATTATTCGATTTTTAAAATAATTTCAAGTATGTTTAGTGATCTGTAGGATATTCGATTTGAACTATTTTTTTATATTTAATTTCGTGGCTGTTGTCTGTGATGTGGTTAGCCGCATGTTCTGCAATAGCTAACTTGGTTGTTTGTGCGTATTGCGTGTGTCGTTTGAGCTCTGAGATGCGGGCTGCAACTGTATGCCCTGTTTGTCCGATGTTCACATCCCCACACCCACCATTCACTTCATACACTCCCGCTGGTGATAGTTAATGTTTTACTGGACGTAAGAAGTAATGTTCTAACTAATCAAGCGTAATCGTTGGTTCGGAACCAGCTACCTCAAATATTGAATTGCAATTATTCGGTTATTTCAAGGTTTTCCACTCTTAAATGACTTATTAAAAACCTTGTACATTACCTCAAAACTTTTCCCACACCCCATACCTTGCTCAACGAACCATACCTAGCATCGTTTAAACGTACTATTATGACTAGCATCATACCAACCCACGGCAAACCAAGAAACCAAGTAGATTAATATCTAGCATCGAAAGTTTGCTATTAGAAGATTTCTCAGGAAACAAATACTATTGGTTTGTAAACAAAACTGTACCAATACCATTACTGTTTTCATAAGAACTACGATCTGGATTTGCTTCGCATTTCAAAACAGTATATACTGTTGTATACTGTTCATAACTGAAAAACCATTTTACCAATGTTGGAGCACGATAAAGCTTGCTTTAAGCCACATTGTTGTTCATGTTACTGAACAGATAATATTTGTGAGGTTGGTACATAAGAAGAACACACAATAGTGTTTTCGAAAATATTGACCATGTCTTTCTTCTTATTTGTTCTTATTTGTGCTAACAATGATGCTCTAATCCTAGCAGATTTGCCTTGGCCAGTCTGTTTCTTTAGGTTCTCACATGGGACAAGTGACGAGTAGACAATTACTAGTAAAATTGACGAGACAGTTACATGCGTTGCAAAATTAATTATACTACAAAAAATACATATCCACACTTTACGATATCATAACCCTATGCTGAAAAACTTATTTCCAAGAATGTTTAAAAAATTGATTTATCGGTAAAAAAAAAAAATGTTTTTGTACATAGAAGTTACCTGATTGTGTTGACAGTATTATTTCGAGTATGGACTTAAGCTCGAACTATTGCTACTAGCAATGTGCTCATGAATTATAATATAATGTATTTATCTCAATTAAAAATAAAAAAATAGATAGTAAATTTAAGGATGTCCAAAATGCCAAAAATATACCAATGTTCAATGAAATAAATCGGAAATTAGGTCCCTCTCTGTCTGCTGTATTGAGGCGAGAAAGTTTCACTATAATTAATACGTTGCTCACGAGGCTGAGCACTATTCATAAAATTCAAGTGAGCACGGGTTTGAGAGTCAAGTTCATGTTGGAAAGTGCCCAATCAAGGATCGTAGTTTTAAATCATTACTTAAATACGGCATCATCAAAAAGTAGATTATGTTCCTAGCTGTTAGGATAAATGTGTTAGTATTTCACCTTAATTTTAGAATAGGTTCAATTTTAATCAATATGTTATAAAGTTAATAAATGGACATTAACTTACATGTTTGAGAAAACAGGAACTACGAAATCTCAATGTATTTAGTGTACAAAAGCTTTTAGTGATAGCAATACTTCTAGCTTATAGTAATTTGATAAAGAAAGTATACGAAACGCTCTGAATTTTAGATCAAAAACATTGTCAGTGTAGAAAAAGTTGGCCCAAGCTTATCGAACAGGCTTAAACGAAATCATATTATCATACTGCCTACGACACAAGTGAAGATGGAAAGAGATTGAAAGGAGAAGGGAGGAGAGAGAGGGAGAGGGAGAGAGAGAGAGAGAAAGAGAGAGAGAGAGAGACACCTTAAATAACGCGCCGCTATGAAACAAAAGAAAGTGAAAGACAGCTAGCTTGCGATTAGGCAGTACGGTTTCATAAGGAGTGAAGTTTAGTATAGTACCGGATTAATTAGGGCAAGTTCACCCTCTTGTAGGCAGTAGGAAAAATGTCTTAGGCAGAACGATAATTAAAAGGTACAACCGGTATAAAAACTATTTAGGCAGTACAGGATATGGTACAGGGAAATTCACCGTATAGTTGGCCGCAGGAGTACTCGGACTCACAACGAATTCCGCGGTAGTTCGAATCACAGTATGACGATTGAAGTTGGCAATGTCTCACACTCTAATAAGTGAACCCAGATTGTGCTTTAGGAGACCTCTCAGTGCTTTTAAAGAAACGTTTACCCTCAACTACTTTTTATTGGAAGCCACACGGACACATTGTCTACTACATACTTCAGTCCCCCTTAGGCACCTCTTACATCGTGGCCCGTCTTGTCGTTGCCATTCCATCACTACACTCTAAATTAAAAGAGCGGAAAAACACTCAAATCGAGTGAAATTTCGCTCCTTTTTTAGCTTGTATTTGCACCACTCTTTCTGAGTGACCACCACTCCTAGAATTGAGTGAAATAATTCCACTCAATTATAGAGCGAAATTTTCACTCTGAAATAAGGGTGATAATCGCTAATAAAAGATCGAAATTCACTCAAATAATAGCGATATTTTGGCTTTAAAGATACTCTCTACTCAGGCTATTAATAACTCAAACAGAAGCTAAAATCACTCAAAATTTAGACAAACTAACTTAACTAAAGCAGCTGTATGCAAACATCACGGTAATAATATGTAGATGGACGACTGCGTTCTCTCTCCTCACTGTGGACGCCCATGAAAAGGCATGCATATAATAATATGCATTATTATCTAGGCCTACAGCACATGATATAGGCCTACACATGAAATATTATGTTGTTTTCAACTAAAACAATGAAAACACAATTAACTATTCGTGCATATAGAAGTACAACAGATGTCGACATTTACCTTTTGCTTTTCGGCGTTTTCTGCAGAAAATGCCCTTTCTATTAGAACGTTGAACACTTCATCACTACACCAGTCACAACCATTTTTGCTAGAAGACTTACACTGGCAATGCGCACACGGTCACGAATTTACACACACTGACGAGTTGGTTTCGACGATGCCGGGCGTGGACAGAGGACCGTTGATATATTGGAATGCCCTACCTCGTTCTTTGCCATGAGTATATGAAAAGCAATCACCAGTGACATGTTTGAAACGTCGCCTGTAAAATCTCTGCTATTCATTCCCTAGACTTGGCACCGATCAGGACAATACAGTAGACATACAAAAAGAAGAAGCCCCATTCATCCCTTAGATAAATCTCAACACTAATCCCTTGAACAAGCTTTATGCATCGCTCACTATTGACTAAACATCGCTAACTAAAGAGCGGTGTCACACGGTCACTCAGCACATTTGAGCTAAATAATGATCACCCAATACATCGAGTGACAATTCCAGCTAAAAATGAGTGACGAACACTCAAAACGAGTGAAGTGACCATCCGCTCGGCGTATTGAGTGAAACAAACCACTCAAATAATTTAGCGTGTATCAAGGCATTCAATTAAAACTCACGTGTGTTTTATTAGAACACCTTATTTATTATACAATCCACTCAACTGAACTTTAACCTGGGTTACTTACTTTTATTTGCGATATTTCGGAGACTCAGTCTCCTTCCTCAAGCATCGTCCATGCCCGACTGACGTGTAGACCTCGTCTGGCGGACAGGGAGGGAAGCGCCACGACATCTTCGGTGATTTCTTTGTTTATTACCGACCCCCAAATAGTCAATCATAACTTACTTGGCTTATGGCATTTGGTTGTGCGTTGATGACCGCGGCTTCCTTTATTCTCCTTTAAAACTATGTTAAAATTATCCCATTTAATATTGTGATCGGCTACAATAATAAAGCGAAAACGAAACAAGTTTCTTGTCAACCTTATTTTTATGTTCACCAATCCTGACTCTGAGGGAGCGTTTGCTCTCACCATAGCAAGTATTACCACAGTCACACAGAAAAGCATAAACGGAGTATTTCGAATCTTGAACGGGGTACTTAGGTTTGTTTTTTTGAAATTAAACTACGAAGTTTGTTGATAGACTTAAACGTCGTCCGAATGTTAAATTTCTTCGATTTCTGTCTCAAATTTTCAGAGTACCCTGGGATGGGATGTATCGGAAACAGACAGTTTTTCGTTTTCTATTTCTAAATCTTCCTTTTTTGAACAGATTTTTTCGCTCTCCCAGCCAGACATTGTACTAGACCTTGTTTCCCGTGAAGTGGGTGGTTAGAGTGAAAATGTAAATAATGTGAAGTATTCGAGGGTATTCTGTATGCAGTAGTACTCATTGTGTTATCAACTTATAACTTTTAATAACTAGTACATCCAAGAAAGGCAGTGAGTCATTATTCTCCAATCGCGTACTTGTTGAGCGGGAAATTCAAAACTTGAGGTATGCGTCCAGCTCGTCCCCTAAGAGCCCCGCCATACAACACACTCCACATAAATATTTGCTAAAATACGCTACCCATAGCCAGGCCTTCCCGTTGAGCGAAATATTCGATAATAAAATAAAGTAACCCAGGTTAAAGTTAAGGAGACCATTATTTGAAAGTTACAGACCGGGACAATTACAAAAGTGTAAGCATATGTACCCCACGAACCATTTCGGGGTTTGGGGCAAGAGCCCCCAGCCGCCAGAGGCGATTTCTTGGATATATTTGAGTCAAATACCCAGAAAATAGCTTTCAGACATGAAAATATGATTCAAATATGGTTGTAATGTGTACAATTTTGTAGTCATAAAATCTTTATCTAGTAGTTCAAAAATGATGACTCAAAACAAAATACAAACATTCAGCAGATAATAATGTATTGATGATGGCATTATACTAATAAAGGCCTAATCAATAAGAATAAAGATAATTTGAAAATGCATTTAATTTGTATAATATGGTTGGTTAAACTTTTAATACACTTTGTCTTCACAACGAAATAATAAATGTAGGTATGTAGTTAATAAAAAACGCAGTTCAGTTGTATGATTGATACATTTTGATTTACCATTATCTATAAACAAAATCAATGCAAATAATGACTGAGAAAATTAGTGGTGTGCGATTCCTGGTTTCTGAGTTCGAGTCGAGTCCGAATAGAGTTCTTAGAATAACTCGAGTATCGAGTCCACGAGTCCGAGTACTTCGTCTTATTTTTTTAAATTTCACTATTTTGCTCTTTAACTATATTTATTATTTACACTATGAACAATAATAATTTTATTTATTGATGTTAGTCGGCTCCAAACGTGAACATCTAATGGATTTTATAATGTAACCCATCTCTAGATCACTGTAATGATCAAGCATCAAGCACAAAGTATGTGATATTACATGAAAATATTGTAACAAACATTATAGTGACATGTTTGTATTATTTGTGCCCAAAATTAGTTCAAAACTTCCAAAATGAATATAAATGTGTATCAAAAGACTCAGGTTACTATTATGGCTAAGTAATCAGCATTGGTAAGGTAGCGCCAAAAATATAGGTCTGACGACTTTAACGTTTTCACACACGTGCGCGACCCGGCACCTCCACCAAAATCATTAATAATACTCGCACACCCCTAGAAAAAATGAATTACGTATCTTCTTGGAAGTGGAAGAACTATTTCATTGTTTTCACTATCAGCATTTATCAGAGGAGTGTATTTTTTAAAGTAAAACATTATCCTTCCATGCACGGTATAGTTAAGAAAATACCAGGACACTTTCTCCCCAAAATTTCAATCCGGTACAAATACGTCATTTTAATGAGTCTCTCGGGACACCGGTACAAGTGTTCTGAAAACGGTACTGTACCAGTCAGACCGGTACGTCTGGTCACCTTAGTTAAAGTTCAGTTGAGTGGTTTTCATGTACGTTTCCGGATCCGGGTTAATGAGTTGCTGTAATAATTTTTAAATATATTTATTACATTCATTAGACCATGTTCAAAAGTAGACGCTGATTTAAATATTGTTGGTATATGACTCGATGAGAAAGCAATACAAGCTGAAGTTGAAGCGATAAGGAATCGATCTTCTAATACCGTACAGCTTCGAGTGTTTCACATGTCAAATTATAAGATTGTGAAGAATGTGTACAATCTCACGAATAAGTTGCAAAACATGAATCGCATCTGTGCTTTGTGATTTTTGTGCATTTGTGCAGACTATACCTGCCCATGTTGTATGAACCCCAGATGAAATGAAAGCAGGAGAAAATTTATGGATACGGTTCTGCTCTACAGAATTGAGACTAACCTGCTTGACTCCCTCTAATTGAATCTGTGAACTGCCATATTATGTCACCGAGGAATACAAGTGTTGGTGCACAAACGTTTCATCTTCCATCCAGCCACTATCCGATGTACATTGTACACAAGTATTCCGGTTCAATGCGGCTGCAATCTACTTTCAACAATCTTCTGCCATTGAATAGGCCTCATTTAGTTTTGCACAGTGTTGATGTGTGACGCTTCCGAGCACAGTGTAAGAAATATCTGATTATCAACTTGACTGATGTCTTCAGTCACTCACGCATCAATATTCACAGTCATTCGCATAAACACACACACACACACACACATTCATAATCATAATATATATGATCATTCAGTTCATGGTCATCTCAATGTTGGTAAATTGCCTTTGAGGGTCTTATGTACTGTTTCAAAGTGAATTGCTATTACATTTTACAGTTTATGCCACTTATAAATATATTCAGATGAGTTCCTCAAAGAAATTTCGGTCTCTGTATTTACTAATTGATCGAGATGAAATTTGTTTTTCTAGTTTTGAGACGACATCTACTAATAATCATCTAGTAAATTCCAAATGCCTTTCCTAACATGAACGAGTGCAAGAAAATGTTCCTCGTGGCGTTGTCTGAGTATGAACGCCCGGGGTTGTAGGGCTTATGGCACACTTTCAGTGCATGCGCTTATCTTCCATGGGCAGGCGTCCCCGGGGCTGCTCGCGCACGTAGTCAACTTCGCGAGGCTCAATCGTAGATAGATCTCGCACCGTGTACGCTCTCGAGTGTCGCGCTTCGCGACCACGAAAATACGTTTTCTAAAATATGTATTAAACAGTGTTTCTGAGGTAGAACGTTAGTTGTCAGACCAAAACTATGTGCCACAATCTTCCTGGTCCATGCATATACTCCCATAAATACGACTTTAAAAAACATTGTATGAACCATTTTAGCAAAATGTTTCCGATTTGGATTTACATAATTTTTGCAGACATCACTATAACTCAAATAAGGCAGCACAAATATCTTTACTCCTGTTTGATTGATTGATTATTAATAGTTATTTACTTATTGATAATTCCTTATTTAGATACCTCTTAAAGGGGCTAACCCCAAAAATATTTTTTATCGCATAATATATATCATAATACTACACTAAAATGACCGTTTAAAAGTTTGTATCTTGTAAATGTGATTTTACACGAATTTTTCAATTGTTTTGATCCAGAAATTTGCGAAAATTTACGTTTTAGAAAATTTCTTAAATCGGCAAATTTTTGTTCAGCATAGATATTAGACCACTGTACCAATCTAAAATGGCCCTTTATTCCATCGTGTCTTGAAACTGTGCACAAATATACACTTAAACACCCAAAAGTATGCATTCCAAAATCACTTCTTGGTAATTAGCATATTTTGACCGAACCACTTGCCCAAATTCCAAAACAAAATAAAGAAGATTTACAGAAAAGGCTACCGAGTACCTCAAAAATGGCCAATATTTTATTGGGTCAAAATTCTCCAAGGTCACGGGGCATAAAGATAAAGATAGTCCCCAAGTTATTTCTAATGGGAGATTTTTGCCGATGGGACCTGGCTCGAAAAATATCAAGTTTGACAACTTTTTTGGGGTCATGGTGGACCCAATAATTTTTCTGTTAATTTCTAAATTCAAAAGTAGTTAGCCTGAATGAAATATATTTTTTTAGTTTAGCGGGTGAATACCACTTTAATTAAAGATCTTTAAATTTGATTGGAAGAAAGAATGAACAGCTTGTTTTAGGGACGACGTATTAGACGTAATTCATGACAACATTATTCATAAACATTGATGAGTAACGTTTTATTTTAATGATTTTTTTTTAAATGAACCATTTTGCTTAAATTCGCAGATAAGGTAGGAATCGTTCGTTACAAGACTAATAATGGGTTCTTAGTCCTGGATTAAACACCGACTGTTTTGTGCGTCTATCTTGAACGTTTCCAGTTTGTTGGTGTAAATGCAGTGACTTTTGCAATAAAGGGATGATTCCTATGGTACCATTAAATAAAAACACAATACTAATTCGGTAAGTGATTACATGACCATAAATAAACTAAAAATGCAAATTGTTAGCATGCTTGGTAATAAGTTGACCTTCTCCCATATTGTGACATGACCTGTGAATGCCTACTATACATGGTAAAGATAATGGTAAAAATACCGATATAAATACCGTCGTTGTGTTGTTCAGAGAACGGTTAGAAGCTTCAATATTATTGTAAATACTAAAACTGTATAATTATTAAAAGAACTGCCTGGATTATTAAAAAGATTACTTTTCGGTTAAACTCTTTCTTATTCATGTATTCTGGTGTTATTTGTGTTATTTATAAACCAATACTTGTATTATGTACAAGTCAACTGGTGAATAAATTATCGTATCTTATCTTATCGTGAGTCGTGACCTTACCTTATCTTATCTTATCTTATCTTATCTTATCTTATCTTATCTTATCTTATCTTATCTTATCTTATCTTATTTGATGCAGAATACCCTAGCCGGTGACGACTGACATTCACCGGGAAGACAAATATTACATTTGGCGAACGATCCAATTACAGTTCCCCAGACGTTTGTCGTAAAAACGGAAGTATATTTGTACCAAAAGCTGTCTACACTGACTCCGCAGCATCATCCTTGCCGCCTGGCTTAGGAGCTAGGCCCACCTACGCGGTGTGTCCAGTCAGGCAGGCAGGCCTCTAGCCGGTGAATCGAACCTGCCAAATGGTAAATGAATCCAATTACAGAGTGGCTTTCCTAGCTAGCTGGCTAGCTCACAATCACGGCCATGCTTGCAAATCTCGCTCGGTGCACGGGGACTAATATCCTGCGAGATAGAACTTACTGAACGACCGACGTGTTTCGGTAAAAGTTGGCCTACACAGCCACAAATAATATTCCGTCTGTATCACACAGCAGTATCGTGTATCGTCTATCTTTATTATAATGGACACATTTGGTCGGTTTAATGTTCTTTTATTGTAATAAATGAAATAAAGTTAGCAATATTTCGGGTGATTTCAATACCCTCTAATGGCAGCATTAAAAACATAATCACCGCCCACTAATAAAAGTCAATACTACAAATGACAATCATTGTCACCGAGGTCACATAATACAATACAATTTTGGAATGCACTCTAAATATTTCAAATGTTATTTTATTTTGAACAATAAAAAAACCGCGAACAGTCCAAAATGTAGACAATGTACTAACAATCTCTTCAACACGCTCATGTCTATATAGTTATATGGGAATAAAGCGTTAAAACTGAGAGCCCTGTTTCTAGAAGCTCTGTGGTGAAGCAAGTGCGAGATTGGTGATCGTGTTGACGGCAGAGTGATTGCATTAAGAAGCCGCGATCTTGTCGAAGAAAGCAAACCTCCACAGGGAGTGATCGAAACTAAGTATGTGTCACCTCTAGGCGTTCCGAAATCAAGCTTTAATTCCCTGGCTCAAGTTTATACCCTTCCCGGCGCAAAGATGGTCAAAGCTATTGCATTATGTGCTAGGAAGTTATGGTCTGCCCTGAGGGAGGACGCATGCGCGACACGTCGTGGAACTTCCTGTAGGGCTGCTGACCAAGGCAGGCGGGCGAGAGCGTAATGTCTAGGGAATTGTTTCTGTTTATTCCTAACACTATTGAACTTCGAAATAACCCACAATTGAGACACACCCAGTCTTCAAGTAGAAATCGAACAATGATCACAACACTCCGGTCTGGTCTCCGGCAAAGACACAGTACTTCTGCCCTTGTTTGAAACTTTTAAGCTGTATTATATATATATATATATCATTTTGTCTGCCACATCCACAAACAAACAAGTCGGCTACTGCTTTGAAAACTGAAACACAAACAACGTTCTTATGTTTTTAAAAGCTCGCTCACAATCCACACAGTAAATCACGAACTATTTCTTAACTTTGATTACGGTTATGGAAAACAAAAATAAATTACGAGTTAAGCCATAACTCCATAATGAAAATACTGCCTAATTTGCGTAGATACTAATCCTGTAAAACTGCGCTCGGTCAAACTATGTTTTTGAGGTCAGTTTCGTAGCCCATCTATTTCTACTGAAATAAAACAAAACAAAACAAATAAAATATAATAAATAAATAAAATAAAATAAAATAAAATAAAATAAAATAAAATAAAATAAAATAAAATAAAATAAAATAAAATAAAATAAAATAAAATAAAATAAAATGAAATAAAATAAAATAAAATAAAATAACAACAATACCACAACGACACTAATAAGACTCCTGTATCTTTCATCCAAACAACCCCTCTTTATCCTCCGTTATGACCCGACAATAGCGATGCACATCTATGATCCCTAGAAACGCTTCCATTTGTTTTGTTATGCACTGGATTGAAATACAAACAATTAATACATCGCATGATCATATTGTTATATTAAATATACGCTGTTTACAACGTACTTCAATATTCCACTAGACTGCTGATAAATCACTTTGGTAAATAGACCGTTAAATTGTGCCTGTGGAAGCAAACATATTTGATATGCACATTGAAATATTTGTGAATTGAGTGTGACTATTTTTCCAAGGTTTGTATTTTTTTTATCAATACTGTTTTAAACGTAACATCACGGGGAGGGTTACAGCTACAATCCAACATGATGAGCCGAATGAATCAAGCACACGTTCACTTGTAGCGCAATGTGGAGCGCGATGGCAAATGGTCGTGGTCGTGGCTAGTGACCCAGGGGCTTTATATCGTGAGGAGTGAAGAGGAGCGGGGGGGGGGCTGCCAGCTGAGGGACTTTCCCAGAAGGATTAGACACCGCAAATACGAGTTTGCTACAGCCTCTGAACTCGAACACTGTTGACTGCTTTGTTTAGAAAGAGGGACTAGTGAAAGCCTGCATAGAAAGCATTACGGAGTGCTTGAATATGTTTTATGGAAAATACTGAGTCTATTTATATGTCATGCATGTTTATAATAACTAGACGAATGTAACTAGCCCTTGTTTTGTTTGACTTCTTCATTTAAATATATTAAACATTCAAGCTAACTAGTTATGAATTAATCGAGGAACAAAAAGAGGGTTCACCACCCTTTTGATAGTTAGTAAATAGCGGTTTGCTCGGCCAAAAAGCATCCTACGTATATACAATTTTGCAAACTTGTCAATAAAGCATACATGGACGTTCCAACAGTCATAGATTTTCAAAATTTTGACTTGATCAGCCAGAAAAAATTCACGAATATAGTCAATTTTGGACTTTTTAACAAAATTGAAATTCGTGAAATCTAATTTATTTTTTATAAATTATTTCAAAACAAATTTTAGGAATGTGTTACTATAGAAACCTTTATTTCCACTTTCTTGAGATATGGTCAAAATTTCTAACAACTGTGATGTCATTCAGCCGAGCAAACAGAAAATTGCCTAAAAAAGTGTGCTAGGTGTGCTAGGTCCCATCTGCAAAAATCTCCCATACGAAATAACATGGGGACGATCTTTATGCCCCGTGACCCTGGAGGATTTTAATCAAAAAAAATATTGACCATTATTAACGTACTCGACAACCTTTTCTGTAAATCTACTATTTTTGTTTTTGTTATTTGGGCAAGTGGTTCGGTCAAAATATGATTGATAAGATTGGGTGTGATTTAGAAATACATATATTTGCGTGTTTCAGTGTTTATTTGAGCACAGTTTAAAGTAATGATGTTATAAACGCACACTGCTCTAGTATATACGTGGATTAAAAAAGAAGCAGGCTGAAGCGGATTTTAAAAAAATTCCCCATAACGCACATTTTCGCAAATTATTCTATTATTATGCTCTATATTATGTGATAACAAATAATTTTGGGGAGTAATAGCGTCGCGAAACAAAAACGCTTATTCCTTGGCTCAAGGTCAAGGTGTGTCATCATCGATTGTGCAGCTAAAGTGGACTTCACGGGAAGATTGGTCCGCAGGTACCAGGAATTTCCTCCCCTCTTTACCACCACCACCTTCCTCGGACGGGCAGAGTGGACAAGAGGTAGATCGTATCTATCTAATAGTCGCTCGACCCTTCTATTGATGGTCTCGAAACCATCCAATTTAATTATTTTCGCTTGAATAGAGTTAAATCCTTCCTTCCTTTCATTACGTAAACTGTTGTAATTTACCTTTTAAATGCCCTTTAATGTTAATGATTTTAGCTTAAATGTTTCACTGAAGTAAAATCAACACGAAAATGTTTTTGAATGCTAAAAATTGATTGAAAACTAAGAACTTAACAGTATAATATACAACACACTTCTTCATCAGAAGTGCTAAGAATATTTTGTAAACATTGTTAGTTCTCAATCAATTTTTTGCGTTTAAAAACATTTTCGTGTTGATTTTATTTCAGGGAAACATTAAAGTTAAAATCATAAACATTTAAGAACACTTAAAAGGTAAATTACAACAGTTTATGTAATGAAAAGAAAATAAATTTATCTCTATTCAAGGGTTTAGAGACCATCAATAGAAGGGTCGAGGATAGGTAAGATCTAAATCTTGTGCACTCTGCCCGTCCGAGGAAGGTGGTGGTGGTAAAGAGGGGAGGAAATTCCTGGTACCGGCGGACCAATCTTCCCGTGAAGTCCACTTTAGGCTAAGTGTGAATGCGTATTCACCCAGACCTCACGCCATGAGCTCGGGATCGACTGATACGTCATAGCTTATAGTGCTCGTCCCTCTTCTGTGTGTGACAGGCCTAGGCACCGCGTCTGGTCGCGCGGTTAACATGATCACACCTAGAATAAATAGGACGAGACGAGTAAGACGACATTATTATCAAGCTCGTTTTTCTATTGGTAAATTTGGGTTTTATTGGATAAGCATTGTTCGCAATATATTTCTGGACACAGTTATGAGAATTTTTCTTATGCGATTTAGCTTACATGCTTTGATCGATTAGTGTTCCTTAATTAATTTTGGTTTAATTGTTAATTAATTTTGCGTTTGGTGCTGTAGGACTAAGAGCAAGAGATTGTGGGAAAAAGTTTCGTTCAACCCAGTTAACAGCTCTAATCTGACTTTACTACTTGGTAGTAGCACCTTTTGAAACATGACTATGGAGGATGTCACTTTGAATTGTGGTAGCAGTTTTTTTTAACAGCCATTTTGTTTTTGGATTGATGGATGCACTTCGGCTTTTCGAGACATTAAGTGGTGATAGATGAGAATGAATTATGAACAGAAAGGAGGAGGGGAAACCCGGTACCGGCACGTAGCCCATTCCTTTCGAAATGTACCAAGGGGACCAACGGCTAACGTCCCATCCGAAAGGACGGTGTAACCTTGACAATCATAGGTTCCTCCTCTAACCCGGACTGCCGAGCAGACGTCGAAGAAAACGAAGCCGTTACACTAGCTCTCGAACCCTCCATCTGCTCTAACCAGCGGTATACGTGAGTTTCAGGGCGGAGCGGTCACCCACTCTACCCCTGACTACGCCCGAAGGCTGCTTAACTTCGGTGTTCGAGTAATCGGTTAAACGACCTCGGCTAAACCAATGGCTTTGTTTTTGGATGTGCGATCATTGAAAAGCTTAGACGGTACTATCTTAAAATGTATAAAGCTTGTGACACAGTTAACTGATTTTATTTTTTCTTTGACCGATTTGTAGACAATTCTATGATTTAACTTTTGCTTTAAACCAATTTCTTATTATAATCGTATGATTTTATTGTTAAAAAATGCAGACATGGCAAAACTAGTGTAAATGATTTTACTAACATGTGATTCAAGCATAAATTCACAAATTGTTTGATTAGTTAGCGCTGTGTTTTTAAAAAAATTATTAGGATTTATACAACTAATTTATGAACAACAGTCATAAAAATGGAGCATTGCACGTTTTAGTACATTAGCGTTGAAGGCTGAGCATTTTTAACAGATTGTACGCTTTTTAACTGTGATTTTATTTCAAATTCATTTTGTCAATGTTAGTATAGAATTACATTTTGAAATTAGTTACAACGAACAATACATGCGAATGGTAAAATCGAATGATATTTACAATGTGTTTTAAAGATTTTTACAGAATTGACGATTTTATGGAATTTTATGTTTCTTAAGTGGAAAAAGTGGAAACGTGCGATTTACACGTGACAAATTTATTTGGCTGCCTTATATTCTTGGAAAGTATCATTTAAGAAAGTCAAAAATTGTTTTTTTCGAAAATGTACTTTAAAAATTTAAAATTCGTAAATACAAAAAAAATTGTTAAAACACATTGTCATAAAAGTATATAACTTATTTATTTTACCTTCTTGCTAAATTTGTGTTTGCATTTTCTGCGTTTTCTTTTGCGTTCGAATAATTATTTTTTGAGTTTATAATTTTGACCAAATTGTTACCTGAAATTTAGACTTAATTACCACAAACCATAAGTATATAAAGAAAAATGTGTTTGAAAATAATGATATTGATTCGAAATTTTGATCATTTATGATGAAAACGCGGTATGATCTTTGACCTTTACTGACCTCAATATAATATCTTTATATGCAAAATTTTAAATTTTGTGTTAATAAATAAACATTAAACCAATAATGAAGATTAACCAGATTATAAAAATATAATTTTTAAATTAAAATTGTTTTATATAAAGAATTTAACTTTTTGACCTCAGTGAGTAAATGGAGTAAAATCATTAATGTATCTATATCAATTATTATTGATCATAAGGTCATAAAGTAAATTTTCATAAATCTGTTTGTGCTTGCACCCCCGAATGAACTATTGATGCACCTTTGCCTCGGACGTTTTTGATTATTTGAGCATGTTTGCGTTAATTTATTGCTGTCCAGGACAAACGACTGCTCCAATTTAGATTAAATTTTCAGAGAAACTTCCAAATATCTTAGATGATACCTTCCAAGAATATTAGTCCAACCAAATAAATTTGTCACATGAAAATCGCACTTTTCCACTTTTTCCACTTTAGAAATTGAAAATTCCATAAAATCAACAATTCTGTAAAAAATCTTTAAAACACATTGTTAATATCATTCGATTTTACTATTTGCAAGTATTAATTGTTGGAACTACTTTTAATATGTAATTCTATACTAACAATGACAAAATGATTTTGGATTTTAATCACAGTTTAATAGCGTACAATCACTGAAAATGCTCGGCATTCAACGCTAATGTACGAACACGTGCAATGATCCGTATTTTTTTTATATAACTGTTGTTCATAAATTAGTTGTATACGTCCTAATAACGTATAAAAACATAGCGCTAATTGACCAATTTTTTTTTAAATTTATGCTTTGATCACATTTTAGTAAAATCATGATCACTTTTTTTTGCCATGTCTGCATTTTTTAACAATGAATTAATTGATTATTTGAAATTGGTTGTAAGCAATAGTTAAAACAAACAATTACCTACAAATCGGTATAAGAAAAAATAAAATCGGTCAACTGTGTAACGAGCTATGTACATTTTAAAGATAGTACCGACTAAGCTTTTCAATGATCGCACATCCAAAAATAAAATGGCTGCTAAAAAAACTGGTACCACAATTCGAAGTAATATCCTCTCTAGAGATGTTTCAAAATGTGCATACTACCTCGTGGTCAAGTCAGATTTGAGATGTTAACTGGGTTGAGCCGATTTTGTTACTAGAGGAATTAGCTCTTGGACTATTGATATAAATTCGGTATTTTCTGGTTCAAAATTCATAAAACTATTCACATTTTATTTGGTGTACTTACGAATGTCACTAGGTTTTAGTCGTTGCGATGGCGACGGAAGTCTGAACTGTAGTTTATGGCCATATCGAAATTGTTTTCAAGTTCTGGTATTCTGTGAAGTAGAGAAATATTCGCTCTCCACTTACTGGGCGGTTAATAATAGTTGGGCTACGTGTGTATATATGAGACTTAAGCTGGTAATGTATTGCGGTCAAAGCACATTTCGTACAAAAAATTAATTTTCCTATGGGGATTTCCATTTTTTAAACTCAGTGATATTTGTTCTTTAAGAATGGTTCTACTTAAACATCAAAACAACCAAACAGAATTAATATCAATCATGCATCCATAGTAGGCCTAGGGCTACTTACTTGAATCAAAATCTAATTCTGAATATTTATTCCGTTTGCACTCATGTGCCTAAAATTATAGATGCCATAAAAATTTATTTACAAACAAAATGTTTAACAACTTGGTGTACTTCATCCACAATATGAATATGTAAGTAAAGATCAAACAAAAAAATCAAAATTCTAGATTTAGATTTGAAGGTGTTATCCAAAAGAGTAGTTCGTAATTTGGTTCTCGAGTAAGCAAATTGTTTAAAAAAAAATGAAAACTTCATGAAAATTTCATGTATTTAAAATTAAATTGTCACCATAAGTATAATATGCAAACACATTTTTTCTAAACTAAATAATCTTATTTATCAACACTCTGTAATCAAAATCTAAATCTGAAAGTTTGTCCCGTCCGCACCCATTTTCCGCTAAAAATGTCCACATATCACTACTAGGTGTGACATAAACGTGGAATATATTTATAATATTCGCAGATTCCTCAGACTTTCTTCATTGAAATGATACATAACATGATGTAGTAAGGTAAAAAAATATTTCGTGCAATTTTGGTTTCACATTAATGAAGAATGCCCCTGTATCTAGAGTGCTCTGCTCTCTCTGTAGTGACCGATGCCCTGGTCTAATACTTTAGCAACACTCTGAGTAACGAAACATTGGAAAAACACTTCCGAAGGACAAATCTTTATTTCTGTTACATAGGCCCACTTTCAATTACGTCACAGGTTTTTTCTTGCGAGTTGTCAATGACCAAAAAATGATAATATTTGGTTTTACATATATCGTCTGTCCAAACAGTATTAACGTAAGAAAAAGAAATTAATATATGAAGATGGGCATCTTTTTCTAAGCTTTCTGAACTTATGTTCAAATTCATCGGTTGAAAAATTTAGATATATTATTAGTTCTAGAAAGATGAACGCACATTTTGTGTCGTTTCTGCGGTAATTTCGTAGCTCTTTCGAACTTCTTCCAGTCAAATACAACACTATTAAGTCGGACCAATTCTTCTCTTTATTGTAATGAGATAATTAGCTAATTACAAATGGTTAAGCCTTCAAATGTATAGATTTCTTCTTCGCGTAGTCTTAGTGCCGGTTAACCTTCGCTGTATTCTTACTCAAGCTCAAGTCAAGCTACGAATGATTTACAAAGTAAGATCAATGTGGCACTCTCAGAGATAAAGACTAGGAACGTCGGGGTGCCTGAGGGGACCCCCCCCCAGCTCGTGGGGACCTCGGGGGGGGGGGGGGTCGTTAAGGAAATTGAGAACTTTTGGTTAGTTTGCCATGTGAACACGTTGCAAGGTCGTGAGAAACGTGTATATTCAGGACAAATGAATGCATGTCAAATTGCTATACACAACGTTACTTTAAAACTCTGGAGGTCTGATATTGAAATCACATGATTAAATGTCTTTGAAACATGATGTTGCCGGTCAGCCGTCTTCAAATTATTCTAAATAAAATTCAAATAAATAATGACCAACTGTGCCTTATCTCAGAATTGCTGATAATAATTAGAACTAAGAAGTGAGATAATATAATAAATATATATTATAGCGAAACTATTCGAAGGTTTTGACGTAAACACGGATTTCATGTGAATTTTAAAATACATTACACACTAATAGGTTATTTGACTCGATTGTTCTTCCGTGTATCAAACTTACTTTGTACAAGGTACTGTCAAATTACAAACATTTCAGGCCTGCACATTTTGGCATATTTACCGAAATGTCATAACTTCGGAATCTAGATTTAGTTTTGCCCCTGAATGCTACATCTGTGATGGTCTGATCACTCTGTCTATTGTATCAATCCTTGCCGTACTCCTGCCCTTCACTCCAGACATATCCCTTATATCATCCTGATTACCTACTTAAACCTCTGATTCTCTTTAAATTTCAAAACGTTACTATTACTTTAATACCAGTCGTCAAGGTATTCTTCCACTGTGCTTCAAAATGCGTCGCCACACATTGCTATAACTGAGACTTCACTTATTAATTATCCCATCTAATTACGGTTTGCTAACTGCAGAGTTATACATAATAAAAGCACACGTACAAGAATACCCGAAATGGGGAAATAAATTTGCCGTTATAAGAAAATATTAGTATAACAACTTTCGATTCCGTTTTGGTGGAGGTGCCGGGTCTTTTCACATTTCCCTTTTGGAGATTCGCTAGGGCATCGACAAATATTCGGTATCATCCTTGTTGAAATGCCACAAAGGTTGCATTCAATAGTTAGTCGCCGTCACGCGCATAGGTAGGCGAACGGATGTGAAGCGTTGTGTTTAGTTAGGGAAATCGCCTTAGCTGGTTATTCATTAAAAGATATTATTCTGAACGCTGTTAGAATATAGGTTGTGAACGTCGGACCTATTACTTAGGAATTTTACTGTGGAAAAATGCGAAATAAGTGATATTAGTTTATCATCTATACAATCCGGTAAAATATATCAAATGTAATAACTATTCGTGGACACCATCGCAGTCCGTGGTGGCTCATACGGGTGGATCGCGCTCAGGTCCTATCACCAGCACAGTCCGTGGTGGCTCATACGGGTGGATCGCGCTCAGGTCCTATCACCAGCACAGTCCGTGGTGGCTCATACGGGTGGATCGCGCTCAGGTCCTATCACCAGCACAGTCTCGACGAGCAATTCAAGTTGAAATTATATGTAGCCCACTAATTTATGGATTGAGTATTCTTAGCACATGGATTTTCCCTCGCAATTATAAATTATGTATTTCCAGTTAGTGTCTGGACAGGTTTCCGAAAGAATGTAACTAACAAGGCAAGGGAGTCGCATGCAACAGGCGGCTCGCGGTGAGCAGAATGCAACCTGTAAACTGAAACGTCACGCAGCCAAACAGATCACGCTTAAGTCTCGCCTACACATTAGTGGCATTTAAAAACAAAATTATTTATAAATACTGATTTGTATCCACAAAAAGATGATGGGCAAATTACTGTCACATTGTTTTATTTGTAATAACCTGTTTAAAATTAAAATATTTCAATATGGTATGGAACTTGTCGAAGGGTATATGATTCAATTAAATTTATCTGTTTGTGTATTATGCAAATCGTGACTGAAGCTATTAATGTGAACTACGCACTATGTATTATTAGTATTGTGTCCACTTGCATCATCATTTTCTTCTCGCAAATTATATAACCGTATACTCTACTGCATGTCTATGAATTCTTGTTGCGTGTGCGTATACGTGTGAGTGTATCCAACTCTTCGAGAAAAGCTCCCCCCAAGGAGATATTTTCTTAGATTTAAATTGCACTATATTCCTAGGGTTGGTAATTTTGACACAATCGTTGCTTAACATGTACAATTTGGATATGTTTATCACATATTCCTTTTTCGCTCTCATACCATGATTTTATTCCCCTTTCCATGTATACATTTGGTTTGTGTGAGCACATTCTACGAAGATATGGTAGACGGGCCTATACCTAGCAGTCATTAACTGGTTAATGAACATAAACAATAATACAAATTAACGCGTCAGTTTTTGATTTCACCCATAATGATTTATGATTTTTTAAATGCTATTTAATTTGTTAACATTAAACATTAATTTGTGACAACATTGTTGAAGGCACAAAGAGCGCAACATTAGAAAAATTCTGATATGGTCTCATAAAAAACATAGTTGTCATACGCAATATTCAATTCCCACGGGGCACAAACAATACACAACTAAATCATGGAATTTGAATTAGATTTCGTTTGATTCCTATTGTATTGATAATAATCAAGTATTTTGAATCCTTTTAGTTTTTGTAAATGTTACGTTTAAATGTTATTAAGAAAACTCGAAGTCGAGTTCAAGCACTCAGGAAATATATTTCACTCTGTTCGCGTACTTCAATACAATAGCTCACTTGATATTATGTTTCCTCTTGAAGCCTGTAGTTTGCGTAATTTATAAAATATAAAGCCTATTCACCGATATCTTTGTCAAAGATGACAATAAATCCAATGATTCGAGTACAATGCATAACAAACTTGGAAGGTTTTAACTTTGAACGCCAGAAAACGGCAAACGGTGCACAATTTATAAAACCGTCAGTGGCTTGATTGATATTGCTGGTAGAGCGAGAGGGGGACGGAGCCGATATTTGAAGTGCAATGCAGACCAGACATGCATAAATCGCGTACAGTCCTAAACCAGCATACCATGCGTTTTGTCTCTGTCCGGGTCTTCTTGTTTATGGATAGGTTAAAACAAAATATTGTTATTTTAAGCTGGCAACGGTTGAGGTGAGCGAGGCTGAATCGTCAATGGGCAACGTAATGTCTTTAGTAGTAGTTGGTCCTGACCAGAGAGACAATTAATGTGCACCTTTTGTAAAACACACTGGCTAGTGTATAAGAATCAATCATAACGAAGCGATACAGCTAGATATTGTTTTATGAATAATATAAAGGGATTTTATTATGTGACGTATTCCGCCGTTTACATCAATCAACCGCTTTATATTGCGCTTCGCATTGAGCGCGCGACTCTGATTCGGGAGGTCTCGGGTTCGAATCCCGTCGAGACCGGCAATCCTGACTGAAGGGTTTTCCGAGGTTTTTCTCAGTAGTTAATGCGATTGCAAGGGATTGAGTCCTCTTAAACAGTCCTCGGACATCCCTTCACAATTGTCCTATCTCCAACATACCTAGTTAGACACCTGAAGAGGGGCATAAATTGCACCCTGGGCAGGCTTCTTACCTCTTGTCGGATTATGAAATCTGTTTGATCAACATCACGGACAGTATTATTGGTGAATGGAAGATAACATCAAAATGTAAACGTAAGAACAGACAACGTCGATTTTTTTTTTTTTAGTTATATGAACATATTTCAAAATTAATTATTTACGCCTTCGTGTGTTCTGTTAACAATTTGAATTTCCCTCAAAATACAAAATAATAACAATTATAAAATGTCTATAATTATAATTATCCAACCATAACTGATTTATATGTAGCTATATAGAAAGAACGCATTGCAAAATAGTTATGCTCAAAATTATGAATATTCCAAAATATTTAAGATTGAAATAAAATAAATTCATATTTTTTATTTCAAATAAGTGTATGCCTTTAAATTTATTTTTTGGAGTAATTTTAGAGGGGTGATAGTGTGTCCCGTTAGGTAACGATCCTTATGATATTGTCCCTAGTATAGTGCGGGGAATTATCTGTTGTTCTGGTGTTCAATAACAAAATATTTATTTTAACCCTGACATCAAAGTAACACTAGTTTCTTATAAGATGGTATAAGTCTTATTTGCATTTTCTCGTGTCTTCATTGTTAAGTGTTCCGAAGATATTTAAAAATGTACTTTGTAAAGACTTCATTGGGTTTGCAATTTCGAGCTCATAACTTTTCGTATTTTTTAGTTTTTTTAATTGGGATGGGGGTTAACGGTTAATTTCATATAAATCGTGTGTTTACGTGAATAGAAGAATAAACAATGCATTGGATCAAAATGAGTACTCGATCATCGGTGTATTATCGTGTGATTGTGGATTGATATTGTGGACTTTTTGGTTAAGACTAACATCCTAGAATCGGGAATTGTATTACAACGTTTTATTATTCTACTATCTAAGCGCCACCTTCCTTAATACAAAACTATCCCATTGTTTAATTTTAAAATATTTTCATTTACTTAATGGTCTGAAAGTTTCTACGTATTATGCCGGATAAACTTGTTATTTTGCCAACAGCCCGTAACGCCAATCACCCAATCGCGTAATGTTTAATATAATAACACGCTTTAACGGAACACAACGATACCGGACTATTGTTGTATGAACAAAAGACTATCGCCTTGAAGGAATTTCACGTGTTATCTAGGCTGCCGCTACCAACTATTCCAGAAACGACGTCCCGGTGACGTGAAAATCGATTAGAATTAAACGGTAGCGAAAGAGCAATATAAAACTTTAAATTATTCGTAAATAACATAAAATATGAACGTTCCTTGATGTTAATTCAACGATATAACATTTTCAAACTTTAAATTATATTCCTAGAATGTTTAGATTTATCACACAAAGTTTTTTTACAGAAATCTAGAATTAATGCAAAATGCCCTGTTGTGTATGCATATCTAGGTGCCCGTCAGGGCGTCGCAGCCAAGCCAAGCCAAGCGCTATACACTCTGGCACCTTGTACAGCAAGCAAAGTTGGGGTGATTTCGAGGTGTTACCCAGCCGTCATAAAACGTGATATGAACTTGAAAACTATCAAAATCGAGGGGATGAAGGTACCTGATAACACATGCCAAATTTGTTTGGGGTACGAGCTTTCCTTCTTGGTGAAAAAATGGCTTGAATCATGCTCAAAATCACTTTAATTATAGGGATGTTAGCTACTACTACTACTACTACTACTACTACTACTACTACTACTACTACTACTACTACTACTACTACTACTACTACTACTACTACTACTACTACTACTACTACTACTACTACTACTACTACTACTACTACTACTACTACTACTACTACTACTCTTTATTACTCAATATTAGGTCAATGAGAAAGAATTATGATGAATTTATAAACTATGTTCAAAATGCAATCCAATTAATAGATATTATAATATTGGGTGAAGTAAATATTCAAGATGATGAAATACATCTCTTTCAACTTGAGGGATATGAAATGTTTACGACACTTCGTAAAAGCAGGAGAGGTGGGGGCTTGGTTGTGTATGTAAAACAAACTTTGAATTTCACATTAATTACTACTAGTTTCAGCTCTTTTGAAGGTATAACAGGAAATGTTATTTTGGATGGGACTGTCACACGGCTGGTGGCTGTGTACAGGCCTCCAAATTATCGAGTTTCGAGTTTTATCGCGGAGATAGATCAATTGTTTAGTGGCGTAGACGATAAGGAGCAGATACTATTTTTGGGGATGTAAATTTGAATTTATTTGATAATGCATCGAATCAAGTAGAAATGTATATGAATGTAATGGCTAGTCATGGTTTGATGAGGTGTATTTATAATGAAACAAGGGTGGATTGCAGGCTTGACCGAATTACAAAAACGTGTATAGACCATGGTTTTGTTAGGGTAAATAGTAAGTGTGATGACGTAGTATCTGTAATTGGTGAGTCAACAATCTCTGATCATTACGTAATATTGCTTGGAATCGGTAAAGTGGAGGCAGGTAGTAAAAACATCGGGAAGTCAGATCGTGTTGACAGTGAAAAAAAGGTATAAATGAAAAAAAGTTAAGGAGGAAATACTTAATGTAAATTGGGAGCAGTTATTGCACGTCTCTGATCCAAATGTATTGTATGAAAAGATTGTGCAGCAATTTAATACCTTATATGAGTCTAGTACAATAACAGTGACGTGCAATGACAACATGAAAAGAAATGACAAACCCTGGATTACGAGGGAAATTAAGGATGATATGTTGAAAAGGGATAAAATTTATAAAAAGTGGAAGCATTCAATTGGAAATCATGTTTATAAAGATGAATATAAGAGGCTGAGAAATTTAGTAAATAAGAAAATAAATACTGCAAAATTGAGTTACTTGAAAACTAAATTTGATAACTGTAAACAAAATATGAGGAAAGTATGGAGGGAAATAAATACTGTAATTGGTAAGAAAAACAAGAATTCTGTAGATGACGTTATATCTAAACATATGGGCACTGAGTATACCTCGAATGAAATAGCAAATGAGTTCGCCGATGTTTTTAATGAGGGTGTACGTAGTATTAAACATGATTGTTCTATAAAAACATGTGATTCACGGAGTGGTCGAGCTACACAATCTCTTTATTTGAAAAGAGCAAGTTCAAGAGACGTGGAAAAGATAATAAAGGAGTTTGATAGCAAAAAAAGTCCCGGTGCAGATGGTATTCGAATGAAAGACTTGCAATTATGTGCTGGAAGTATTAGCCCTGTAATTGCCCATCTCTTGAACCTGTCTTTCTCGTGGGGTTGTGTCCCGCTCCCATTAAAGCGCTCGATTGTTAGACCTGTTTACAAAAATGGCGATCACAAAGATTTCTCTAACTATAGACCTATTTCTATTTTGCCGTCAATAGAGAAAATAATGGAACGGTACGTGGCAGATTTGCTAATTAAATACCTAAATGATTTTAAAATAATTGATACAAAACAATATGGGTACCAAAAAGGGAAAAGTACAGGGAAACTGCTTGACGACTTCGCAGATATTGTAAAGGGGGCGTTAAACAACAACCTTAATGTTTTAACAATTTTTATAGATTTCAGCAAAGCTTTCGACACGTTGTTGCACAAACGATTATTGCATGCTTTAGATATAGTGGGAATATCGGGGCCATCATTAGACTGGTTTCAAGATTATCTTTCAAACAGATGCATGGCTGTTAAAGTCAATAATGTTCTAAGCAAAAATGTTGAAATCACGTCAGGAGTTCCACAGGGATCTATTCTGGGCCCTTTGCTTTACCTCATTTATGTGAATGACATGTTAAAGGAAGTAAAGAATTGCTTTGCATTTTTGTACGCTGACGATACAGCGCTGGTGATAGTTCACAAAAATCTAGAAATTGCTAAAAAGCTATTGCAGCGTGATTTTATAAATTTGTTGAGATGGGCTCACGATAATGGTCTAACAATTAATTTTAAGAAAACCAAAGTGATCTATATACACACTCCCTTTATGTCCCATCAGAAAATAGAAATTGTGTTTCATGAAAACGCCTGTTTGCATGCAAATCATAGAACGGGATTACTGTCAATAAATGATAATTGTATGTGTAAAAGGTACCTAGAAAATGTAACAGAATTTACGTATTTAGGTGTCATAATAGATCACAATTTCAAATGGAGTTTTCATATTGAGAAATTATGTAATCGGCTTAGATCAGCTTTGTATAGTATTAAAACTCTAAAGCAATATGTCAAGGGGGGTGTTTTAAAAGTTGTCTATCACGCTCTTGTAGAGTCTATAATTAGGTATGGCTTACTAGCATGGGGTGCTACATCCGGTACATATGTGCAAGATATTGTTAACATTCAGAAACGTATTTTTAAGATCATGTATCCTCACAAGTATGACATAAATGGTAATGTAGGTTTAATGTTTGTAAATGAACTACATGAATATATGATACTAACGAATAACTATTTTGACAAAGATTACTTAGCTGTGACGCAACATACATACGATACAAGAAATAGAGATAGATTTTTAATACCGGCAACCAGATACAACACTTATGGAGATCAGGAAAGAAAAATTATTGTACCTAAATTCTTAAATACCTTACCTGACAATTTAAAATCATTAAAATCTATGAATGAGGTGAAGAGGAAAATAAAAGAATGGATAATAAAAAGGGAATGAATATTATTGTCTATGATTTGTCTTTGTTTTTGTTTTTGAAGTTATGTAATCTTTGGTGGGGTGGTTATATGGTAGTATAATGTTTCTTATATTGTATACTATTGTGTTACTCTTTAGTTTTAGAATGTTTTTCATTTTTTGTTATCTGAATTTATTGTATCACGACAAAATGAGAGTCAGAGATATTGTTTATATATGTTTTGTTGTTAAAGAGACTCTGCAGACAAGCTACGTAAGTAGTTTTGCGGAGTCTGAAATTGCTGTATTTTGTATTTTTTTCCAAATAAAGAACAATTCAAAAAAAAAAAAAAAAAAAAAAACTACTACTACTACTACTACTACTACTTCTACTACTACTACTACTACTACTACTACTACTACTACTACTACTACTACTACTACTACTACTACTACTACTACTACTACTACTACTACTACTACTACTACTACTACTACTACTACTACTACTACTACTACTACTACTACTACTACTACTACTACGTAAGTAGTTTTTGTGGAGTCTGAAATTGTTGTATTTTTTGTAATTTTTCCAAATAAAGAAAAATTCAAAAAAAAAAAAAAAAAAACTACTACTACTACTACTACTACTACTACTACTACTCTTGTAGAGTCTATAATTAGGTATGGCTTACTAGCATGGGGTGCTACATCCGGTACATATGTGCAAGATATTGTTAACATTCAGAAACGTATTTTTAAGATCATGTATCCTCACAAGTATGACATAAATGGTAATGTAGGTTTAATGTTTGTAAATGAACTACATGAATATATGATACTAACGAATAACTATTTTGACAAAGATTACTTAGCTGTGACGCAACATACATACGATACAAGAAATAGAGATAGATTTTTAATACCGGCAACCAGATACAACACTTATGGAGATCAGGAAAGAAAAATTATTGTACCTAAATTCTTAAATACCTTACCTGACAATTTAAAATCATTAAAATCTATGAATGAGGTGAAGAGGAAAATAAAAGAATGGATAATAAAAAGGGAATGAATATTATTGTCTATGATTTGTCTTTGTTTTTGTTTTTGAAGTTATGTAATCTTTGGTGGGGTGGTTATATGGTAGTATAATGTTTCTTATATTGTATACTATTGTGTTACTCTTTAGTTTTAGAATGTTTTTCATTTTTTGTTATCTGAATTTATTGTATCACGACAAAATGAGAGTCAGAGAATATTGTTTATATATGTTTTGTTGTTAAAGAGACTCTGCAGACAAGCTACGTAAGTAGTTTTGCGGAGTCTGAAATTGCTGTATTTTGTATTTTTTCCAAATAAAGAACAATTCAAAAAAAAAAAAAAAAAACTACTACTACTACTACTACTTCTACTACTACTACTATTACTATAAATATGGCTGTGTATTAGTACCAAGTTACTAACAAAAAAGTTTTTTAGGAATAAAAAAATAAAAAACAGAACATTAAATTGACATGTTGGACAGTTGGTGTATGAAATTAAACTAGTGATCTAGTGATGAAATTGATGGTGCAAAAACTCTTCCAAATGGCTGGATAATTAACACTCGGCACACTGATTGTATTGGCCACACATGAAATCAAACCAGCTTCCATGATTTTCCGTGTTGTGGCATTTGACTCATGTGCAAGAATTGAAGCGTCTTCCCAATTAATATGATGATGATTTTCATAAACATGTTCTGCGAGTTTTGAAGTATCAATCTTATGTTGTTTCACATTGTTCTTGTGTTCTTTAATTCTAACCGTCAAAGGTCTCTTGGTTTCACCAATGTATCTTGCATCACATTCGCAAGGTATAGAATAAATAACACCCTTAGACGACTGAACCTCATCCCTAGGTTTAGTCTTGGTGAGTATGCTGCGCAACGTATTAGACGAACTAAAAACAACTCTTATGCCATACGGAGCTAAAATGCGTTTGATCTTATCTGAAAGATTCGGATAGTATCCAATGCAGACCGTTTTATAAATCCTAGGTTTAACTACCCCAATATCTTTATTCATGTCAGATTTGATATCTTGTGGATAAATAGTCTTTTTTAGCCAGTCATTTGAGTATTCGTTATTCTTCATAGCACCAAATATTTTTTCTAGTTCAATGTTTAGGCTTCTGGGAGTTGAACAGATTCGTTGTGCACGAGAAACCAAACATTTAACCATACCTTCTTTAACATGTAAAGGATGATTTGAATTAGCATTCAAATATTGATCGGTGTGTGTTGGTTGCCTATAAGTACACAGATGTAGAAAACGAATCTAAATCTTTCTTGATGAATACATCTAAAAATGGTAGACCCCCATCCTTCTCCTCTTCAAACGTGAACTTCATCTTGGGATGGTAGGAATTAAGATCTGACAATAACTTTTCTACCTTGTCTTGATCTTCACAATGAATACAGATTATGTCATCAACATATCGCGCTGAGCTGTTGACTCGAACAGTAATATTCTTCGAAAAGATATTTATTATTTAGTAAGTCAATATTTAGCATGATGGAATACGCTGTTGACACTTAAAGAAGATGGTGAACAAATGCTCTTTCAACTTTACACAGAGCATTTCACATTATGTCAATTAGGTTTTGCATCTGCCCAGAACCTGGCACAAACTGTATAGGCGTAGATAACGTTGAGAAGACTTCTATTTGACTATTCCTAGAATCGTACGTTTACGATTATTTATACTTAAAAAATGTGTTTGTTACCTCTGAAGTAGACAAATGGTTACTTCGATATTCATGGAATTTTCATAAGTCCTTCAAAGTCTCGAGTTTGGTACAATCAACAAAAAAAAAATTAGAGGAAATTCGCATAAATACGATTTTTTCGAATGTAAGAATACACTGAGATTGCCACATATGCACATCCGTCAGCGTGAATCTAAGAAGCGATTGCGATTTGGCATAGTTGAATAAAATATGCGACACTGTAAATGCGGCCTCCACCAAAAAGTCAAAATTAGCGCTGGGTTTGACCTATGACAGAACAATTCATCGATCAATAGGCATTTTATTATTTACAAAAACATTTTTCCAAACATGTTTCAAACGTAAATAAAATAATATAACATGAAAATAGTGGGTCTCTTGTGAGGCTAAAAGTTTCATAAGACATTGCCACACGTTTCACACTTGCGTTTAATGACCCGGCGCCTCCACCAAAGTTTAAAGAAATTAATCGATTTCATTTAGGTATTCTAGCATAAACATTCACATACACAAACAAAAATTAAATACACTTTTTATTTATTTATATACACGTTTTAAAGTTTTGAAAAATTTATTTTAAACTACAACTTTTCGATATGGAGTTTTAGCATCGATATCGAAATTTTTCCCACATATTTATATCACATTGATATTAATATAGTCCAGTCTTGGTAATAATATATATATTATAAATGTGTGAACTTTTGACAACAATATACAGTACAGGGTCCTTCTGGAGTGCCTAATGACTGCAGACCTTGCAGACTAATGTAATTGCTGTTCCACCGTAATTCTGTGATGAATGCAGGTGAATCCTTAAAAAATAGTTAAAATTTTATGTAAGAATACCATAAACAGATGTCGATTTAATATTGGCTAGACAACATATCACATTTTATGCGATACGAATATCTTCACTATTCGTATTTGTTGACCAGATTTAACATGGTTTCTGTCACGAAGATGTTTCGTCATTGGCCCAGTTTTCTTGAGGTAATCTCAATCGTTCAGTCATCCTGATCGAATCTTACAAAATGCGCTGTAGGGGATCAAACATAATTTTAGCCTAGCTGTGCACGGGTCTAGAGGCCCGTTCCGATCTGTAAATCATAGTGCATAGTACTTATATCACGGCAGAATGTCTGTCATCTCTACATTCTCAATGCTCCACAACCCACTCTGCCAACATGGCAAAACACGTTTTTTCTCCCCTGGTAATAAATCAGCCTACATTTGAGGGTTTCATACCCGGTATTGTAAATGTAAGCAAGAACACATGTCGTTCATTGCATAATTCTAAACTAAACTAAAAAATTATCGGGAAAGCGGGTAAGACTTTGGATAGAGCAGTATTTTGTTTTAATTTTATTGACGCTGCCTTTTGTTGGAGGTGACGTTTTCTCAAGGTGATTAATTAATACGCTTGTCAGTTTTTAGGGATGTTTAATTTTTTGTCTGTGTATGAAGTACGACGAATGATAATAAGTTATTTTTTCCAAATGAAACAAACTTTTATGTCCGGAGATACACACTGCAAGACCAAGTACTGTGTTCGAAATTTATTTAATAAAATTATGATATTATAAATAAATTATACAGATGTGAGACAATTGCAGTGAATTGTGTCTTATTTTATGCTACATTATATAGATGGTGAAAAGATTTTTTGCAAATTGAAAAATACAGGGTTTCAACCTGTTGAAAAGAATATTTTTCAAAACGGCAAATATTTCTTCAATTTATACCATGATAACTTATTTTCGCAGTACATAAACCTGCAAGTATCTTAACAAATGATGCTGTAAAAAGAAAACACAAAAAGTAAATAAAATTATTTTAAAATACCACAAAGTTGTATTTAATATATAATAATTATGTCATCATCATAACAACAACAATAACAAACAATCATATCCATCAATATCTCATCATCATATCCATTAGATAATTCATCATCATCATCATCATCATCATCATCATCATCATCATCATCATCATCATCATCATCATCATAATCATTATCGGTTGTCACGTCCAACTCTGCGTTGGGTCGGCACTGAAGACAGGCTTCTCCATCTTCTCCTCTCCTTCCACCACATTCTAGTCTCCTCCTCGCTGTTCTACATCCTTTCTCACACTATTCTGCCATTGTTGTCGTGTTCTGCCACTTGGTCTCCTACCTGGAATTTCAAATTACATCATCATTCTGGGAAATCTCTCTCTTTCCATCCTTTTCATATGTCCGAACCATTTTAATATCCTCTCTCCAATTCGCTCCATTAAATTCCTCACGCCTACTTGATCTCGGATATCCTCATTCCGTATTCGGTCCCATCTAGTCTTACCTACAATGCTTCTAAAATACTTCGTATCTACAGCCTGCACAAGGCTCTCATCCACTTTTGTCATATTCCCATGTGTCAGTACTGGAACAAAGTAGATCTGGTAGATGGTAACCTTGCACTTCTTTGGTACTTCTCCGTTCCATATGAGATCTCGGATAGTTTGGAATAACCCAACAGCTTGCTGCGTCCTTCTTCCTATCTCTGGTTGAATCCTTCCATCACATGCTACTATACCCCCAACGTACTTTAAAAATTCTCCACTTGCTTTAAAATCTGTCCTAGAAGAATCGTGATATTTTTCGTTTTATCTCGTAGCATTGTTTCACTCTTGCCACTTCCAAACATCAGACTCTCCACACATCATCTTAAGATTTCACCTACTCTTCATCCACTCCCCATACCAAAAGATTGTCTGCAAATAACATTATTTTCATACATTCTTCTCCGATTCTTTCTACAACTTTTTTCCTAGTAATTTCTTCCATGACAATAATGAACAATAGTGGTGACAGTACACTTCCTTGTTTTAACCCACTCCTAATGTTTTACCACTTTATAATTCCACCTCTTGTCTTAACAGCCCTTCTAGATATCGAGTACATCTCTTTCACTCTTGTTATTATTCCTTTGTTCACTCCTATATTTTGCATTGCATCCCAAACCTTCTCTCTCTTGAGGCTATCGTAATCGTATGCCTTTTCGATATACTGAAAAGCCATAAACAGGTCCTTTTCTCGGTCAACCACACTTCCATTAGCTGTCTAAGTGAGAAAATCAGGTCCACCGTCGATCTTCCTCTTTTAAATCTAATGTGTTTTTCTCTTAAGTCTCCTTAGTTCTTCTATCGAGTTTCTAATTCTACTATCTATTATTCTTTCATATATCTTGACACAGTGGCATGTAGTGGTATCCCTCTAGTTGGCACAATTTCGCTTGTCTCCCTTTTTAAATAGAGGTACAATGAGACCCTTTTTTTTCAATCTAAAGGAACTTCTTTGTTTTTTTCATACAACAGATAAGACTCTGTATAAATTAGCTAATGTGCTATAATAAAAATACTACTACTACTACTACTACTACTACTACTACTACATTGCATTCCCACAGGCCCGGCAGCTTTTATCATTTCCACGGCCAGCTCATCTACTCCCGCAGCTTTACCATTTTTCATTTTCTTCATTGCCAGTTCCACTTCTCTCCATGTGATGCTACCATCTTCCTCTTCATCCTCATCTCCAGACTCTTCTCTATGTACTACCTCAGGTGTTCTTATCTGCTGTTGGTTGATATCAGGGTTTAGAAGAGTTTCAAAGTACGTCTTTCACATTATTCTCCTTATTTCATCATCTGTCACAACTTCACCATTTTCTTTAACCAAGTTGTGGCTATCAACCTTTTCTTTGCTCCTTTTTCTCGTCATTATGCCATACAGCATCTTCTTGTTAACATGCACATCCTCTCTCATTTTTTCTGTCCAGCCAAAAACCATTTTCGACGTTCGTCTTTGACCACTGCACGTTCATCTCTTTGGCATTTATTGTACTCGTCCCTATACTCCTGTGACTTGACTCAATACTAATTTCTGAATGCGTTATTCTTCTTTTGTAGTAGCTTCTTTTGTCATATTATTCCACCATAGATATTTACATATATGTGTGTGTGTGTTTTGTCTTAAGCTATCGTGATCCATGGTTTTATGTTAAAACTATCTTTACGGAAAATATCACGCACAGAATTACTTTTATTCCCAACGTTTCAGAAAACTAGGTTTCCATTTTCAAGGGAATACTAAACCAAAATTCAATAATACAACAACAGCATTATAAAAATAAACAAAAAACACACTACCTTGCAAACATAAAAAATTACAAAGATCCAATTGCAGTGACCCTAAAACCAAATCACTTGGTTGCATTGTGAGTGTGACTTCTTGTGACCATTCTAGCAGGTCTATCGCTGTCTTCGTGTCTTAGTACCACAGGCGGCTCAGTCTTACACTTTTCAAGAGCTGCAGATTACTCTTCTAGTCATCATTCTGCTGGATTCCTCATTTCTAGACAAGATGGTTGGGTCCGTCCGGACCGTCCCACGTTCGCCTAGAACTGCAGACACTCAGTTGTTGTACCGCTCTCTTTGATTAACCTCTCAACCAAAACAGGCTTCTACGATTGAGCCAAACGCTTGCCATCGTCTCATTTGTTTAGATTGAGTGGGCGCTTCTCAATTTCCACTGCTTCTCTGACGATTCGACTGGATAGATGGCTACCATGGCAAGAGGCCTCATTCCGTCGAAATCAATGGAATGACCCTACTTCTTGACATGTTGTGCCAAAGCAGATGTTGTTTCCATCTTGTTGACGGCGAGCTTGTGTTCCTGTAGGCACATCGACATATTTCGACCAGATTGTCCAACATAGTCTTTAAACAGTCTCCACACGGAATCTCGTATACGCTCCAACCCTCCAAATAAATCTTGTCTTTATGGCTACCAATCATTTCGCCTAATGTTCTGTCTGTCGAAAAGACCGTCTTGATGTTTTCAATAGCCAGTAGTTTGCCAATTCGGTCGGTGGTCCCTCGAACATATTGCCAATATGCAGTGGCTCTTGGTTTGACTACTGGATCAACTTTAGCTGCAACAAGCTTTTCTTCTGCTCTGGTTCTTCTATTCCAAGCCGTGTGGAACAACCAGTTAGGAAACCAGTTACTGGGCAGAGCCTCACGTAGAAACGTACCTTCTTCTTCTAAATGTTCTTATCAGTTATTCTTCGGGAACATGTAGATAAAGTAAATGGTATTGATTACAGGGAAGGATGATGATGTGAAGAGGCCTGAAAATATCTATTGGTATGAGTTGAATTTCTGTACACAGTGTGGCCCAAACGTTCATCAGGTTTCCTGATTATCAAGACATCAAGTGTGTTGGTGTGTTTTTTGTTTCAATTTGTTTATTTTTATAATGCTGCTGTTGTTTAATTGAATTTTGTTTTAGTCTTCCCTTGAAAATGGAAACCTAGTTTTCTGAAACGTTGGGAATAAAATTAATGTTCTATAATACTGTGAGTGATATTTTCCGTAAAATTAGTTATAACATCTATATATATATATATATATATGCAGACATTGTATTTTCGGGTAGTCCGTTGGAACTAATAATAAAACCACACGGACTACCCGAAAATACAATGTCTGCATATTCAATCCGTGAAAGTCTGCGATATATATATATATATATATATATATATATATATTCTTTAATTAGTTAACTCATAAATTATTTGAAGCTACAAGTAAGTTTAGGATATTAATTTTGTACTTGTCTCTGAAACCACTCCCTTCCTTATTAATTGTTAATGCCATGCAAATTAAACATGTGTTTAATTGTTTTGTTTTCTTAAACTTAAGTCCCACATTTTTTTTTCAAGAAGTCCAGCGGTCCCATTTATTTTGTACTTAAGTCATCATTTTGAATCTCTCGGATCCACCGACTTGGCTAAAAAACATATTCCAATTATTTGCGATTAAGGAGAAAATCAGTTTTCGTTTTACTCCGAATTTACTAACTTGGAGTTAATACGTTTCGAAAAAAAGCTCCACATGTGTACGAGGGGAGAAACACAGCCACAGGCTGCATATTTGGAATTTGGAGATGTTGGACAGCCCCGTGTAATAACAGCAAAAACATATTGTAATCGGTGTTCACAGCGTGCATGTTATAAGTGACTGGTGGATTAACTTGCAATGCATGCAATATTCAATTATTAGTGTAAGTAGCTTTGGACACCCTATATACCTGCACACATGGAAAGAGCATAGTTTTTACTATTGGAACTAGAGTTAAGCTTAAACATAACTTTTAATTATCGATACACAATCATTTCGTTATCAATATCGATGTATTGAAATTGCATTATTTGTTTTTAAAAAAATGTCGAAATAGTGGACGTACTATTAACAATGGCTGTCTTAAAGTGGTTAACAAGGTGCTGCCAAATATACATGACGATGGTTTGGTACTCACACTTGTTTGTTTGATGACCCGGCTTAAGTCTTGAAGACTTGACTACGAAAGTACTCGGCACCCCCACAAAACTAAACTACTTTGCATCATTATTTGAATAAAATTGAAAGGAATCCACTAGGATATTTGCGGCAAAAATGGAGGAAAAATTAACATCCCCACATATGCATGTAATCGTTTTAGTTATTCACGATTCTTTTTCAATATCGAAACCAAAATAATATATACCTAAAATATTCACACATGTCTAATTCGGCTTTAATTATGCGTATTTTGCCCAGTCCTAGTTGGAACATAATATTCTAGATATAGTTTCATTACTTTGAGTAAGTGATTGTCAAACAGTTGTAGAAAGCAGAAGCAGCATTGTTATGAACCCTGTTTATAGAATCCATAAGTTTACTTCTGCTTTACATCGTGTGTATGATGTTTACTCCTGGGGGAAAAGATGAATCGCGTCACTGATAAATTAAAATACAAATCTATTTGATTGTGTGACTTTTGACACCCCTACTGTGTCAGCGCCCCAGTTGCCATTAAGCAAACAAGCGGAAATTGAAATAGTATTTTTTTTATATACGTTCCTAGCTCTACCCTCAACAAGTCCTCGTACGAAAACACATATTGCGTGTGTGTAAACGCATACATTATTTGTGTTATTGTGATGACTGCAATTGTATGCATTGCAGAACGCACCGCACCTGTGGCGCTACGAGCATGCCTCTTGAACCTCCCCCCCCCCCCCCCCCCACACACACACAGTCTCTTAAAGCCCGGCCCGGCTGTCTCCTAAAGCCGGTAGCGCATCGTGTAACGCGACCTTGTGCGAGCAGGGCTTAGAGACAAACACGGGTGCGGCTTTATAAGACATGGCCCTGGAAGCCGCCACTAAATTACCTATTCTTTCTACTTCTCGTTTTGCTCTATGTTATTTTCAGTTTAATAACAATTCGTTCTTAGTTGATATTACGATAGCAGTTGGATTTTATTGACTTGTCATTTCACCTCCAACAGTGTTAAGCAATGTTGATAACTTTTGTATCATTCGAAATAGTATATCCTTTCTATTTGTAGCAATAACGATTCGAACGAGCTTGATGCAGTAATGGTTGTAAATTTTTTATTATTCATAATAGTATATCCTTTCTATTTGTAGCAATAACGTGCCTGATGCTTTAGCTTGTTATAATTTAGCTATTAAATTGCGTCTGTTTTGAGTGAAAGCTACGCCAACTTTTAGACAGTCACTCCACTCCAACTTGTTGGCTAATCCTGTGTGGGTTCAACTGAATGACCTATACAGGTGAGCTCTCAAGCCTCGCAGGACACACGTGTGAGCACGGCCACATTTGTTTACAGTTAACAAGTAAGATACGTATCAGTTTCGCGGTGTTCCGGGAAACGTGTTCACTCTTTAGATCGGAATATCGAAGCTTATTTTGCGTGTGTTTTCTCGAGGTTTTAAAACACGATATGTTCTTATCAAGGATCTTATAAAACTAGAAACGCGAAACTGTCCGATCTTCAAACAGGATCTATGAAGGTCGTAAGATGGGGCCCGAATGACAAATCCTGTGGCCCGCCTCGGGCTATGTGACGACATGCTACACAATGTCCGTAGCTTATATTGGACGTGGTGTAGGGGGAGAATCGATTTTTACCCCCTCATAATAATACGAGGTTTAGTGTTGAAGGGCTTGCCGCGCGTTTTGATTGGTGGACGGGGTTGCGTGGGTGGGGTGGGGATGCTGTGGGGCTCTTGTGCGTGACACTGGCAGTGACTACGCCAGAGAGGGCGCACTCACCACGCTCCTCTCCAGCTACACATTTACAATACATAACTTACATAACATAGCTTGAACAAATATTTTGACATTTTGGAAAGAAACGCGCTTATAATATATACGAATTTATCGTTGATACTTGTTGAATTTTGCCTGGATTGTTCGATTGAATTTTGTTATGGTTTTTATCATTGGAATAGACAACGCGCCATCACTCGGCTGTAATGTAAGTACACTTATTCTACAGTGCTGCCACCTGACACATTAGCTTGTAGAACTTGCACATTAAAGCCACCGTAGCAAACTAATAGGCGCATGTTGCACGCTTGTAACTGAGACCATCTCTTTAATGATGTTCTATTTACGGATATCTTTAAGAATATGGTTTGCGAGTCAGATCAATTCTATGGGATTCTTTGAAATTAGCCCCATTTCAATTATGTGTATTGAAAGTGCATGTTGAATATCGAATTATGTTGTGGTTCCCGCACATTTACCGTGTAACTTGGGAATAGTAAAGCAATTAATTTAACAGTGGCTTTGGAAGCGATAACTTTGTTTAGTGCTCGTTGGATGGATCTTTGATAACGCGTTCAATTTAGTGTACTCGGATTGAAGCGGTGACGGTGATGGCAAGGCTTCTATTAATCAGGGAGCACCATCAGTTAGCAGGCACGCGTGATAAACTAATTGTGCTGATTACTTTCAAATCCCTGAAATGTTATCGATATCTCTTCACAATGTTTCGCTATCAGTAATGACAAAGCGGCAGCTTTAAATTGCGTCAATTATACCGATTTTTACCCACTTTACCGACACACAAACGTTCCAGTCAATTATCAGGTAATTAATTGAATTTCGCTTCTATTTTCTGTCTGCAGCTGGCAGTAACTGTAGCGCTATCTATGTTTCATGGTGACCACTCATTCCACCTGCCTCCTGCCACCGTGAGCCGTGACTCGAGTGATAGCAGAAGTGCTTCACTTTAAATGGACGCCAATCAGCTTTCGAAATGTAATTTCCTGTTGGTGTTGTCAGTCGATGTATGGAACGATGCAAAAACATCGCTCTGCACGTTGTGAAGTCGGGTATTCAGGGGTTACTGGTTTTGAAAATAGAACTTAAAAGGAATAATCCATCAACCGGATAATGAAATTTAATTCTGATCACTAAAAAGCTGTTTGTTTTCTCAGTATATTTGATCGCATGCAAGAACTTTCAGGCTTGTTTACCTCCCAATTTATGTAATTTCATAATCAAATATTTGCTTACATGATTGCTATGAGAATCTTGCAATTACTAATCAATGTTTTTACGTGTGTGCCTAATTATTATACAAATCATACTAAAACTGAGATAAGATAAAGAATGTGACACTTTATAATCTGTCATCATATTATCGAATGGCGTAAGTAGCAGCTGACGACTCGATAGGTGCATCTTATAAATTATGTTTAATATCAAAACGAATCTTCATCCCCATTAGAGACGTATTTTCGAATAAACTAGTTTGCTTCATTATCTCTCAGCTTAATGACCTGAAAACACACACCCACACCCGTAAACACGTACACAGACAGAGATGGCTTCCACCATCGGCAATCTTGACTGAAAACTCACCCGAGGTTTTCTTTTAAAAAATTAATAAAATGACTTAAAAATGATTAAACAACAAATAAGCTGATTTTTTTTAATGTTGCTACCGAAAGCTCCTTTCTGATACCCACCACTGATAATCCTGACTGAAAAATTGTCCCGAGATGTTCTATACAGTAGTCAACAAAGCAAGTATTAGAAAGTCCATCAGTTCTTGTCTGAGAAAACGTAAACGGTGACTTTGTAGCCGTCCTAGCAACGAGGTACATGATAAATTTTAAAGTTGTTTTGAACCGGCCTTGTTGATTCTGTCGTTGATCCGCGGGTGTTTGCCCTGTCCATACGACAGATTGCTACATTTCCCATTGAAAAATGTCAATCTTTGGTTGGTTATCGCTCACTCGTCGATTGCGTCGGGGCCTACAGGGTTGGCTACGGTTACGTCCCCCACTGAAAATCAGTTATGTGACTGAGTGGGTAGACTCTAAATACGGTTTTATATATTTATTGTGTAATTCAGAAGCACTTACAAATGAAAAATAAGTAGACATTAGACTATTATAAATGGCGTTTTTTGAACAACAAAACGATTCGAAATGTGAACAAGTAGTGAAATTTAGCTTTTCTGAAGGCACCTTCAATACAGAAACAAGAAAGTGTTCAAATTAAAATCTCAATAAAAAAACGATAGAATTTCCATGAAATATCAAGTTCCAAGGGTGAAGGGTGATACTGGTGGTGATAGGGTGGGTGCGTGTGCGTGTGCGTGCAGGCTGGTCGCAAGCGCGAAGACGATATGCCGACTTGTTGCACGAGTGTGCACTGAGCTGGCTTGCTAGTGCTATGTTTGTTGGCCAGGAGCATATACCCCGTGCCTTGCTGAATGTTTCTTTCTCTTGTTCTAGATGAACCGTCCTATCCAAGTGAAACCGGCGGACAGTGAAAACCGCGGTGGTAAGTACAAGGACAAGCACAAGTACAGATATATCAACAACAAACCTTACTCGATAAGTGAATACATATTCAAGAAATACAACACTATTCTACAATTTATAGTTTCAAAACAGTTTGTTTGATAATTTTTAGTGGAATTAACGAAGGAAGAGGCTTTGAACCGATTCCCTTGTTGTGAACACTGCCTCAAGTTTGACTAAATCAATAATGTATATGCCATGTTTTAGGATTAATACATACACATAAACATTATCATACGAATACGGAAAACGCATTGACCAGTGACTTGAATGTGGGAGGTGGTGTTTCGTATAGCCAACATTTTATTATGCCTAAAAACCAATCCATTAGAGGCTTTTGCATATGTTTTTCACACTTGGGCATATTAAATGCAAATGCATTGTTCGGGGGTTGGTGCAATGTTGTTGATGTAAATGTTTACTCTTCCCTTACACCTCACATGTGCGTGCAAGTAGCAATAACGCAGCCGGTCGGCACAATGTGAATGTTAAGGCGCAGATACAATCCATTACTCTGCCATTAAGTAGTAAAACTGGACGTTTCCAAACTGCTATAGAGATTATCATAACTTATATATTCTTCCACCTATGTTTCCTTTACAAACAAGCTACTTGTCCATACATCACGCCATTGAAGATTACTATTGTGGTTTAGCCAACTTTAACAAACTTTGCATGTAACATACAACAAAGTCTTATACCATGTTTGAAATTTAAAACAAAATGTTTTAACTAGTGTTGTATAGCCATTTATGTGTTTGTATTCAAGGCATACGTAATTAAATCGATGTGACAATGATGAATATGTGTTACTTGGGACATTGACCATCGAGTTTCTTTTCTAATTTAGAAATGTGACCTTTATATTATATAAATAGATACAGACTGCCTTGTTTACATTAACTACAAAATATAACATTTAAATAAATCTACCATGTGCTACTGTTGCCAGTAAATTAGGATTCATAATGGTTTGCGATGATTAGTTTAAATGCACCCAGTGAAAACTACCTTGATCACATAGCGCTATATTGAAATAGGCCCTAATAATAACTAGACATTATCACGAGCACTTAAAATGAATAGTCATACAAGATTGAGTGATATAAAAAAATTTAAAAAATTGAATCGGGTTTTGGGGTTTTAGATAAATAAATACATTTGTATATAGAGTCTACCCATTCAGTCATATATCTGATTTTCAGGGGGGGGGGGGAGACATTAAACCAAAGCAACCAAGCCAACCCTGTAGGCCCCGACGCAATCGACGAGTAAACGATAACCAACCAAAGATTAATATTTTTCAATAGGAATTGTAGCAATCTGTAATATGGACAGGGCAAACACCCGCGGATCAACGCCAGAATCAACAAGGCTGGCTGATTCAGAACAACTTTAAATTTATTATGTGCATCGTTGCTAGCAGGAAGGCTCCAGTCACCGTTTACAAATTCCTAACATAAGAATCGATGGAACTAAGTCCAATTCAGAAGTTAAAAAACTTTCCAATCAATGTCTATTTATGACACATAGTGTAACATTACACATCCGAAAGTTATAAAAGAAAAAAATACCGCGAAATTTGTTTAGTGATTCTGTGCAGAGTTTACAGAAAAGTACACATGGACTCGCCATGCAACCTCTTAATGGAACACACTGCAGATGCTCATATGGAGATTAATTAACATGTACCTGATGTTTACCCATGCGCAACAGCGGGGCAAAGAGTCTTGGTTATGTCTGTGGACATTCTTTTTCTGTGCGTGTCGTAGAGAATGTTTTTGTAACGAATATGCGAGGGGCGGGCACGGCCAGCTGAATACAACAGGTCCCAGCCAGCGTCCAGCTTTACTCCCAAAAGTTTGCACCATAACTAGTCAACATTATTGAATGACTAAGACACAATTTGCCTTGTGTTTTATTGGTCTTGTTTCGCGAGGGTGGAACTGGAAGTTATAGCTATTAGCTACGACTAACTGTTAAGATCGAAAATAACAAAAACATTTTGCCACTTACAATTTCGTGAATATTTTTCTTGATCGTCTTTGAGACATAAAACTTATTAATATAATAAATCATAATTAGATGGAGAGGAATACATATTCCCGAGAATACTTTATTTATACATCAGTATGTACAACACAAAACGGTATTAAGGTTATACGTATATTAATGTTTTTACCAGAATCAACAAATGTAGACAAAACAATTAAATAGTTTCGAAAAACTACGAGATTGCCTTTATACGTTTGGGTTAAATCTATTGTGGTGGTATTCTAGGCTTATGTGCCTGTGGTTTTTAGAGGCCATAAACTTGGTTTAGTCGTTTTATTACCGTTGTGTTTAAACCTAAAGCGTGGTACTACCCTACGACGACCTCTATAAAGGATTTCTTTTCTTGGTCAATTTTACGAAAGAGGTTACAGTGGAGATGTTTTTACTGAATCATTTGGTCGCTTTCTCTCAGGCTTGAGTCAAGCAACAATACGTGCAATGTGTGTAACCTGGCTTAATCAAACGGTGATTATATTACTGCATATTATCCTACTGTGGTTGTTCGAGACGTTCTTGTTACACACACAGAATATTTCGGGCCACGCGTCTGCGTCAAGTTCCACGGGCGGTGTTTGTTTGGTTGTGATGTGATGTGCCATGTGAATGTATAAACTTGATTTGAAATATATGGCCCGCAATGTTTCAATAAAACACAATCAAGATGAAGAATATAAATCATAAATCAAAATAGTTAAAATAACTAAAATAAAAACTTATTTTCCCACCAAAGACAGTGTTAAGTCAATTAATTGTTAAATAACATTTACCTGTTCTACTAAAGTTTCTTTTGAAATAGTTAAAATAACATTGGAAGTAAGTAGAAACTGAAAAGTACTCTACCAAGGTAGACAGGCCTCTAGTGTCTACATTTGTCTAGGAACCTTGGTAGCTGATAGAACGGGGGGATTTAAATATTTAATAGTATACGACGAGCGTGTATTGATCTGCAAACAATTACTTTTTCCGTTTTTACAACGGCTTATAAGTAATACTTTACGTCACGTTTTTTTTTATTTTCACTTGAAATAAAAAAGAGCTTTTTCATCGCAATGCAGCGAAGCACTAATAAATGGTATAATGATTGTGTCACGTTGAAAACTCTACCTTTTAACTGAGCTCGTGTAACTTTTTCATAACCAAAGTGAAATCGGACCTATATTTCACAACGCTGGCGCCGACTCCGGGACGCGGAATGTGGGTGCATGGGAATATGTATTATTTATTAAATCATATGCCTATAATTTAGTTTTGTATTGGCACACTAAGCCTCTAAACAAAATCCAGCGATTAAAAGAAAATCCGTGAGTAGGAACACCTTCACTTAAAATTAATTAATAATAGCTAATTTATAAAATCCCTTATATAATCCATGTGTATGATAACATTTGTGTTGGAAACAGTGATAAGCAAATAGTTGTGTAATATAATAGTTGTGTTCCAAAAGTATGTCTTATTTGTACAACACATGGAGACAGTCGCGAAATTAAAACCTCGTGGAAAACAATGTTTGTGAGTTGAGTTGTGTAGTTTCGCTAACCCCATACAAAAAGTATCACACAAGTATCAAAAGTTGAATTCAGTGTGGCTAATATATTTGGCATTTTTTGGGTCTCTGTCAGCCATTAAATGCAATGTTTTTGACAAAAGTGTCAAAACATTGAGCTAGGTGCTAAACTTAATTTTGAGCGACGATTCGTTTATTATCGTTTCTACACATCATTGCCTTCCACCTCCCTAGAAAGAAAAACTACTTTCTGAAATATTGCTCGATTTATGATTTTTTCGTTCGCAGGTACAAAACTCTTATTTGTGTACCGTCTTTTCGACCAATAATATCAAAATAGGAGAAAAAGTACTTTTACTTTATTTAAGGACAGACAAGGATCTACCTCATAATAAGTAATAAAACATGAATTTTCTGACAAAACGAAATCATCAGTAATCCTTGAAACATATTTACAACTCTTTTCTAGGCATAACTCGATATTCAATTTAATTCACTTTATTTTTCCAAATATTATAGTTAAGGAGACCCTATTTTGAAAGTTACAGACCGGGACAATTACAAAAGTATAAGCATATGTACCCCACGGACCATTTCGGGGTTTGGGGCTGAGCCCCCAGCCGCCAGAGGCGATTTCGTAGATATATTTGAATCAAATACCCAGAAAATAGTTTTCAGACATGAAAATATGATTCAAATATGGTTGTAATGTGTACAATTTTGAAGTCATAAAATCTTTATCTAGTAGTTCAAAAATGATGACTCAAAACAAAATACAAACATTCAGCAGATAATAATGTATTGATGATGGCATTATACTAATAAAGGCCTAACCAATAAGAATAAAGATAATTTGAAAATGCATTTAATTTGTATAATATGGTTGGTTAAACTTTTAATACACTTTGTCTTCACAACGAAATAATAAATGTAGGTATGTAGTTAATAAAAAACGCAGTTCAGTTGTATGATTGATACATTTTGATTTACCATTATCTATAAAAAAAATCAATGCAAATAATAACTGAGAAAATTAGTGGTGTGCGATTCCTGGTTTCTGAGTTCGAGTCGAGTCCGAAAAGAGTTCTTAGAATAACTCGAGTCCGAGTACTTCGTCTTATTTTTTTATTTCACTATTTTGCTCTTTAACTATATTTATTATTTACACTATGAACAATATTAATTTTATTTATTGATGTTAGTCTAAATGTAGGCTCCAAACGTGAACATCTAATTGATTTTAAAATGTAACCCATCTCTAGATCACTGTAATGATCAAGCATCAAGCACAAAGTATGTGATATTACATGAAAATATTGAAACAAACATTATAGTGACATGTTTGTATTATTTGTGCCCAAAAATAGTTCAAAACTTCCAAAATGAATATAAATGTGTATCAAAAGACTCAGGTAACTATTATGGCTAAGTAATCAGCATTGGTAAGGTAGCGCCAAAAATATAGGTCTAACGACTTTAGCGTTTTCACACACGTGCGCGACCCGGCACCTCCACCAAAATCATTAATAATACTCGCACACCCCTAGAGAAAATGAATTAGGCCTACGTATCTTCTTGGAAGTGGAAGACTATTTCAATGTTTTTACTATCAGCATTTATCAGAGGAGTGTATTTTTTAAAGTAAAACATTATCCTTCCATGCACGGTATAGTTAAGAAAATACCAGGACACTTTCTCCCCAAAATTGCAAACCGGGTACAAATACGTCATTTTAATGAGTCTCTCGTGACACCGGTACAAGTGTTCTGAAAACGGTACTGTTCCAGTCAAACCGGTACGTCTGGTCACCTTAATAGTACAATACATTTTAAATCCTATCCCATTTGTATACCACTGTAAGACTGAATCTTGAGGTGGGGCATACCAAGCTAATTTTAAAAGTTCATTATTTTTATCTCTAGTTTAGATAACAATATTAATTAACACTAAAAGTACCATTGTAATTTTGTTAATGTGGAAATATGCTGTTTCAAATTAAACAGTACATTGATTGATTGATTGATTGATTGATTGATTGATTGATTGATTGATTGATTGATTGATTGATTGATTGATTGATTGATTGATTGATTGATTGATTGATTGATTGGATATTGCTTAACATCTCATATTAATGCACTTTGGCTATTCGAGACGATGAGTGGTGATAGATAAGGATGAAGTATGAACAGAAGGTAGGAGGGGAAACCCGGTACCGGCACGTAGCCTATTCCTTTCGAAAAGTACCAAGGGGAGCAACGGCTTAACATCCCATCCGAAAGGACGGTGTAACCTTGACAGTCATATAGGTTCCTCCACTAACCCGGACTGCCGAGCAGACGTCGAGGAGAACGAAGCCGTTACACTAGCTCTCGAACCCTCCATCTACTCTAACCAGCGATATACGTGAGTTTCAGGGCAGAGCGGTCACCCACTCTCCCCCTGACCACGCCCGAGTTTGCCTCACTTCGGTGTTGGAGTGGGAACCGGTTTAACGACCTCGGTCAGTCTGTTATTACTTAAAATATAATATAATCATATTCCGAGTCTAGGTTTAATATTATTATTAAGGAATAAACATAAAACGCTAAATATAAATATTAACATCAACAGTTTAAGTTTAAATTAACACAAAGTTTAAAAAAAAGTGCCTAATTAGGGCTTAAACAAAAAGGTGAACAAAATTGGACAAACAGGTGAGAAAGCATGCAAGCGAGTTTACGCCTACTACAAGCAGTTGAAGGCATCATTTAAAGCGGATATTGAACATCTCCTAAACATCCTATAGCCCTAATACTAATCACTAACACTATAAGCTCTCAGAACACGTGCCGCTTTGCATGATTGAACTAAAATTAGCGATATTGGCATTGCAATATTTATCATTCAAATTACCTAATTCAAAGTTACCCGTTCCATGACCATGACCTTAAGAACATTCGTGAAAACAATTTATGGTTTTTAAAATGTAAAAAAGTTGGTCCATCGAATATCGAACCCTGCCAGCCTGACTATAAGAGTTACCTTCTATGGGCTTAGGGTTGCCATACGTCAAGAAAGATCAGGATTGTCTCGATATTTTAAACTCTGTATTTTTCGTTTCCCAACAATTTGGAATGTCACGATTCCCAAATATTCTTGAAGTACCGATATTACCAAAATACAATCAATATCAATAACCAAGATGTAACGTAAATCTGCTAACCAAAACTGCATAAGCAGAGACCAGATTAATGTATTTCTGGAAATTTTCCAATTTTACTCATCTATACCGCCTCAATGTAAGTGTGGAAAGAATATTTTAAACTGTGTTGTGGAATTAAGAAAGAAACCGGCTCCTCATTAGTTCGGTAAGGATCCTAGACTCCTTGAGTAATATAACTGAAAAGATGTTAATTGCACAGAGTTTAATAGAGTAATTCCAGGATATTCACTGGAACAAGTTCCACAGATGAAGAAGATAAGATGCTGATGAAGATAATCACCGAGAAGGTAGCCCTACGATTTAAATGACAACGTCACACGAATTAAATGTGAATGCAACGCTGTGCAGTTACGTTTACCTAAATGTTAACTAATTTTTCTATAGTTTTTAGTACCTTACCAAGTTTTGTGTCATTATCTTAGACGTTATCATAATTTTATCAAATTGCGTATATATAATCATCACAACAAACGTAGGAAATGTCATGTTCCATCGTTGTTTCCCGCGGAGACTTACGCCCAAAAATCGTTCTTTTCCCCTAACAGTGTGTTCAAATTAATTTCTTCGCTATTCTTGATTCGCGTATCCAATCAACGATACAAATTATTTATGTGTGTGCGTCCAGGCGCATTAGTAGAAACTTTATAACTGCTGGCTTGTTGTTCAGCCCCAAGGGAACACTCCACTGAAAATACTGACGAAACTACCCTTTGACCTTTTTTTTTTTTACTCTTTAAGTATTATTCTTTTGAATTATCAATAGACCAACACGCCTCCATCAAATTTTTTTTTAAAAAAAACGTTATTGCGCGCACGGAAATGCGGTTTTGTGTTGCCATTTTCCAAACATGTATTTAGTTAGGGCCTATAACTTAATCAATGTATTGATAACTTGATTACTTATTGTTTATGTTAATTACTTTTATGAAACCTGTCGAGTAGACAGTTCTTACATACCTGGGAAAGCAAAAAATTATGGTAATTTCACGTAGAAAATCTTTAGAACCATTTTGTCATATAATATTTTTATCACACTTTTGGAACATTAAAAAACTGTCTTCTTCTGAACCACTTTTCCGAATGAGCTTATTTTTATCTTGATTTATTACTTGCACATAAATAAACAAAACTGTGCATGCGTTTTAAGATATATTTAAAACTTTGGCTAAAATATAATACTTCTATCTGAACTGTAATTAATTAAATTCATTATTTAAAATGCATAAAATTAGCCAAAATATTTTTCTAAAAAAAAAACATGCACAATAATTGTTTAATTATTTATGTCAAAACAAGGAAACTGCCAAGTTTCACAACAATCGGTCCAAAAGGAAAAAGTTTTTGTCTTTCTACAAAAGCACTCGATCAAGGTTATTAAAAATTGTAAACATATAAACATAATAATCAAGTATAATAATTCATTATTAATAGCCCAAATAAAAATTGTTTCGAAAAAATGCAACAAAACCGCTATTTCCGTTGCGGCAAAACGTATTAAAAATAAAAAATATGGGCAAGGTAGAGTTTGATAATTCAAAACAACAATGGAAAAAATCAAGGAGAAAAAAGTCAAAAAAATTGATAAATTTTTAAAAAATTTTCCATTGCCCACAAGAACATTTGTTTGTGAAAAATGTGTGTTTGGCTTCTGTGGTTGCTTCTTCATTTCATGCAAATTACACCTTCATGATAACCCGGAAGCGATTACCACAATGTCTTATTAAATATATCTGGAATGATATTTAGAAATTCCTCGAAATTTTGGAAAGTCGGAACCAAATCATCTTTAAATTTACCTTGCAGCCATCAACTTAATTATTATATCCTAATTTTAATGTGAAATATGTCTACAAAACAGGACCTCACCTTATTTATTCCATCCATAGGACGTTCGTTGTAAAGTTTATTATACGCGTCTTATCTTTGCCCCGCCAACCAACATCTAAATCAATGTTAATTGTAAGTGTATTCCCCTACGTGTGGTATTTAAATGCGTTAATTAACCTAATAAAATATATGCTATAAGTTATGTACCATTGCACACTCACTATCACACAAAAACAAAAATCAACAAAAAGAAATTCAGTATCTTTAACACAATTAACATGAATGATGAATAATATGAATAAAGCTTAAAAAAAGCCTTATTGCAGCCTCATTGAGATGTACAAATCGTATGGCAAGACAGTTTTATAGAGATGTTATACAGTTTCCATTGTAGAGGTTATGGTGTGATTACGTGTACATTGTACATGCCCCACCTACTTTAATGAAAGCAAAAGCTGCATATTCAGTCATTCTTAGCACATATGAACGTTCTAAAATATTCATGCAATCTTGCGCTCAAGATGAGTAAAATGAGTTATCCTAGCGTCGGCTGTTTAAAGTGAAGTTAAGCTCATCTAAGAAGAGAATATTTTTTTATATATACCCTTGCCGCGAAAGCTACATAAGTTTATAAATTAACCTAGGAGGGTTTATAGTAGTACCTGTGGAGAGGTCATGCTATGTCACGTTTGAAGCACAGTTACTCGGTATTTCCCCTCACGCGGCCGCTGACCCGCGGAGAGCAGGCAACGAGACAGAGCCGGCGTATACTGTAGCACGCGGAACTTGGCTGACAGGTGCACCGTGTTCTGTTGTCAATAATGGTTAACAGTTGTGTTGCTCTAGGATACACAAATCGTAAAACAAAATGTAAACGATGTAATTTGACAGCATTTACGGCAGTAGGAGGTAATTTATTATGTTACAAGCACGAGTATAGGAGAATTCCAAAATAGGGAACGAAGCTTCTTTATCAACATGTTGTTGGGATAAGATGCACAAACAAGTTCCTCCAGCATAAAAATCTCTTGGTATACAGGAACCGGGTTGACAGAATGGCCACTTTTGGATGGTTGTGAAATATTATGTATCATCCTTGTTGAATCAATGTCAACCGAAGAATTGCTTGGCAATCGAAAATCAGGTTAGGTTTATATCGTATACCCGTTTATCTGTCATCTTTATGGATCTACTGGATAATACTTCTAAAAAGTTGAAGGTCGTTGAATACACAAGAAACACATCAAATGCGTTCTAGTCAGGTCTTAGTCTGTGCGTTCTCGGCCAAGGGTAGCAGTTCTAACTCGTTCAGCAGACTACATTAAGGCTAAATATAAAATAAATACTACAATGTAGCTATAATGACAATTGCAGTCGAGTTCAATATCTCAACGCGATGGCTGATGTACTGTTGGAAATTACGGCAAAGATATTAGGTTGGCTTATTTCCTCTGCTTAAATGTTAACTTCAGCGCTTCCTTATTGTAAGATAAAACACCGATTGCCGCGTTTATGAACTAAAAATTCAAAAGTTTATTGCATGTGTATTAATTGAATGTCTCCGCATTTTAATTCGTGGACTCAACAGTAAGAACATAAGTGTTATGATAGACAATGGAAATGTAAAAAATAAATCTGTGTTCGTAATTTTCATAGTCCGACAATGAATAAAAAAAAAATATCCATTCAATTTTACTTAATTCCTATGGAATAATGAACTAATTACACAATCAATTTACCACGAAAACAATCTTCGCAAATTTCTAAGGGAATTGAGGTTTAGGTTTTTGCTTTAATGAGTGCAATCACCATGTAGGTTGAAATAATTTCCAATATTATAACTTATTCCCGTAGCCGATATTCAATTTATCTGCCCATATAGTAACACTTTAAGACCATGCTCGTAATCAAATGATTTGGGTGATCTTGTATGATTTGAATTTCTCGTTTGAAAAAAAAATCATTACTCCTGACTACTAAATTTAATAAATATTGAATTTTGAATAAAGTAAATTTGTAAATTTTTGTTTTTTACATTTTACGTTATGATACTGATATCCGGGATTAAATATTCATATGCGACATGCATTATTTATTTTCAATAGATTATTGGAGATCGAAAACTTCAATTTAAACTGCACGAGAAAAGTAGCTTCAGTACCTCATGTGTTTTTAGTTCACTCTCACCAGACAAACTTGAGGGAACGTTTGAAGTCCATCAACATTGAATTGCAACGTTTTTGGTACGATCAGATGAATATGTTTTGAATTTAAGCGCACTTTTATCATTTTTTCTATATTTCGTATAATTCTTCTCTCCCTTTGCCGGACAAACGACTACTCCGATGTTGATAAAGACTTCCAGAGAATCCCATGGCCAATACGAACGAGTCCAAATCATCTCGAATGCGGAATATATGTTTGTTGTCCGCGGGAAAAGACGCTGGTGCGGGGCGGCGAGGTCATTTCGAAATCGTGGTGTTTACAATATCATGTTATATTATTTTTTTAGACCGCGTTTGTGTTTTTTAGAGAGTAATGTCATAGAGAGATTGACACTTCCTCCAATAACTTTCAAAACTCTATGTTAACATTAAGAAAACAAAACTCAAGTAAATAGGTTGGAATGCAGGCAAGATACATGAAATATGCTCAAAGCAAACGCGAAGTGGACAGTCTAATTTAAAATTTAAGCAATAAAATCTATAATAATAATTTATTTTTTCATTTGTCAGTTATTTGGTTTTCTATTATTATGCCTGCAATCAAAAGTTTAATTTTCCGTGCAAGTGATTACCGGGGGGTAATCATTACGAGTTACGACTACCGTGCAGTTTGTTTTTTGGCACTAGGGGTGTATGATCATCACCAGCAGAGATCGCGTAGTTGTTTGCGCGTCGGCGCGATAGTTGGTTGCGATCATTGATATTAAACACCTATTGTAGGCTAGATCAGCAGTCATTAATCCACTTCCGTGACAATTTGAAGCCATCTTGAATATGGAAGTTTGCATGTTAATCAAATGGGAGCGATTTGTAGCCCAAATAGTTCTCAAGATTGCCGCCAGGTTGACAGGTAAGCATACTAGCCTTTAACATCAAATGATTACTAAATTCCCTTATGCAATAACGTCTTATTGTTTCTGTTTGTTCAATATCATGCTGCACAAGCTAAAACCATATCAAACAATCCAGTAAAATACTTAAATGCATTTAAAAAGCATAAATTAAAACGCCAAATCGCCATTTTGTTGATGGCAGATTGACTTCAATTTGCAACGCTCGCGCCTGTGCGGAGGTATTGGAGACTGCGTATCTAGCCTACAATTGTTTAATATCAATGGTTGTGATGCACCTTAGACGCGTGCCAACTAGACTGCCGTCCGGGTATTTCAAAAAAAAAAATTATACAAAATAATTAAAAATTCATAATTACATGTTTTTTTTTTTAATGGAATCAAATGTATTCAACTTGCCATAGGGTTGGTGTATATGAGTTCATTGAGTTGCTATTTTCAATGCTATTACTCTAGAAAATTTTCTTACACAAAAATAATATATATTTGAGTCAGGACTCTAGTCTGGACTTTGGTCAGAACATGAGATTCTTCTAAATCAAAGAATTTACTCCCACTTCTCACGAATATCCCTTAAGCATCTCTGTTTCGAAAGTGCTATTATCGTGAAAAAATGAAAATTTGGAGAAAATCTTTGGAGATTTCTAGGAATACCCCCTTAAGCATCTCTGTTTCTAAAGTGCTATTTTCGTGAAAAATTGAGTCTATGATTTCACGCAAAATCGTAGGAGAAAATCTTTGGAGATTTCTAAGAATACCCCTTTATTTATTTATTTATTTATTTATTTATTATTTAACGTCTATCTATCAGTTAGAAAACTGATTACAAAAAGGAAAACTAAATAAATTAATTAATAGATGCAGAAAACAATAAACTACATTTTCATAAATATTTGAAAAGTAGCATACAAATGCATTAACACAACAATTGGTAACAAATAAAAATGATATTATATGCATTTAATGAATGAAATAAATAAAAAAAGGGTGAGAATGAAAAGAAAAGAAAAAAAAAGAAAAAAAAAAGAAAGAAAAAAGAAAAAAGAGAAAAAAACATTAAAAAAGAAAAACGAAAAGAAAAAACTGATTTATTAGACGATCCCACTCAAACGAATATGAGGTTTGCCAAAAATCAGGAACAGCCAATCAGGGAGTATAATCAAAAAACTTTCGCGGAAGAAACCACCGATCGCGAAATCTTTCTTCTTTTGTTTAATCTTCATTTTTGTGTTCAAATCTTGATAACATTTTAGTCCAAAAAATCTTGACTCATATATAATTATATCAGATATATAATTATTTAAAATTGTTCATGTCAAACTGATCACAGCAATGATACAGGACACCTAACTCAAGTTACAAGCTACATCAGTGGGCGGTAACCAGACAATCTAGGCAGAAAAATATAATTGAAAATACATCTCTGTTTCTAAAGTGCTATTATCGTGAGAAAATGTGTCTATGATTGCACGAAAAATCATAGGAGAACATCTTTGGAAATTTCTTGGAATACCCTTTAAAAATGTCATCAAAGTCGGGATAGTTCTATATTGTTAAGTAGAAAGCGAAAAACATCCTTACAAATACGTTCGATAAATAATTCTTCGGTCACAACCCAAACACATGGCAAGTGATTCGGATAATCTTCTAATTCTATAGATACCTGCAGAGATATTTAGATTATCATCTAAACATTTCATCAATTTGGGAGTAGTCGCTTGTCCGGTATAAATATAGATCACACCAAATGCAATGGTAAAAGATACAGACATTTTGGTTCTCTGTGGCTTTTTAAAACGCTGTCAAGGATTTTAAATTGTGTACAAAACAAACATCCTAGTAGTTGAACATATAAATATGTTCTCTAGGATTTGGGGAAAACTAGCGGATTGTACGTTATTTTGGAAGGATGTAAAACATTCGTATCTAGATGTGTAGCACACACATAGTCCCACCTGTTGCAATGAGTTTCAGTACACAAATATGAAGTGTTGGTATTATTTTGATTGCGATCGCCTAATAAAACACTTAGCCCCTATTTGAACACTAATTTGATTTCATTGGTGTGATATACCTACGCGTAGAGATTGGCGAGGCTATTGTGCTATACAAACTCATAATATGCACAATTGTTGTATTAACTTCAACAGTAACTAAACAAATAATATAAAACAAGGCCGCTTTGCAAACGCGTGTTATATTCGCGTTGATGGATGAGCGTTTGTGGCTTATTATCATCCATGCATTCATACATTCGTAAAAAGCTTCAATGAACAATAGTTCAATGTTTGAACATACATTACAATTTTCAGTTATTCGGGTACTACAGAGAGTACGTAATTTTTTCTAATTTAAAATGGGATCACAAAATGATTTGCGCTCTGTGCCCCACTAACTCTAACTCGAGCAGAGCGCGGACCCCAAAAGAAGACTGCAGTCAGTCACACTGATCGGAACCAATTGCAATCTCTGGTCGCAGTTGGCTACAAATGCCGAGATAGAGAATCTTCTCAACTGCAGACGGATATCGCGGGTTATTTTGTAGCACATTCGTTCTGATTGAAATCTAACAATGTAACCAGCTGACTGCAGTCGACCGCTGTTTAATACCCCTTTAACTAATGCAGGTCCCGAGTACTTCGTTTACCCTAGTTACAGCCCTCAGAAATATTCTTTCATTCATATCTAAGAATAAGATGCAATTATTTCTACGAGTTTAATTTGTCTTATTGCACAGCACAGGAGTAAACCTCCACTCGTGAATCTTTCTAAGAAATACTGCACAAACTAGCACAGCTCGTGCTATACTGCGATTTTTCCTTCCCTATCTTTGTGACCTGAATGTGTTTGTATTGTGCATGACTGTTGAGTGTGAGGGTAATGTCTGCGAACAGAGTGCAGTGGCATGTCCCATAGCCATATAACAGGGAGCTCTTTGCTTCCGAAGAGAACGGCAGCACTTGTATATTATATTGGTCTGCATCATATATTCAGCTCTATTCATTAACATAAAGGCTATAGGGGTCTATTAACTAAAGTTGTCCATGTCAATCGACAGAGAGTGACAAGTTGTTTAAAGGGGTATTCACCCGCTTTACTCAAAAAAATATTTCATTCATACTAATTTTTTATGAATTTTGAAATTCACAGAAAATTATTGGGTCCACCATGACCCGATATTTTTGTCAAACTTGGTATTTTTCGAGCTTGGTCCCGTTGGCAAAAATCTCCCATAAGAAATAACAGGAGGACGATCTATATTCCCCGTGACCTTGGAGGATTTTCATCCAAAAAAATATCGGGCATTATTGACATTATTAGTGCTAGGCACTAGGCGCCGGCTTTGTACGGGAGGCTCACAGCCGTTAAGTCCCCACAAGAAGAGGCAACGTACTCTACAGCCTTTTATGTAAAGCCTCTATATTTTGTTTCGTAATTTTGGTGGTTCGGTCAAAATATGCTGATTACTACTAATAAGGAGTGTGATTTTGAAATGCATATTTTTGATTTGTGCACAGTTTCAAGACACGATGTTATAAAGGGCCATTTTAGATTGGTACGATGCTCTAGTATCTATGTGGAACAAAAAAGAAGTATGTTAAACCCGATTTAAGAAATTTCCCAAAACACCAATTTTCGTAAATTTCTGGAAGAAAAAAAAAGAAAAATCTCGTGTATCATCACAGTTACAAGATATAATTTTTAAACGGTTATTTAAGTGTACAGTAGTTGGCCTATCATGCTATAGATTATGTGCATGGTAAAAAAATCTGGTAATGGCCCCTTTAAGATATAAATGCCACCTCGATTGTTATCAATCCAAAATAAATAATGATTATTTACTTCTGCTGTGTACAGGGTATTAGCCATTAAAGGAACAGTGGTTTAAAGTGTAAAAAGTTTCCTTTCAGTGCAAATAACTCTGGCGTTTATAGCTCCGTATTTGCCTACCCACTAGCATTGCCGATCGACAACGTCAACAACAACAACGTCAAGAACGTTATAAGCACTAACGTCAAAGTTTCTTTCGATTCAATTATCTATATCACGACAACATTGGGATGTAATTATTTAAATCAAAATTATGTAATTTGAGTTTAGAAAAGAAAGATAAAAGTGGGCCTGCTTATTACAATGAGGTATCAAAAGGGGTTGACAATCTATCACCCACTACAATGTTTTCGTTCTCTCACACTTGCGGTTATGTGTAACAGTCGAAATAATTTACTATAGGGTACCCGGCAACTCCACCATAGTTCTAAAAACCGAAGTTTGAAGAAGAAATCCTATTATCTAAGGTATTTGCTTTTATAATAATCATTCCCAAACATGCATAGGCCTATCCTTGTTTGAGATCGTTTTTAACGATATTTGGATAAAGTGTCAAAATATTAATATTTTTGCTCCTATTTAAAATAATGGTTGAAGTTCAGATAACTAGTTATTATTTATAAATTAATTGAACTTAACATTGTTCTTGGGTGGGAAATAAGTTTTTAATTATGTTGCAATATTTCGAAAAGTTTCACTTTTCTTCGACAGGCAGACATTTACAAAAAATACAAACATCTGAACAAACAATAACCACAGCTATGTGGATGAAAAATTAATTGCAAAGAAGTTTTATTTTCAAGTAATTTAACAAGGTGAAAGAAAAACATTTACAAACGATCTATCCCTTGCTTTAATTTATGACAAACAACTAGGTATAAAAAATATAGTAGTTATATAGGGTTGATAGATAATTGGTTGTTGGTTGAAAGTTCATTGTTTATAGTTTTAGTTGATAGTTTTAGTTGATGGTGGAAAAAATATAAAAATAAATAAATAAAATAAAATAAATTATTTCAAGTTGAAAGATGTTAGCTGTAAGACTAATCTTGTTTTGATGGTACGAGTTCTTGCCACAAAGCTGGAAATGCTGTGCTAAGTGTACTGACAATCTCCGGTGTGACAGCCATGAATGCAGATTCTTTCAGTTTCCGTTTGAACCAATCGGTCTCATGTTGGATGATGGAGGCGTAGTTCCAAGAAACATAATGATGATTGTCAAACACGTGTTCAGCCAATTTTGAAGTATCAACTTTCCGATGATTCACGTTATGTTTGTGCTCTTTAATCCGGACATTCAACGGTCTTTTTGTTTCTGTTATATAGAGAGCTCCACATTCACAAGGTATCGAATATATACAGTTTTTTGATGGTTGAATTGGGTTATAAGGTTTAGTTTTTGTCAACAAACTACGAAAAGTATTTGATGACTTGAAAACAGTTCTTATACCATGTGGAGATAAAAGACGTCTCAACTTTTCTGACAAATTTGGATGGTATTCAAGAACAATCACGTCCGCCATCATCAGTTTCATTATCTGTTGATAACATCGCATTTGTTATATCAGGCTTCACACATCTAGGCCTATGTGAAAAATTCACTGGAAATCCATTTTGAATTAATGCTTTTTTAATGTTTGACTCTTCTACACATAAACCATCAGGAGTTGAACAAATGGCTTGAGCCCGAGATAGTAGACATTTGTGTATTGCTTCTTTAACGTGGGATGGATGATTGGATTTAGCATGAAGATACTGGTCTGTGTGGGTAGGTTTCCTGTATACACACGTAGAAACATTATCATTACAATAGACATGGGCACTGATAACTCTACTGTTGAGTGCCCTAAAACAACATTAACTAACTAACTCATTATTTCTTGTCAAGAGTACATCAAGAAACGGTTAACATGCTTGATTTTCTTCTTCTGTTGTGAATTTAATGTTAGAATGAAAAGAATTGAGGTCATTTAATAATTCCATCAATTAAAAAAATCAATTAAAAACTTATTTCCCACCTAAGAACAGTGTTAAGTTCAACTAATTTATAAATATCATTTACCTGTTCTACTAAAGTTTCTTTTGAAATTGAAATAACTAGTTCTTCGTTTGTGAACAATCTGCACTAGTAGTTTAAAGAGATCATGGTGGGCGAGCAAGGTAATCAAAAGCCTTTCTTAGTGGACTTGGTTGTTAATGGAGTAATAATGGAATGCTCCCACCTCTGCGGTTTTGCCAGACGAGTTAAGCATGTGTTTCCGAGCTGAAAGAACGGCAGCCACAAGAAAGTTATGCCCTACAACTTTTTTCGTTTTTTACGATCTTCAAGCGATTTATCTCTATTTGGCGCACACCTTTCTCAGCGGTTTTTATACCTTCGAAAACTTGTATTATTGCATAGTCAGTAATAAATTGGAAACTTTTTTCTGTGACTTTTTGAAAGTTATTAGCTTGATTTACCAAATTTCATCGTTCTTTTGGACATCAATTGTTTTTTATTGGTGGATTTGTGAATTGTTTACTGAGGTAATTTAAAGAAATATTAATGATAAAGCTCCAGCCCTTTCCTTTCACTCTGCCCCACATCCTATTTACTTGTTTACAATCTCCTTGGTTCTTTTTCCTCTGTATTTTCCATGTGCAACAAGTAAAAAGTGAGAACTTGGCCCACTTAGCTTCAAGTTATTATATTTGGTATTTCTATTACTAACAAACGGTTTAATTTTTATTTTGTACCATACGTTTGGATTAAGTTAAGTTTAGCCTTATTTTGTAGTGTCTTGTCACAGTGTAAAATGTTCAATGGCTGTATTTGTTTCAAATATATCAATAAGTATTACTTCACATTACAAATCCCATCGAGCTGGAATGTAGCTTCTCCAAACTTTTATCCTATAGAGTTCTTCTGTTCGATTCTGAGCCAAGGAAGGGCATTCGGTTCGGTATTAACACTGATAACTCCAAAAACTTAATCGATCTATCACTCCCATAATACTATAGCAGGCCCATTCGCATTATTTGAATTCACACAAGTATACAATTTAAAAATATTTTTACAAAGAGATTTATTATTTTTCCAATAACCTTATTTTTGCAGCTGGTCGATGAAAAATTTACATTGTTTAAACGTTTGGCGTTTGGTTATTTAAAAAATGGTCTGAAACGGTAAACAGCCAAACGTTTTATCAATGTAAATTTTTCATCGACCAGCTGCAAAAGTAAGGTTCAACATGGAATTGAAAAAATAATAAATCTCTTGAGGAAAATATTTTTAAATTGTATACTTGTGTGTGTAAATTGTATATTTTAAATTATATGTATGTAATATTTTAAATGTATATAATATTTCTACCGTGGTCAGTAAAAAAAGCTCAATCATCGCCCAGTCTAGTAGTATGTGTTATGTACCACGTTGTTTGCCATATGTCGATGCACTTATTTCATTAAAATGAATAAACTCGCATATAAAGCATTTCTGTTCTCGCATAGTGGACTGGTAACTTGCACTGTCTTACTGCCTGTATCATAAACAGTAATCTGTCGTATAGGTTCGAAAAAATTTTATTAATTGCTAATGATCGACATACTTCCAAAGAAAAAATTATAAATCTAAAACTATTACAAAATAGAGGCCTTGGATTCTTAAGCCGAAGCGTGATAAGGTTTTCCATATGACCTGTGAATCAAGTAAAAACGTGTTGGCTAAACTCAGGACAACAGAATCAACATCAATTCAACAGATACAAGCGTATTTGCCAATCATAAGTGAAATTGACTGCGGGCTAAATAAAGCAATTAGTTATTTATTAATTAATGTCAATTTATAAAAACTGATTTGTGTCTATAAAGAACATTAATGCAAACAAAATAATAAATAGTAGCTATAAACCAATTTGGAAATATTATAACAACAATTTACCCTGAGACAATATTTATCATAACATGTGATTTAAAATGTTTATTAAAAATGCGATTCAAAAATTGCTTAACATTTAAATGAAAGACATTTATAAAAAAAAAAGTAAGAAATAAGAAATAAGTTGATAAAAATGAAAAATCGTTGAGAAAAAGATCGAAAGGAATAACTCATGTGTTAGACGGTCCCAACCAAACGAGTATGAGGATTACCATTACCAGTATCAAACTTGCCCGCGGAGAAAACACCGGACGCAAATCTTCATCTATCTGTTCAAATCTTGAAAACCGTTAACAATTAAACTGAAGTACATGATGAATATAATTTTAGTTTACACAACTCAAGGGGAATCTAACAATTCATGGTCAAAAGACAAGACGCCGTCCTTCCTCTTGTGCATGGCAACCAGACAACCTGGGCAGAGAATAGCATAGAGAAATATCTAGCATACATTCAATGATGAAACCTGTTATCTAAATATTATCTCAATGTTATCAATAGAGCGGTAGTAAACAATCAAATTGAAAATAAAATATCTTGTAGAAAACCTGCCCAGGGTGCAAAGCATGCCTTCTTCAGACGTCAATTTTGAAGGATGTCGCATTATTAAAACGACTGAGAAAAAAACGAACAAAACTTTTGTCAGAATTGTCGGTGTCGACGAGATGCTAACATTGATTTAACACGAGAGAAACACACAAGAGAAACCGGAGGTAAAAACAGGAAGGAAACTCGAGAAAATTACATCACATAAACACAAAGGTAATACACCGGAGATCCAGCAAGCATTGTTGTTTAGCTGAGTGAACCTCGTATGTGCGCTCTGACCTACCTGAAGGGTTGTTGTTTAGCTGAGTGAACCTCGTATGTGCGCTCTGACTTACCTGAAGGGTTGTTGTTTAGTTGAGTGAACCTCGTATGTGCGCTCTGACTTACCTGAAGGGTTGTTGTTTAGTTGAGTGAACCTCGTATGTGCGCTCTGACTTACCTGAAGGGTTGTTGTTTAGTTGAGTGAACCTCGTATGTGCGCTCTGACTTACCTGAAGGGTTGTTGTTTAGTTGAGTGAACCTCGTATGTGCGCTCTGACTTACCTGAAGGGTTGTTGTTTAGTTGAGTGAACCTCGTATGTGCGCTCTGACTTACCTGAAGGGTTGTTGTTTAGTTGAGTGAACCTCGTATGTGCGCTCTGACTTACCTGAAGGGTTGTTGTTTAGCTGAGTGAACCTCGTATGTGCGCTCTGACTTACCTGAAGGGTTGTTGTTTAGCTGAGTGAACCTCGTATGTGCGCTCTGACTTACCTGAAGGTTTGTTGTTAATCTGAGTGAACCTCGTATGTGCGCTCTGACCTACCTGAAGGGTCCCATCGCTCACAAGAGAAGTTCCCTTTAGCTTTCTATGCGCATGTCTAGCATGTGTGCTCAATGTATTTGTGGAGTTGTTTGTTCGGCGTATACTACTTGAACTTTTTTCACTACGAGCTTGGCTATTTCCCTGTATTGAATAGAAATGTACGTTATGTTACACTGTAAGTGTTTCACATAGTCGTTGAATTAGGATGGTTGATCATTAATAATTACGATGCACCAGTTTTTAACCGGTATTAAATCCGAATCTTTCCATGGAGGAGTAGCTCTGCTTGATATTCTCCCCATGTTTTTTCTATAACTCCATCTTAGTCATTGAACGTCTTAGCATGTTTAAATGGGTGCTGATAATATCGTCTGACTAGCGGAAGCTCTCTAAAACGATGTTCGTCATAACTCAATTTGTTAAGCGAGCGAAGCGAGCGTTTCCATTTGACCCTGCCGGAAAAAATAGTCATTGGTTTTGTTTTGTTTTTTGTTTGTTTGTATGTCTCGCTATAACGTTCGTCGTTATAACGGAGGTTCGGATCGAGTTGAAATTTGGACCATCCGCAACCTTTGATCTGGATTGAATGCCATTAGTTTTGTGGCAAAATCGTTCAAAAAGTTACAAAGTTACATTAAAGTTAATTGAAAGTTTTTTTTTTAAACTAAACGGCGACAAAATCTGAGGTGGCCAAATCATTTAGAATGTCCGTCCGGTCATGAATATGTTAATTTTATTTTGATCCGATAAGTAGTGTAGATGGAAATTACATTTAAACAAAAGTAACGTTACCTTGGCAACGAAAAGTCGCACGAGGTTTCTGGCCACTATGAACTGCCACCTAGAAGTAATCAAAACACTATCGAGGAAGCATATTATTTGTTACCAAAGAGTTAAAATAGTTTTCCCAAGGAAATGATGTCAAGGTCCTCTAGATGGCGGTGGATTTTATCCACAAAGTGAAGGTTTACGCACGGGTTTAACGTTTACCCAAATACCTTGGCAATAATAAATAATATTGGAAACATGGCTCCGTGGACAGCGAACGTCGCAAATTTTTAAATTTTTAAAATGTGCAATGTGGGTCTAGCTATAGCACGTGCTCGCTTATCAACGCGTCCAACTGAGCGTTTCCTAGTGATTTTCAAGAGGTTATTAACGAAGTATTACTCATATATCAAATCATTTCCGCATATTAAATATATGTATCCTCCAAGTTTTGGTAATCTAGTACAAATCACCAATTTAATGACATTTTTTAACAATTAATATTAGGGAAAAAAATACACTCTATTCGGTATATTGGATCATTCTATTGCATTAGTTAACCACTACCACATAGGCCCATGGGTTGAGCTGCAAAGTGCTCCGCATTAATACCTTGCATTCAACATCCATAGCTAATTAGGGAAAACACATGCGACAGTATCATAATAACGAGCCATATAGAAATGCTGCATTTATACTATTAATGGAGTCGATAAGGATTCGTGAATAAATATGCTGGTTTTGCTTTGCGTGTGTGTAATAATTATACTGTTATAATCATCGTATTACCGTTGTTAGCGTAGCAAACCTGATTACTCTGCGAGAAATATAGCTATGCTGTTTTGCTGCTGTCTCTCTGTCGCTCTCTACTAGCTATTGCGATCTTCACGAAACCTTTAGGTAATACTCGAAACCTCTTCACTTGGTCCTTCCACGTTTTTGGACACAATCGATGAAATATTTATCTTCATTAAGTAACGTATTAACATCATTGTGTTCGACTGGACAAAGTTCGAAATCTAAATGAAATTAGCAGTGTTGGCTCGAGCGTTAAGCGCGCGACTCTGATTCGGGAGATCCCGGGTTCAGATCCCGTCGAGACGGACAATCCTGACTGAAGGTTTTCAAGAGCCCTCGGACTTCCCTTCACAAACTGTCCTATCCGCAACATACCTGAAGAGGGGCATGAATTGCACCCTGGTGAGGCTTCTCACAAAAATTATTATTTGGGAACGCTGCGATTCAAGCCGAAAATGTACGTTCATACTTTTCAAACTACGCCTACATGTTCCTATCGACCAAGATAATTTGAACACACTCAGAAAGGTTATCCAACCCTCGTACATGGCTTGTTTTGTTTTACAAATATTGGCACCGTTTGATCACACAATTTTTAAATATCAACCAAAAATTAAATTTTGTAAGGACTTTTGAGGGCTTGCTATGCACGAGAAATAGGAATTTGGTAGGGACGTGCGAACGTTCGAAATTCCTGCTTGAACTCAAACTTTTTAAAAAACGTTTTGTTTTACTAAATTGTTGTCAATTGTGTAGGGTAGTGTAAGTGGGGGCAGACCTGATAGTCGAATAAGGTTTTCTCGGTAGATTTAAAACAATAAAAATTTTGGGTGGTGAGGGGCTTGTCCTGAAATTACATAGCTCCTTGGTGGAGGTGCCGGTCTAGACTTATCACTATTTTATCTACGACAGTCTACTCTAAACTGATTGTCAGTTCGATTTCGTTTCCGGTTCGGCTCGAAATTTAAAGGGAGTTCTAAGTTTGATGGACAACCTCTTTACATCAGTATACATAGTTGCCGGTTTTGTCCAGCATGTTGTGGAGCCTAAATGAGCAGTATGGCGGGGAACCACGTCACACTTCATCTCGTTAGGGCAATGGTCCAGTGAGCCAATATCAACAATCAAAAATGCAATCAGTGACTAGCGTTAGTTTCAACACTTTAGCAAATCATGGTTTTCAGCAAATTATGTTTCGAAGTGTGAGTGTGCGCACGAAACAGTCACCTAAAATTGGCACATTTTTGTTGTTATTTCAGACATCTAATTATTTTCATAAATGTTCACACTGGGTGTATATTTTTCTCAGAGAAGTTTCATTTGAAAAGAACATTACAATTACAATTGCAACTACAGGATTTTGGCTTAATAATCATTTTAATCAACGAAAGAACATTTTCGAAGTTTATTTAAGATATTTTGTACGTTTTTATTTATTAATTGTTAATTGTTATTAAATACCTTAAAAAACTTTATTTAAAACTTTATTTATATGGTTCCTGGATATGTTTTTAACTTTTTCTTTCAAAAAGCAATACATCACCATTACCTTAATGTCCATGTGAAATATGAACGTTCTAGCCCCACCCGTTTGGTCAGAATAGGCCCAAATGTCACGAAAATATCGCACAAAAAAACGAAAAAAAAATCGTAAAAGTACGATATTCATGAGAAATATTTCTTCGATTGTACCCAAAAACGTGGCAAGTCTAAGTTCAGAGATTTAGAAGGTCCCCACGAATTTTCATCAAGTTCGCATAAGCCGTTTGCCCGGTAGCGTGCGAACAAAAAGACAGAAAAACAAACAAACAAAAAACAAAAAACATTGGAGCTAAATTTTTTGAGGAGTCAGTGAAGAAATTGAAGTCTTCGCTTCGCTCGCTTCGCTCATCCAATAAAATTGTCAAATCAATATTACAAAACAACTCCTTTTGTCTTTGTCAATCATTGAGTGAAACTGCTTTTTTTATTTATTTAGTTATTTATGTATGTATTTATTTATTTAACGTCTATCCTATTCAGTTAAAAACAGATTCATAAAGGACAACTGAATAAATCTAATTACATAAATGCAGACACAATAATGAACAACATTTAAGTAAATATTTGAATTAGTGATATTCTAACAATAATGTATTTTATCACAATAATTTTAGAAACAAATTAAAAAACGATTTGAAATGAAATTAATTAATGAACCAAATATAAAAAAGGTGAAATAGAAAAGGAAAACGAAAGTTATTATTAGGATTGAAGGCTTTCGCGGACCATAATATTAATAAAGACGGTTTTCGGGACATTGTACCGCGTTAATAAGAGTGTAATAACACATACCTGTGTTATTGCGCGCTTGACGTTTCGCAGCCTACTGTGAGCCGCATTGTCCAAAGACTGAAGAGATTCCTGCTTTGCTCCTGGTTTGAGCCCTCGTTTTCATCCCATGTGTGCCTGCGGTGGAAGATGATATTGGCCACATTGCCTGTTGTGTGTGTGGGGCGGAGGGGGCGGGGGATGGCGCAACGATGGTCTCTCTGTCCGACTCCGGTTGATGTTTTTCTATTGCAGTCTTCGTACGTTCCAGTGTCGGAACACAAGATAGACTTAATTTGAATCCATCTCCTCCATTGAAATTATTGTCGTTTTTTCGGATTTCCACCGCCTCCCTGATATATCTTGGCATGCTGTTGTAATATTACTATTTCAAATATTTCCTTATCTGTAGTTGATTGTTGTGTCTGTATTTATGTAATCACATTTTTAGTTGTCCTCCTTTGTACAGACGTGAAATAATTAAAATTATAAAAATCAATAAATAAATAAAAGAAATAAAGAAAAAAATCATCAAAAAGAAAAAAGAAAAACGAAAATAATAAAAGGTCTTATTAGAAGATCCCAATCAAACGAATATGAGGTTTGCCAAAATACAGGAACAGCGAATCAGGCAGTAATCAAACTTTCGCGGAAGAAACCACCGAACGCGAATCTTCATTCTTCTGTTCAAATCTTGATAATTCTACAAATAATTCCAAATGTTCCTGCAGTGACATGGATGGCATGACATAATGGTCTACTTAACCAATCCACTGCCTCCAAGATAAGTAACTTACTCGCGCTTCAGGGCTGGTTATGCTCTAGAAGTGCGCTGCTCACTATGTAAGGTATACTTCTCCGAGTACAGTTCGAATTGATGCCATACTCAGTTTTCCACCAACAATATTGTGTTGGAACTTTCAGCTCACTAATGATGTTTTGCACTTGGGGTTTACGATTGCACCATAGTGCACAATGCACAATTACGCGTATTCCACTGGTCGCATTGAGTTAATGAAGTATAGCATAGCTTCTGACTGTACCAATACCACAATACCATATGTATCACGATAACGACCCCAGGGTCCCTTACAGATTGAGTTTGAAAACTTGTTGAATTGTACTAGTTTAGTCGGACGACACTTCCCGTTGTCCTCCGGGCAAACTGGCCTAGGCATAAGACCTCGGTGCAGTCCAGTGAAGCTTAGATGTGTACCCACTACCCAAATCAACAATCTAAAAATCTATATGATTAGATAACTAATAATTGAAAATAAGAACACTTTTGTGATAATTACGCAAATTATTTTATTTGAATACATTCAATTATCTATACCTTCAACAATGCTTAGATAATTACTTTTGAAAGGTTTATGTGTTTCCATACGACGTTGGCGTTGGCCTAAATTATACACGGTACTTCAAATATCCCACAAGTTGTACAGGAATTGTCATTTTAACTATACCGCTTTTAAGTTGTGTGTGTAGTTTAAATTATTTCAACGATAATAATTTTAAAACCAGGTTAATTGAAAATAATTTGGAGAAAATTTATAAAAAAAAGTGTTATAAAATCCGCGAGTTGAAACATTTTCTTAGATCTGTCGGTGTATGATGATGCACATAAATGACCTAAATCATTGTAATTATAAATATTATGGATTCTGAATTACCTACTCCACTGTTTGATTGTATCGTGTACTTTTCCTTATTGGTTGACGATTTGTTCAACACGTCTCGCTTTTCATACTTTTCCTAAACATGACAGACTCATGTCACATGGATGTTCTGTGTACTACCTCTCTGTTTAATGGTCACTGTGCATGATTCAAGTGTTGCATTCGTAGCTGCCTGATTATAATATGATCTCTTTCAACTGCTTTGCTTTTGTCATGGAATTCAGTTCACATGTGTACCATTTTTGTTCCAACCTATATCAATTAATCGATTTGCAGATGAACAAATATCGAAAGTCCACCAAACTGAGGTCATAATCAACAAGTGTCATCTTAACTAACATTGGTGGCTCAATCGCGTTTGAAACCAAAATTGCTATTTTTGACATAAAAAAGTATTTTTCTCAATGATTGATGGTTTAAAAAATTTTGATTTTACTTCTTTAAACAATAATTTTGTGTTCCAGAGAGTACAGGCGCCCCTCCTTCATGTTTGATATGACTCTATTGTTAGCCGACTAACCGTCATATTCTTCTATTCTTGTTAATTGTTATTATGTGTTTGCGTGTGAAAACGGGTTTCTTGAGTGCCGTTGTACAAATCTTTAATTATTATTTGAAAACTGTGCCCGAGGAAAGTATGTAGTAAAGTAAGGTAAAGTGTATACTGATAGCGATGCTTAAAGACAGAGGTTGGTGTAAGATAATCTACGCCTCCATGTTTCTTATTTACGAAGGAACGTTGCATTAAATACTGCAAATACAATATTACGTTCTAACTTTATCATACTTTGTCGACGCAGCGCAGGTAGAGCTTATATGTTGTCTCATTTCGACAAACGACTCGAACTTTATGCCACTACTAATAACAAGCAGAAGATGATTATTAAATTTGACTAAATCAAAGTTCTTGGATTCTAAACATTCCAAAGTAGGCTTATCTGTTTGTAGAAAGCAAGGAAATTGAGAGTCATTTTTATTGCAGTAGAACGTGGCATAGATTTGTTACTTACAACTACAACAGAAGCTCTTTAGCTCTAGTGGCAATGAAACACTGCGCGTGCCGAGTGCATGCGACTTTGACCGGTGACGTGGCGTTCCTCTGTCCGTGACATCCCTCGGCTAACGCCTAGGTATAGGCCTGCAAAGAGTCTAGGGCTTTAACCGAGGCTCTACGCGGTGACGTCATTATAGGCGTATAGGCTTCGTCAATGCCTACGTCACCGGTCAAAGCCTAGGCATATGCCTGCCGAGGGCTTGGTCCGGGGCTTGGTCATTGCCTCATTGGCGTCACCATAGGCGGATAGCCTTGGCCAGTGCCTGGCAAATGATTTTGTTTGGTTTTTTTGACGGGACTTAGCCACTATAGATTCCTTCATTCTTGGCCCTGCTAGATTCCTCTACATTTTGTCACGTTATTTCAATGCTCGTTTCACACACTTGCAAAACAAAACAAATTTGAAATGTTTCTAGTTTACCATCTAAAAAACGCAAAACAAAAATATAATGTAAATAAATTCGTATATAGTCTTTAGTGCCGTTATACAACTCTTTGATTATTATTTGAAAACTGTTCCCGAGTAAAATGGTTCCTTCAAGATGTGTATTATCTTAGCGATGTTTAAAGAAAGAGTTTAGTGTTTTATATAATCTACAAGTCGCTGTCTCTTATTTATTAAGGAACGTCGCATTACATACTGGAAATGTAATATTACGTTCCGACTTGATCATACCTTGTCTTTGTTGTTACTTACAACTATAACATAAGCTCTCAAAACGCTTATTCTAAAAGTTGAAGCAAGTTTCCGCAGTTGTTTCGACGTTGGCACTGGTAACGGTAAACGTTGCAGTTGATCGCTTGAATTGCCAAAATTAAATTTAGTTTATACAAGTTTAACATCACAATGAATAAACAAACAATAATGTGAAAAGAAGACGATTTGAACACACCTACTTGATAGTACAACTTTTCACTAAAACTGGTTAATTCTGACGTTAATGATCGTATAGTGATCAATCTGCTTGTTTGTGGGCAAGCAAATTGTTTGGTAGTCGCCATCTTTGTTCTGTTCTGTATTCCAGAGTGCATGATGGGGGCCGAGAGAGGGTGAGCCATCTTCTGGAAGTAGGAGCCAACCCTAAACAAACAGCTGAAGGTAACTTCAACTTCCAGGAGATAGCTAACCCCCTCCCCTCCCCTCCCCCTCCGACCCCCCACGTACACCACACCTAATGCACACCGCACTGCTCTGTTGTGTTCAACACCACCCTCCTCCAGCAGTGTCCTCCTGTCGTTAGTGTTGCAGTGTTGTTCGTCGTACTCGTGCGTACTCGTGTACTTAGTCTGTACTGATCACTTGGTGGTTCCTACTTCAAAATAATACGCTCGTTAAATTATTGCCATGTGTGTTTCTAGACGTTGTTGTTGTGTTTTCACATGTTTCTTTACTTTAAAGGTTAGAGTTGGCTATCGTTGTATGTACTGTGTTAGTTTAAAAAAGTATAGTTTACTTTCGACTGAAGACTGAAGACTTGCTTCAAATCTTTGCCATTGACTCCATCTCCTTTACTCTTACAATGTGGAAATCAAGTCCACGCTCGTTTTCAATCTTCATTCTTCAGTCTAAACTACCCTACTTTTAAAATGCAACAGTTCTAGACTGGTAAATTGTCCTTGCAAGTACATTGTGTCTAAAATAGTACCATCTGTTTGTTCTGTACACCCATGATGCTTGTATCAGCTTTCTTTTGTAATTTACTTCTTCGTATTCGCATTGCAGCACTCGTACAGTGGACATACTTGGTGTTTCTAGCTTTATGTAACCGTTATGTAAAGTGTTCTTATCCACAGTAGTTGTACATTGAATTCTACAATTCCACCAATTTTACTTTGTCAAGTAAAATCCAGTAATCTCCCAATTAATTAGCAATGCATAAGACATGATTGTACACTTAACAATTTCAAATTATCAGCCCATAGCAGATTTCAAATTCAGACAGTTAATGAGCATAACAAACCAATCCCTCCAGGACCAAAAATATGCATCTCACGATATAGTAATTTCAAAACTGTAAAGTCCCTAAATTGCATTTGTGTTGTCGTATCTTCTAATGCTAGTTTGTTTTCTGTTCCGTTTGGCCCTCCATTGGCCCCTCATTTTCCACAAGAAGACAGAAAGCTGTTCGTTGGTATGCTGAGTAAGCAACAGACTGAAGAAGATGTACGTCAACTTTTCGCGCCTTTCGGGTCAATAGAAGAGTGCACTATTCTACGTGGTCCGGACGGAACCAGCAAAGGTAAATGTTTACACCTTATCAAGTAGGCCCTAAATGTTTCTAGTTTTTGTCGTTTGCCTTGATCTTCATTTCCTCGCATGCAACACCTCGTTCTTGTCAATGTGTCTTGGAATCAATGTCTGTAGAGTGCAATCTCCTTATAGCTTCCTTATTTTACCCATCATTTACCAGCCATCAGTTGGACCATCAACTGTGTTCCAAGGGATATTATATTTTGGATCAAACTCCACTGATACGTCCGCGGCTCATGTACAAATAAACATAGAACTACGTTACTATATAATAAGCTCTATGTACACCCGGCGTCAAAAGTGAACAAGGTCTGGGTATTGTAGATACAACGATACCCCTTAATTTACTTCTGACGCCGGGTATACGTGCTTATGCATACAGCATATAGTTCAGTACACCTATAGAAGGACACCTATAGTACACCGATTACAAATTAATTTGTATTGTTGAAAATGTACCCATGTAAAGTTCTTTACATTGTCGTCAAATCAACAGTTTCGTAAATTGTTTGCAAATCTTGTAAACTAGTCATGCTCTACCTAAAATGAAGTATGTCAATAACTGGCAAGATAAAAAACTAATCCCTTCTTATCATTCATTATTGTGATAAACTGCGAGGTGAAAATGAAAATAAACCAAAACTACGAATTGAATTAAATATAGCACCTGAAATGTCACAGTTGTCAAAGTCCATTGGACTGACAACGGGTAATGTCATTATGCTGTAAAAACGTGCGACAACCATGCGCCTAGTTTCAACCAGTGAGTAATCTTGGACTTTTAACAATGAGCAAGATTAGCCACAAAGTATATTCCCAACATCGGGGGTCGCAGGATGACCTTGATAACCTACAAAATGGTCGCCATGACAAAGGCCAGTGTTAATTGCCATGAACACACACCTTTATGACAAGTACCAATGTAGTAACAACTATACGTGTTGGTCATTGATAGAACGGGCTCAGAACATCTGGCCATCAGAATCAATCATAACAATATTGTTATACTCTAATACGCACTTACATACATCGAAAATTACACCGTGATACAATAAAACGTTTTAAAAAATGTACCTTGAAACAAATGAAACACGTGCCAAATGTTTATGTGATTATGAATAAATAATAGTAGAATGATATTTCATTAGAAATGTTTCATTTTGGACTACATAAGAATTAAATCGTGCATACGTCTAAACAAGCTCGGACACGGGAGTACCTGAAAGAGTGAGCGAAGCTACTCAAGCAACAGATTGTCAAAGATTAATGCCAAACATAAATAATTCACCGCGCGTTGATATTTTGGGCAGCGGCGCCGGGTGTTCGTCGCTTGTTCTCGTATTCAGTGATGTTCAGGTGCCGGGGATTAAATGATGATGATGATGATGATGATGTGATTGATTCGCGACGATGAGTGGTGATAGATGACGACAAAGGACAATTACAGAAAACCCATGCCTGATGCGGAATTCGAACCCACGTCCTCGTAGAGCCATCGTATGTACCACCGCGGACGGCTTTCAACCTTTATGTGGAGCAAGTTACTCTCCCCCTACCCCCAGGGTCACCAAAAACATTCTGTACCATCCATGTCGAGGGGCAACGCAAACAAAATACTGCATGTCTATCGCGCGTCGTTTTCGGTTTCAATCACACAGACGGGCAGGCAAGAAAACGCTTCTTAAGTGGGAGCCAACTTGTGAAGATTTACGTAGGCGGCTTCGCCTCCGAGGAAAGAAGTGTTTGTCCTCGTGTAACGGCTAGTTTACAATCATAGCGTGTGTTATTCCAGCCAAAAACGCCCGGATATTATTGGTAAATTTATTCATGGAAGTGGCAGTTAATGGATACGAAACTACATAATTCCTCCTACTCATGCCAAACAACCATTTCTCCTTGTTGAATTATCATCGTAAATTAATGTAATGAAAATGGTATAAATTAATTTAATATATATTCAAATAGGTGTGATGAATAAAATAAAATCACAATTCAGTGTGTAGAAAAGAGTTTATCGGAAATGTGTACTCCCCTAAAGACGCGCCCTTGTATGCTTGTTATGGCGAGAGAACATTACGTAACAGATGGAAAAATACCATTATGGGCAACAAATTGGCTTGAGATTGGAAGTGTGTCCACATTGAGCATCGATAATAGGAAAATGGCTATATTACGGGGTTTGGGCTCAATAGATATTATTATATATATGTATATAAATAGTTTGGAAACTAACGGTGCTGATGTCACGGACAATGGTATAAAGAAATACCCCGTGCGTTACCAAAAAATGGAGAAGTTAAATTTACAAATATAATTCTTTACACTTAGTTTTTTTGCCGACATACTTTTTAAAACAAATCAAAGTACTAAAAAAAGATTGAGTAGGTAAAATGGCGGCCATCTTGTTTTCTATGTGTATTCTTATTAGAAACCATAGTGTACTAGAAATTGATATAACTTCTGAATTTCGACACTGATTTAAAATTGTCATGAGGTAATATTGTTTAGGAATAAAATTTCTAAGACGATGCAATTAATTTCACACACAATCATTCAAAATTTTGACTTTATGATTAAAATTTGTAAAATTATTTGCATACACTGTCACAAAAGTTGCCAAAGGTCAAGATGATTTTTCCTACAGACGATATTGTTCATAAATATGTAATGCAATGTACTAATGTTCTTTACTAGGACTAATTCTTAAAAATAAAAAAAAATTACTCAAATTTTTTTTTTTTTTTTTTTTTAGAAATTCAAAATAGATACGTTAGGCCTACTTCAAATAAATCTCCAATATCGAAATTTTCAAATTTTCAAATTTTCAAAATTTTCAAAACGTAGTAGTTCCACACAAGCTGCTTAAACTATAAAAACATTTCAAATCCGGAAACCAGCACCAAAATTTAGGAGCTGGTAAAAGACATGTTTTAGAATGTTATTTTCACGGGGGACACGCATGGTAGCAAATAAGTCACCTGTCATTGCGTCCTCAAGATGGCCGCCTAAATAATTTTTAAAGTGGCTGTAACTCAAGAAGTAATCATCAAATTTAAAAAAAAACAGGTATTTTTTAATGGGTTTTTAATGCTCTACAAAAAATGTCATTAACAGTTTTAACGAAAATGCAATAGTTTTAATTATATTTATAAATTATTACAATGTTTTGCAATTATAGCACTTTAAATATAAATATAATTATTGTACGTACAGCTCGCTAGATTGCTAAGAAATTTTCACACTTTACTAAAATAACTTCAATAAATCCAAAATTGTTAGTTTTGAAACGAAATTCCGGTAACTTATTGATTAATTAATGAAATTAAGCATTAATTTAATCCCAATATTAAAAGTTAATTATTCATGTACCACAATCAAATAGTGTATCACACAAGAACATTATGACCACATTTGACTTTAAAATTATTGGTTTCAGAACTTTGTTCCAATCACTTTCCTATTAATTTAATTAATTCAATTGATTCAAAATAATCACAATAATCTCAATTAATTGTGTAAAATTAACACAATGTGGTCGACCTTCATATCATTTTAAAGCTAGTTTTATGACAAATAATTGTATTGAAAAGAATAATTAATTTAATTAATTAATCACAAAATAAATTACATTTTAGTTAAATTATCCCACTTTTGACAAATGTATTGTTATGTTTACCTAAAACTCGATCGATCGTCATCAAAATATACCACGTAACTGACATAATGCCAATAAATCCAAAATATCATGTTTTAAAACAAAATTCTTATAACTTACCGATTAATTAAGTAATTAAGTGTAGAATTACTTATATCTCAATAATTGTTGTTGACAATCACGTAGCACATACAAAATGCCAACAGAAGTATCAAATATAAACAATGCAAGTATAATTTAAAAAAATAAATAGTCCCAAAACTAAAGTCATGCTACTTTTCCGTTAATTGGATTTCCCACAAATTTATTTTCCCGTAAAATAATCTTGCAAATGGTTCCCAGTTTGGCTGTGTTAATTTCACACAACAAAATGGTGATTAAATCAATTAATTTAATTCATTCATTAATTCAATTAACAGGAAAGTAGCATGAACTTAATTTTGGGACTATTAATTTTTAAAATTTAAACTCGCATTATTTATATTTGATACTTCTGTTGGCATTTTGTATGTGCTACGTGATTGTCAACAACAATTATTGAAATATAAGGAATTCTACACTTAAGTACCTAATTAATCGGTAAGTTATAAGAATTTGGTTTGGGACATGACATTTTGGATTCATTGGCAATATGTTAGTAAAGTGGTATAATTTTATGACGATCGATCGAGTTTTAGGTATACATAACAATACATATGTCAAAAGTTGAATAATTTAACTAAAATGTAATGAATTCTCTGATTAATTAATTTTATTTATTTATTTTTTCATTACATTTATTTGTCTTAAAACTAGCTTTAAAATGATACCAATGTCGACCACATTGTGTTAATTTTACACAATTTATTGAGAAAATTGTCATTATTTTTAATGAATAAATAAAATAAATAAAATAATTGACTTAATTAAATTAATGGGAAAGTAATTGGAAATAATTTTTGGAACCAATAATTTTTTGGTGCGTTGTGGTCATATTGTTCTTGTGTGATACACTATAGGTGACTTTGGTACGTGAATAAGAAACTTTTAAAATCTGGCAACAACTCATTAACCCGTATATATATTATAAAAATCACACACTGAACTATAACCTGGGTTACTTACTTATTAATCACGATATTTCTGAGAGCTCCGTCTCCTTTCTCAAGCACCCATGCCCGACTGTCGTGTAGACTGTAGACCTCGTCTGGCGGGCAGGGAGGGAAGCGCCACGACATCTATTGGTGATTTCCTTGTTAATTACCGACCCCCAAATGGTCGGTAAATCGGATAACAGAGAGGCAATCATGCTCATTTTACGCGCATTCAAATTTCTTGGTCAATTTTAGTCGCCTCTATTTGTATTTGTAATTTACAAAATAGTGTAAAAATTAATTATGAATGCATCAATCATAGCACTTTACCATTAATTGATTGTAGAAAATAAACAAAATATAATTTTTACTTTCTAGAATTTAGAATCTGTCAAAATGGTCAAAAACACCCAAATAACTGCGCAATTTCTGATTGATCTATGGTAAATATTGAAAATCTGATGTAATGGGAGAGTAACCTACAGATGTCCTGTATTATCAATTATGCCAAGTTGTATTTAGATGTAATGATTTATGGCTGCAGGACAAGTAACGCGCCGAGCATCAAATCACGCCGGCTTCCTCGTAAAATGGCTGCTACTGTCGGAGTACGGTTTATTACGCGGCGGTGGGGGTGTTGGTGAGGGTGGCGGTGGGGGGATGTGCCTCTACTCGGCGTCGCAGCCATATATTTTTAAATTGTGTAATGGATGCGATTTTAAGCTTTTTATGATATTCGACCTACAAGTTGTTTATCAATTCAATTTAATTTATTGCACCTGTGTTGCATAAACATTTTAAATATACATTTATTATAAGTATTATGAAATAGTTATTATTTCCACTTGATAGTCCATTTCTTAGTTGAGATTTACCACCTCTGGATTTGCTCCTTTTTTCGATTTTTAGATTATAAGGTTTGGCAACAGTGGGTATGTAGGTAGAGTCCATTGCAACTCAACAAGTATGTTATTAATACTAGAGATTGCGCCAAGTGGAGCATTTACACGGCAAGAGGAAATATTCATGATAAATAACTAAAATAAGTATACCTTTGGTATGATAATACATTGAGCGCGGCCTAATCGCCAATTCAACGCTGACGGGTGAGAGCCAGACTACGCCCACTTGGGTTCTGTATTGATGACTACAAGGCTTGTTGAGTATGATTAGCCAAAGGCTGTGTAATGCTTTTTTCAGCCTTTGCGTTCTAATGAAAGAAGAGATCTTTAGTCAGCGGCCTACTGGATTTGAGTTCCGCTCGAAACTCAACTACATCTAGCGATTGGAATATTCATCAAAAATTAATGGTTGTGGCACAATGTGGTAATTGACTGTTACAATTGGTTTATCGTTATTTCCCATGTCACTGCGATGCAGGCACAAAGCAGTGCGATGCCAAGCCATGCCCCGCAAGCTTATGCCCTGGCTATACAGACAGATACTTGTTGCATCGAGCATTGGATGTTGCATTTATTTACTTCATACTCGAGCGTTGTATTCAAGAATTAAATCTCAATGGCATCAAATACTACCCTTTGGCCTTTATAGATTTACCTGACGATAACATAAGTGGCATAATCAAGACTATATAGGGTGTACAAAGTACAAGCCTCGCAACCTCGTAGTTGGAAAACTTTGTAGCCGCGAACAGCTGCGCGGAGGATCCGACGTTTCTCGCCGCTTCGCCGCGTCCCGGTTGGCCCGTCAGGTTTGGACGCAGCCGCGGCGGGTTCCACTGCACGGTTGGAGACTTGTTCTCAAAGATCGACACTGGCCGAGACGTCGCCGCGTCGCAATCGGGTTTCGTTCGTCGCCCCCGCTGCACATTTACCGTCTCCGTCTTTAGGTCTTCACTCCGGTTACTTCCGTGCAGGTCCAAGACGCGTGTCAATCGGGCGAACGATGCCCGAGTTATGGTCGAACTCGCTTTCCGATCAAAGTTAGCCCGTTCACGATACTTTTTTTTGCCCGTTTGCCCGTTGGGGGTTTCTCCCGCTTCGAGTTTGATGTTTCGTTTATGCCCGTGGTCAACTGCCTGACCCTCGTGGCGAGTATCGACGAAATCGTAATGACGCGGAGTCGACCTCAACCTGCCAATACGCACGAAGGAGGTCCGTTAGTGCTCAAACCACTATTTGATTTCGCCAATATTTTCATTGGTCCGCAGCTATAGATTGCCGAATTATTGACTTTTCAGGAAATCGACACGTTTCTAGGATATCGTATTTCATGATCCTACTTTTGTCAACAATTTATCTAACAATTAGTATATTTTATCACCCGCTATATTGAAATGGAAATGCACCAAAAGTCGTAACTTGTACGTATTTAATTAGAGTCAAGTCCAATAATTGGATAGCGTGGAGAGGTTCAAGATAACAAAGGCCACTCGAGCTTGGTTGTGCTCTCGGCGCGAGGTGAGACGAGGATGTTCTTACTAGTCAACCAGCTCCGGCTGAAATCATTTCGACTGTTACTTGCTTCACATTGGCCATTCTTCACTTTTCTGTTCCACTCTAGTCGTTTCATTTCCAAGTTTTAAACATTTAGAAGTGAGCCCTAGCCCTACATATTTTGCATTGAGGCCCGGCGTCCTCCTCTTCCACCGCGTATTTATTGTTTTCTGCCAAAGCAATTACCTTAACTTTGACTAATGTGATGATGAATAAAATTCCCCACAGCCGCCTTCCTGCATAGGCGCTCTATACCCACCCCCTGGGAAAGAAGGTTTGAAAATAAATGATTTCATGTTGCTCTTAATATTACATTGCATCAGGAGAATGGTGTATCCACCAGGGGTGACCAAACGTTTCATCAACTACCGTGATTTTTTTGCGAGGCTACGTTTTAATTATTCCTAGATATAGGCGGTGTTGACGTGTGTGCGAGCACTAAGCTTTGCTTGCCTGTACTTACGGCGCGCTCCCTCGATCTATTCCAACTCAAAACCCGACACTGATTGATGCCTCACCCGCAGTAGCCTCGCACCTCACATCGCTTCCTCGCGACCTTGCGACCACGCACGTAGCACACGCTTCGATCTTCTCTCTTCATCCAACTCCCAGAATCTGTCTTTCACCACCGGACATTGTGACAAGTCAAAGTTACCAGACATAAATAACATCTTACCCCACCAAGAAACAACACCTATAAACTCAACCATGTAGGTAATCGACTCTTTTTTCACCCAATCATAGTCTTCGGGTTATTTATTTATTTTATTTAACTTCCACAATGGAAGACAACAAATTAATAGTACTACATAAATGTACGCGTAATAATAAAATGTAGTTTAGTAACATAGTTTGAAATGACAATATAACAACAAAAATGTGTACAATAAGACGGAATCCATGTTGACATGAAATTTATATTTAAAATGTGAAACAAAATCAATCAAATGAATCAAATGGAATTTAGAGAGAGGAAAAAAATAGAAAAGGAAAAAAAACTAAAAACGAACCAAAAGTCGAATCTTGCCAGTCTGCGTTTTAAGTATAGTGTCTGCGCTGCGTAAAGGAGTTTACAGAGGTATGTGAAAAACAGTGCAAATCAGTATTAAATACTAGGAAAACGCTTAAGTCCCGCCGCGTTGATGGATGAGTTTTTTTGTAAGTTTTTAGTTTGCGTAAGACCACTTTTCCTTTGCAAGTGCTTTTTAAATGCATTGTAGGTGATTGTTGTCAAGTTTCTATTGTTACTTGTTAATTGTTATTATAAACGTAAAAAAACTCATATTAACACCTTTATTCCATTGAATTTTAGCTAACATTTTCAAATCTTTCTTTCAGAAAGCAATACATCACCATTAACTTAATGTCCATGTAAAATATGAACGTTGTAGCCCCACCCGTCTGGTCAGAATCGGCCCGTATGTCACGAAAATATCGTACTAAAAATCGAAAAAAAATCGTAAAAGTACGACATTCAAGAGCAATATTTCTTCGATTGTACCCAAAAACTTGGCAGGTATAAGTACAAAGATTTTGAAGGTCTCCAGAAAATTTCATCGCAATTGGAGTATTGGTTTAACCGGAATCGTGTTAACAAACACACAAAAATACAAACAGAAAAAACAAGAAAAACGAAAAAAAATCGTAAAATTGCGATTTTCGTAAAAAATAATTTTTCGACTGCGCTCAGAAAGGTGGCAGTTCTAAGTTCAGAGATTTCAAAGGTCTCCAGAAAATTTCATCGCAATTGGAGTATCGGTTTAGCCGGAATCGTGTTAACAAACACACAAAAATACAAAATAAAAGAAAAAAAAACATTCCGGATTTTTTTTCTCCAGTGTAGTAGAATGGAATCTTCGCTTTGCTCGCTACGCTCGCTAAGCTTATCCAATTAGTTGTCAATATAACATTAATATTGATCAAGTTTTTCATTTCTTTCAACACTAGTTTCGTAAAAATATGTTGACTTGCACTGGCGTCCACGTAACATACAAGATTGTTTTATTTCCATGTCTCAATGGGGTAATACAGATTCTTAAGACCTCCCTCCATACCTTTTTATATATATATACACACCAGGAAAATGCTCAAGTCGTTGTTGGACGATTGAGCTAGCCATGTGTAGAAAACCCTGTAACATTCCCTTTCATCCCCATACCCAAGGCCCGTCATTGGCTCGAGTGGCGCATTATGGCATTACAGTTGACGCGCCCTTTACAGTTCAGTTTATGATGAAAAAGTGATGGTAGTGCATGATTATATCAACTAAACTCAAAACCCTAAAATGAATACCTATACATCAATCAACTTGAGCAAATGTTTCCTGGTTCTCTACACATGGCTCGCTCACTCGTCCAACAACGACTTGAGTTTTCCTAGTTCAGTAGGCCAAGGAGCCCTTGTACCCGAAATGTGCAAGACCTGGGTTCAATCCCCTGGTCGGGAAAGATTGATTAATTCATGGACTGTATTTAAGTCGTTGTTAAACGAGTGAGTGAGCCATGTGTATAGAACCCAGTATTATTCCCCTACTGGGCTAGATCCAGCCTTGGGTATACAGGAGGAAAAGGGATGTTCCCGGGTACTCAACACTTGGCTCATTCACTCGTTTGACAGCGACTTTGGCGTTTCCCTATTTTAAATTGAACATTTAAAATGCGAATCGTGTTCAAAACGTATTAGCGTGGAACCATAACAAATTTCCAAGATATAACAAAATCACCAAAATTTTATTTCCCATTTAACACCCCTCAAAAATAATATGTGGGTGTAAAAATGTAAAAAAAAAAAAAAAGTTCTAAGTAACGGGAAAGAAGTCCAACCCTCCGTGCGGTAGGCTAAATGCTTACCACTAGGCCATGCCAGCCACGTAGATCTCGTCCCGCTAGCTGCTACTAAACAAATGCAATCGATTTTTAAAAATCACATTTTTATTTATTGTAGGATTAAATCGCAATGGATCTATCTGATTTTGTTAACAGTTCTCAGTAAACTCGTAACGGATGTCTGTTTAAAATTTCAGCACAAACTGTTAGCGGTTCGGCTGATTTTCGACGTACAGACAGACATACAAACAGACAGACAGAATCACAGAATAAGAGCCGTTTGAGTTGAATGTAGACACTCAGTCGCTCCGCTCCCTCGTTAAATAAAGTACTAGGGAGACGCCAAAGTCGTTGTTAAACGAGTGAGTGAGCCATGTGTATAGTACCCGGTATCATTCCCCAAACTGATCCAGCCTTGGGTATATGGGAGGAAATGGGATGATCCCGGATAGTCCACACTTGGCTCACTCACTCGTTTAACGACTTTGGCGTTTCCCTAGTTTAAATTCAACATTCAAAATGCGAATCGTGTTCAAAACGTATTAACGTGAAACATTAACAAATTTTCAAGATAAAAAAAAATCACCTAATTTTTATTTCCCATTTAACACCTTTCAAAAATAATATGTGGGTGTAAAAATATAAAAAAAGTTCCAACCAACGGGCATCAATCCTCAACCCTCCGTGCGGTGGACTAAATGCTTACCACCATGCAGCCACGTAGATATCGTCCCGCTAGCTGCTTCTAAACAAATGTTAGCAATATTTTTTAAACTCATATTTTTATTTAGTGTAAGATTAAATCGCAATGGATCTAGCTGATTTTGTTAACAGTTCTCAGTTAACTCGTACCGGATGTCTGTTAAAAATTTCAGCGCAATCTGTTCAGCAGTTCGGCTGATTTTCGACGTACAGACAGACAGACATAAAGAATCACAGAATAAGAGCCGTTTGAGTTGAATGGAGACACTCAGTCGCTCCGCTCCCTCGTTTAACTAGGGAAACGCCAAAGTCGTTGTTAAACGAGTGAGTGAGCCAAGTGATGAATTCCCGGGAACATCTTCTTTCCTCCCCTATACCTAAGGCTGGATCTAGCCCAGTATGGGGAATGATACCGGGTACTCAACACATGGCTCACTCACGCGTTTAACAACGACTTTCGCGTTTCCCTAGTTATTTAAATTGAACATTCAAAATGCGAATCGTGTTCAAAACGTATTAGCGTGAAACATTAACAAATTTCTAAGATAAAACAAAATCACCTAATTTTTATTTCCTATTTAACACCTCTCAAAAATAATATGTGGGTGTTAAAATATAAAAAAGTTCTTACAAACGAGCATCGAACCCCAACCCTCCGTGCGGTAGGCTAAATGCTTACCACTAGGCCATGCCAGCCACGTAGATCTCGTCCCGCTAGCTGCTACTAAACAAATGCTATCGATATTTTTAAAAATCACATTTTTATTTATTGTAGGATTAAATCGCAATGGATCGAGCTGATTTTGTTAACAGTTCTCAGTAAACTCGTACCGGATGTCCGTTTAAAATTTCAGCGCAATCTGTTCAGCGGTTCGGCTGATTTTCGACGTACAGACAGACAGACAGACAGAATCACAGAATGAGAGCCGTTTGAGTTGAATGGAGACACTCAGTCGCTCCGCTCCCTCGTATAACTAGGGAAACGCAAAAGTCGTTGTTAAACGAGTGAGTGAGCCATGTGTGTAGTACCAGGTATCATTCCCCATACTGGGCTAGATCCAGCCTTGGGTATATGGGAGGAAATGGGGTGTTCTCGGGTACTCAACACTTGGTTCATTCACTCGTTTAACAATGACGTTGGCGTTTCCCTAGTTATTTTAATTGAACATTCAAAATGCGAATCGTGTTTGAAACGTATTAGCGTGAAACATTAACAAATTTCCAAGATAAAACAAAATCACCTAATTTTTATTTCCCATTTAACACCCCTCAAAAATAATATGTGGGTGTAAAAATATAAAAAAAAGTTCTAACTAACGGGCATCGAGCCCCAACCCTCCGTGCGGTAACACACACATGGCTCACTCACTCGTTTAACAACGACTTTCGCGTTTCCCTAGTTATTTAAATTGAACATTCAAAATGCGAATCGTGTTCAAAACGTATCACGTGAAACATTAACAAATTTCTAAGATAAAACAAAATCACCTAATTTTTATTTCCTATTTAACACCTCTCAAAAATAATATGTTGGTGTTAAAATATAAAAAAGTTCTAACTAACGACCATCGAACCCCAACCCTCCGTGCGGTAGGCTAAATGGTTACCACTAGGCCATGCCAGCCACGTAGATCTCGTCCAGCTAGCTGCTACTAAACAAATGCTATCGATATTTTTAAAAATCACATTTTTATTTATTGTAGGATTAAATCGCAATGGATCGAGCTGATTTTGTTAACATTTCTCAGTAAACTCGTACCGGATGTCCGTTTAAAATTTCAGCGCAATCTGTTCAGCGGTTCGGCTGATTTTCGACGTACAGACAGACAGACAGACAGACAGAATCACAGAATGAGAGCCGTTTGAGTTGAATGAAGACACTAAGTCGCTCCGCTCCCTCGTATAACTAGGGAAACGCAAAAGTCGTTGTTAAACGAGTGTGTTGAGTACCCGGTATCATTCCCCATACTGGGCTTGATCCAGCCTTAGGAATAGGGAAGGAAAGAAGATGTTCCCGGGAATTCATCACTTGGCTCACTCACTCGTTTAACAACGACTTTGGCGTTTCCCTAGTTAAACGAGGGAGCGGAGCGACTGAGTGTCTCCATTCAACTCAAACGGCTCTTATTCTGTGATTCTGTATGTCTGTCTGTCTGTACGTCGAAAATCAGCCGAACTGCTGAACAGATTGCGCTGAAATTTTTAACAGACATCCGGTACGAGTTAACTGAGAACTGTTAACAAAATCAGCTAGATCCATTGCGATTTAATCTTACACTAAATAAAAATATGATTGTAAAAAATATTGCTAACATTTGTTTAGAAGCAGCTAGCGGGACGAGATCTACGTGGCTGGCGTGGCATGGTGGTAAGCATTTAGTCTACCGCACGGAGGGTTGAGGATTGATGCCCGTTGGTTGGAACTTTTTTTATATTTTTACACCCACATATTATTTTTGAAAGGTGTTAAATGGGAAATAAAAATTAGGTGATTTTTTTTATCTTGAAAATTTGTTAATGCTTCACGTTAATACGTTTTGAACACGATTCGCATTTTGAATGTTGAATTTAAACTAGGGAAACGCCAAAGTCGTTAAACGAGTGAGTGAGCCAAGTGTGGACTATCCGGGGTCATCCCATTTCCTCCCATATACCCAAGGCTGGATCAGTTTGGGGAATGATACCGGGTACTATACACATGGCTCACTCACTCGTTTAACAACGACTTTGGCGTCTCCCTAGTACTTGATTTAACAAGGGAGCGGAGCGACTGAGTGTCTCCATTCAACTCAAACGGCTCTTATTCTGTGATTCTGTCTGTCTGTTTGTATGTCTGTGCTTACCACTAGGCCATGCCAGCCAGGTAGATCTCGTCCCGCATTATTTGCTATAGGCGCTCCACGCTAAGAAAGCAGATGCGCGCGCTTTCGACGGGCCAATCTGCGATCGTTATTTTAAATTGTAGCCTGCTGAATTGCTACAATTCACCCGTTAAAAGCGCGCGCAACTCCTTTCTTGGCGTGGAGTGCCTATACTAAACAAATGCTATCGATATTAAAAAATCCCATTTTTATTTATAATGGATCTAGCTAATAGTGTTAACAGTTCTCAGTAAACTCGTACCGGATGTCTGTATAAAATTTCAGTGCAATCTGTTCAACGATTCGGCTGATTTTAGACGTACAGACAGGCAGAGAGACACACGCAGACCCACAGTCTCACAGAATGAGCGCCGTTTGAGTTAAATGGAGACACTCAGTCGCTCCGCTCCCTCGTTTAACTAGTATTTACTAGGAAAACGCCAAAGTCGTTGTTAAACGAGTGAGTGAGCCATGTGTTGAGTTCCCGGTATCATTCCCCATACTGCTGGGCTAGATCCAGCATTAGGTATAGGGGAGGAAAGGGGATGTTCCTGGGTACTTAACACTTGGCTCACTAACTCGTTTAACAACGACTTTGGCGTTTCCCGAGTAATTAAAAACGTATGTAGTTCAGTTGCATGATTGGTACATTTTGAATTTTCATTATCTTCGAACAAAATCAATACAAATAATGACTTTATAGTTATTGAATTATCTTCTTGGAGATGGAAGAAGATTTTCAATGGTATTACTATTCGTAGCCTAGGCCTATTTATCCGAGGAGGGGATTTTTTCAAATAAAACGTTAACCTCCAATTTCATTCACAGTACAGTTGACAGAATACCGGCACACTTTCCCCCTCAAATTGCAAACCGATACAACAACACTATTTTTATAATCACTCGGGACACCGGTACAAGTGTTCTGACTTCTAAAACCGGTCCGTCTGGTCACCTTATTTAAACTGGAACTCACTCTGCAACAATAATTATTGAAATTGAACATTCAAAATGCGAATCGTGTTCAAAACGTATTAGCGGGAAACATTAACAAATTTCCAAGATAAAACAGTATCACCTAATTTTTATTTCCCGTTTAACACCCCTCAAAAATAATATATGGGTGTAAAATTATAAAAAAAAGTTCGAATTAACGGGCATCGAACCCCAACCCTCCGTGCGGTAGGCTAAATGTTTACCACTAGGCCATGCCAGCCACGTAGATCTCGTCCCGCTAGCTGCTTCTAAACAAATGCTAGCGATATTTTTAAAAAATCGCATGTTTATTTATTATAGGATTGAATCGCAATGGATATCTAGCTGATTTTGTTACAGTTCTCAGTAGATTCGTACCGGATGTCTGTTTAAAATTTCAGTGCAATCTGTTCTGCGGTTCGACTGATTTTCGACGTACAGGCAGACAGACACACAGAATCACAGAATGAATGAGCGCCATTTGAGTTGAATGGAGACACTCGGTCGCTCCGCTCCCTTCGTTTAAAAAGCATATACAGGTTAGTTGACGCCCTCACAGCTATGTCAACTGATCCGATTATCACGACAATAGCCTCACTCATCAAAATGTTTATATCAACAAGACGCAATGGGCCAGAGAGGCCTTGATGACCTATCAATGAACTGGTTTCCCGAACCCGTCTCTCGTCAAGTATTTCGTGCTCCTTGCTGCGAAACTCAGCTGAATGACAGCAAAGCCCCCCTCTTTCAATTCTGCCAAATAATTGCTTAAACGCGTTATCTCCTCTGGAATTATGTTCATTCTACTTTTAAGCGTAAATATACCTGGTACTGTATAATAAGCAAAATTAAATGTTACTTATTGCACTCAAACTGAACTGAACAATACTATGGAAACAAATAGCCAGTACGAAATACGTGTAAAGATTGCAAGGATTCTTCAATCTCCCAGCGGAATTTGGGGGAACCTTGAGCGTGCAAGATTCGATACACCTTGGTCACTGCATTTGCATTCACATTATGACAAATTAAAAATTAAAAATATTTCTCCAAGAACAAAACCATTGTCGTTAAATTACATCCTACACATTTGCAGCCTATAGTTTTCAATTTATTATTTATTGTAGGCTTAAATCGCATCGGGTTTTTCGTGCATGATGTCTGTTTAAAATTTCAGCGCAATCTGTTTAGTGATTCGGTTGATTTTTGACGTACACACACATAAACACACATATAGTACACACACAGATTCACTCAAGTGCCATATTACTTGAATTGTAATCCTCATTCGCTGCACTCACTCGTCCAACTAGGAAAACGCCAAAGCCGTACTTAGACGAGTGAGTGAGCTATGTGTTGACTACTCGGTAACATTCCCTTTCTTCCTCCTACCTAAGGCCCATCATAGCCCATCATAGCCCATCATAGGCTAAAGAGCGCATTATGGCCTTACAGTTGACGCGCTCTTGTACTAACTAAACTTAAAACCCCATTATTTATACCAATACATTAATCAACTTGATTTCAAATATTCCCTGGTTCTCTACACTTGGCTCGCTCAATCGTCCAACAACGACTTTGGCGTTTTCCTAGTCTATAGTTGGCTAAGGCGCCCTTATACACGAAATGTGGGAGACCTGGTTCAATGCCCAGGTCGGGAAAGATTCTGTAATTTCTGTTTTGTATTTTAAAAATTGTTAAACATGTTTGAAATGCATATATAACACAGTAAAGTCTATCATCTGTGACAATACTATGGTATAAATACGTGTAAAGATTGCAAGGTTTACTCAATCTCCGAGCGGAATTTTGGGGGTACCTTGAGAGTGTATCCTCAATCGCTTCTCTCCCTCGTCTAATAAATTGCATTTTGCCTCAACCGATGTAACATATGGGTATTAAGAAAGTATTCACTCAAAATAGACACAAAATATTGCTACAAGAAACAATATAAAATGAATCTATTAATTAATCGGCGTTACGGTTATCTCACCTCTCACGTTATACCGAGCCCTCCGGTTGCCAGAAACTACCGCAGATGAAATGAATATTTTCTTTGAGTGAAGATACGACAAGTATACTCGCGCTCTGAGAGATACGGAGATGTAGATGCGGCACCCGACATCCGAGAGGTACAACGGTGAACGGAAATATGAAATACACCCTTACATTATGCAGAAAATAAAATGCAAAACATGAGGCTAAAAGTTCAATCGAAAAATGTACTATTGATTTTCAATAAAGAGTTTTTGTGAATTTGAGTCACGCGACTGTACTTATTCATTATTGTCTAACCACTTTACAAATTACTATAGTTATTGTGTACGAACTGCCAGTGGCGTAGGAACTACTTTTTTTAGTGGGGGGGGGGGTCACACTAGAGTTGACTACGAGGTTATGTGGGCAAATCGAGGTCTGGGGCAAAGCCCCAGCCGCCGGAGGCTTTTTCGCCGTAGGCGAGATTTTTTTTAAAAGGTGCCCTTGATAAGTGGCCTAAAACACGTTTTCAGGCGAATTTTAATTTTGAATAAGGGTTACATTTTGAAGCTAATATTGCATTGAAGATTGATTACCTGACTGAAATCGGTCGACAGTCTGGTTGGGAGTGAAAACACTGCACACAAAATATAATGAATATTAGTCTAAAACCAGATGGCTATAGTCTAGTTTCGCAAATTACGTCTCTTATACTGAATCTTTCTAAAAAATGTTAACAAAAACCTTCCTTTTTGTTTGCAAGCCCGACTGTAGTAAAAATCCTAAAAATCACCCATCAAGCTATAAGTTAGCATATGGCACCCATACCTGGCTTGACCCCCCCACTGGGGGGGTCAAGCCAACAAGTGGGGGGGGAGTGTCCCCCCCATACCCCCCGTTCCAACGCCCCTGCGAACTGCCGTATACTATTTCGTCAAAATTGCCTGTATGCTGGTTAAGGCATAAAATTACATTTGTTTTGTCTATTTGTTTGAACTGTGTCCATCTGTTCGTGTTCTTTTAATTGTGTCATCCATTGGGAAACTCGGCTAAATGTTTTAAAATATTACCTAATTCAGTTTGAAACAAGTGATAAACACTCACGAAATTATGAACAACCCCCTATTTCTAATCCTTACAGTTACACGTTCGTGTCAACTATATTATATAAAAAAGAGCCAATTAGTGGGCAATATTACGGTGGATTCAGATTGACATTGATGATAGACGCTCCAATATACAATATTTGATGTTTAACCTTGGCTTTATAGTAGGCGACTATGACGCTGTTATGTTAGTGCTTTAGACAGAAATTAAAAAAGTGACTACACCGGGGATCGAACCCGGGACCTTAGCTGTCCGGGCCATGCTCTTACCAACTGAGCTATGCAGCCACCAATTTAATTCTGTCTTATTCTTGGTCTGTTTATACATTGTTAATAACGTGTGTAGAGCAGATTGCACAACCTATTAGACTACATACGAAATTAGCTGGAGAATACAAACCATCTCTGTAACCCTAGAGTTGGGATTAATAATGCTTAACCATGGCTTTATAGTAGGCGACTATGACGCTGTTATGTTAGTACTTTAAACAGAAATTAAAAAAGTGACTACACCGGGGATCGAACCCGGGATCTTGGCTTTCCGGGCCATGCTCTTACTAACTCAACTATGCAGCCACCAATTTAATTTAATTTGGTCTATTTATACATTGTTAATAACGTGTGTAGAACAGATTGCACTGCCTATTAGACTACATACAAAATTAACTTTAGAAATACAAACCATCTCTGTGTAGTCACTTTTTTAATTTCTGTCTAAAGAAGGTACTAACACAACAGCGTCATAGTCGCCTACTATAAAACCAAGGTTAAATATCTTATATCTCAACTCTAGGGTAACAAAGATGGTTTGTATTTCTCCAGTTAATTTTGTATGTAGTCTAATAGGCAGTGCAATCTGCTCTACACACGTTATTAACAATGTACAAAACAGACCAAAAATTAGACAGTTTTAAATTGGTGGCCGCATAGCTCAGTTGGTAAGAGCATAGCCCGGAGAGCTAAGGTCCCGGGTTCGATTTCCGGTGTTGTCACTTTTTTAATTTATGTCTTAAAGTACTATAACATAACAGCGTCATAGTCGCCTGCTATAAAACCAAGGTTAAACATAATATAATGTTAGAAAGTTTAGCTGGGAATGTTTAAAGGATAAAGGACGAGTAACTGGTTTCCTCAGACGGAATGGATGGAATGAATCAAGTGAGAAAGTATTTTTCAAAGGTAGGAAGGATAGTTATGAATTAAAATGAAATATACTAAAGTACGGTATTGGACAGTGTATATTTTTTTTGGATGAGCGAAGCGAAGACTTCAATTTCACTGACCCCCCAAAAAATTTAGCTCGGGTGTTTTTTTGTTTGTTTGTTTGTCTGTTTGTTTTTTGTTTTTTTGTTTGTTTGTTCGCTCTCTACCGGGAAAACGGCATATGAGATCTTGATGAAAATTTGAGGGGACCTTCGAAATCTCTGAACTTAGAGGTGTATTGTTTTTGGGTACAATCGAAGAAATATTTCTCATGAATATCGTACTTTTACGAATTTTTTCGAATTTTAGTGCGATATTTTCGTGACATTTGGTCCGATTCTGACCAAACGGGTAGGGCTACAACGTTCATATTTCACATAGACATTAAGGTTATGATGATGTAGCACCTTTTGAAAGAAAAAGTTGAAAAAGTTACCCAGAATCCATAGAAATAAAGGTTTTAATATAAGTTTTTCAATTTTTAGTACGATATTTTCGTCACATTTGGGCCGATTCTGATCAAACGAGTGGGGCTACAACGTTCAGATTTCACATGGACATTAAGGTTATGGTGATGTAGTACCTTTGAAAGAAAAAGTTGAAAAAGTTAGCCAGAATCCATAGAAATAAAGGTTTTAATATGAGTTTTTTTTTAGGTTTATAATAACAATTAATAAGTAACAATAGAAACTTGACAACATCACCTACAATGCATTCAAAAAGCACTTGCAAAGGAAAAGTGCAAACAAACGCAAAAAACGCAAATAAAAAACTTACAAAAAAGCTCATCCATCAACGCGGCGGGACTTTAGCGTTTTCCTAGTATAGGCAATACTGTGGTAATGTTCTTGTTTTAGTCCGAGATAAGTAATACATATTATTTTGTATGGGAAGTGGGTCCTAGCTAGAAAACAACTAAGTTCGTCTATTTTTCCACAGGTAATGGCAAACCATTTCGTTTTTTTTTTACTCTCTAAATTCGTAACTAATTTTACTTTGTCAAATATTAGTTTTGGTTTAGCGGTTGAATACTCCTTAAAATAAAAAATTAATTAAAACAAATACAACAGGAACGTTTCATTACCGTTTGTTGAATTCTTTTCTTCCTTTGTTCGGTCGATATAATTGCGGTCTCATTTAGTGTGCGTTGAGACATTCTAATTCCAAGTTGATTTCTAAGATAAGTTTCGGTCGAAAAAATACTTTATGATATAGCTCTTGTCGCCTTAAATTTAAATCAATACGGATATAGTGTATAACGGTAACCCCAACACACACCAAAATAATCGCAGGCACGCCATGTTAATGTGATAAAAGTCAAAAACAAGAACGATGATAGGACTTTTTTTGTGAATGAAACGTGATTGCCGTTCATACTGTAGATATCTAAGAAAGATTAATGATTTATTTCTTTTAATTTCGGTTCTCGTGCTTGGTGGAGGTGCCAGAGAACGTATAGTTATTCATTTGAAGTCACACATTATTAATAGGCCTTCTACTTTTTGATCCATTTTTCTTAGCTTCAAATTTTGATTGTACAATTAATAAAACTCTGATATCGACATCAATATCGAAATTTCGTTCACATTTGTATCGCATTCAAGTGTGTTTGTTTGGTAAAATAGCGCTACCGTGTGATGTGTTAGCTTGCAAAACGTTTAACATGTTCAGTTAAAATTAACACGAATTATAATATTGGATTGTGACAATGCAAAATTATCTTATTGCCTTCTTTATATACAAAGAGAATACATTATTTTGTAAACGATGTTTTTTTTTCCAATACTTATAAGCAATTGTATAAAATATTTAATCATTATTTACTATAATTCTTTGGAAATATATTCATATACACTTATGTTACCATTGTGAAAAATACGATTGCGATTAATTGGCTGTTCGTAACCTCTGCAGTGTTGAGTGGTGACTATTTGTATGTATTAAAATTTAAGGTACAACTTCAAAATGAGACCAGTAAAAGAAGAGTGTATGAACTTATCTAGAAAAGGTTTATTGCAAGCCATAGAGGGTATCGCTTATTTCAGTAATTTTAACAATCACGGTTAAGCTTACCCAAAAGAGGGAGCGAAGCTACTTAATCAACAGGTCATCGAATAAGAATACTGATAAATAGTTCGCCGTGTGTTAATCGTTTTGGTGGCGGCGCCGGGCTAGATTACCACGTCGCTTTCTCTCAAACTCAGTAATGGTAGATAACCCGGGTCATGAATTTTCAATCTTTCGGGAATCCTCTGTAGTATTTGTATTCTTTATCATCCCTGTTGAAACGCACGCAATGGTATCAAAGAAAACAACGCAGTCGTGTTCGTGTTTTATCGTGAGACGTGACACACGCACAGACGGACGGACAGGAAAGTATCGGAGTTCGCTCCCTAGCTGGCAACATCATGTTTAACACATGACACACGCACAGACGGACGGACAGGAAAGTATCGGAGTTCGCTCCCTAGCTGGCAACATCATGTTTAACACATGACACACGCACAGACGGACGGACAGGAAAGTATCGGAGTTCGCTCCCTAGCTGGCAACATCATGTTTAACACATGACACACGCACAGACAGACGGACAGGAAAGTATCGGAGTTCGCTCCCTAGCTGGCAACATCATGTTTAACACATGACACACGCACAGACGGACGGACAGGAAAGTATCGGAGTTCGCTCCCTAGCTGGCAACATCATGTTTAACACATGACACACGCACAGACAGACGGACAGGAAAGTATCGGAATGACACAGAGACTTGCGTGTCTCCTCTGTCCGGCGACTTGGAGTGCAACTTCCAAGAATAGCAAGCAGTTCGTCAGTGTTGCGACAAACCCACGGATGTGTAACGGTATTGTTCAATGGGCTCGCTCAGACGTTTGCAGATGCGTTTGCGTCGAGCTCCGACTAGAATTAGCAAAGCTCTTCTCAAATTGAGGCGTTTGTTGTTCAAGACTGCGATATTTCTTTTAACAAAGGATTTTTAGAGACTTTCCTTTAAAATTCTATGGTAAATCACATACAAACAAAAGAGTTTATTTTTTGCTAAAATATATTATACATTCATGTTTTTGTTTCATCATCAGACATTTCAGGTAGTCGGTCTTAATTGTTCCTGCTTGTTTGGTATTATTTACAAAATAACGTGTTGAAAAATGTGTTTTATAAGTGTAACACGAAAAGCAATTTCACTCCTGTATAAGAGTGTTTTCATCGTTCATGGAATCTTTATGCATTTGCAAGCTTCAAGTAACATGGTATTGTCGGTAAAATGTTTGATGATACAACTATAATTCAAGTGATGTCATGAGGTTTAAATGATCATCAAAATTGCGGTTTTGGTGATAAAACAACATCGAGTAATTCTACGGTATATTTCGAACCTAGCAAGATGGCAAAGTCGGTAAACTTTAGAGACAGATTTACAATTTCACGGATATCATCAACACGATTTTGACTATAGTTCAAGCAAGGAAGTATTTCAAGACATATAATTTGACTTTTGCTAACAAATCTTTAATGCAATTCAGTACAAATTTATTAAAATGTGAATTTTTAGAATGCATAGTCACGATTATTACAAATTTCATGTGACGAGTAAGTTTAGTGATTTGATATTGAAATCTGAGTTTTGAGATTCGAGTCCAAAATAAAACTACCACAACACGGATAGCGTACTCTTTAAAATGTAATGATAGAAATGTCACTACAAAATGTGATTGTTAATTAAATTATCTGTAGTAATACTTCAGGTTTAAACGAATCTCCTCGAAATATTCTTATTTTGAAATAATAAAAACATATTTCTCCGTCATTGGGGATTTGGACAAGTGTCAAAGCCTACAATATAAAAAGTGGTAGATGTATAATTCAATAATGTTATTAAATGTTCCCTTAGTATTGGAAATATCATGAGCAGAATGACGTTTGACACTTGCCTCCTGACGTGTCACCACCAATGTTCACTCCCATAGAAAGTTCGGGTCTCACAGGCCCCGAGATAATCACAAACTCATGAATAGTGCCACGTACATCTTTCTTTTGAAGCTGAATTACTGTGTTCATGCTTATATCTGTGTCCAACGGGCAGATGTCATGTCGTAGACGTTGTAAACAGTGTTATAAAATTTCAGGCTATATCTTCTGGTTGAGAATTATGTTATTGTGTCTAATTACTTATAGGGAATTTACGAGTGTTTACAAAGTTGATTCAAAATATCAATAAAAACACATGCACGGAAACGAGAATAGGTCTACCCCCAAAATAGGGATCTAAGTAACTTAATCACCAGGTCGTCGAAGAAAAACAATAATCACATAATGTGGTGTTGGCACCGGGTTGTGAAAACATTGCATTGTTGTACTTTGTACATTGTAGTACATTGTACTTGATTTCAATAATGGAGGAGGTGCTGGGACTAGGGTACATCTTTAAACTTTCTTGGGGCACTAGCTACTCCCCCCTTTACCCCCAGGGTAGGTAACCAAAAACATTTTCAATCATCCTTGTTGAAGGGCATTGCCAACAAAAAAAGCGCATGCCAATCGAATATCGTGTTTGTTTTTTATCGTGAGACGTGACACACGCATAATATATCGACGGAAGGACGGGGATTCGCTTCCTAATACATTGATAAACCATTCGAATTACATAATATTCGTTAACCGTCGGTAAATGTCTGATTGGCAATTGGAGGAGAACTGGTGAAACTTTTTTAAATATATTTATTTATTTATGAATAGGCCACATATAGATTATTATGCAATTTTTCAAGGACCAGTATAACAACTGATCCTTGATTCTTGATGTGGTGCATTAAGCTCAATTTGGCCTATGCTGGAGGTCCAAACCGTGCTCCTTTGAACACTCAATGGAAGAATTTATATTTGTCTTGGTGGAGAGAACTCTTTTTTGTACAGTAATAAAAAACTAATATTTAGTCTTATAGTTGGTAGTATACTTGCTGTGGTGACAGAACACCTTGAAGTTGTGAGTTCGGACACCCGGGGACAGCTAGGCGACATAACAACAAAACAACTAATGATTAACAACATGTGAAAATAGTTCTGCGGGATGTATCTACATTTTTGTAACAATCAAACTAAATCCGTAAAGTTGAAACCCAATTCGTGATTTGATTAGTGACACATACTGGTTTTGTTTGTGAATCCGAGTTGTGAGTTTGGGCTCTACCTCGCATCTGTGCCCAGTCACAGAAAATGGCGGACTACAAGTGTGCCAACATTGTTATGCACTGTACATGAAGAAGATAACTCGATCTAGCTTCATGTGTGCGTTCTGTGTAGTTGATCCCCAATAGATCAACGGCTTGAAATTAGCCTTCCGAACGAACGTCAACATTGCGTTATTGCATATTGTAATTTCTATTGGGAAACCTGCCCAGAGACTGTTCATGCTTCGGTTCGCGTGTTTAAGGAGGTATAGGGTAAGAATTGTTAGCACCGGATTTCCCAAGGGCTATTAAAGAGGAATCACCCCTTAGCATTCTCCTTATTGACTGGAGATATATTTTTATAAAAATTAGTCAGGATTACTAGTGGCGAGTATAGTTTCGACAACTTCCCGAATCAGTCTCACAAAGCACGGATGAGCAAACTTTATCGGGCACTTCGCACATATCGATCAAAATAACAAGCATCACGTGACACTCAGAAGTACCACCACGTGATTATAGTGACTGGTTGTCATGGCAGTAGCGTATTACCCCTGAAGTCAGCTCTCTAGGGGTAGTAATCACAAACACTCTTTCAATATCAGGCCCAAAGGATGTCAACGAGCGACCATGGTTAATCCAATTGATCCTTGCGCGGTGCCACCAATCTCTCAGAATGTCAACAACAGCTGATCTCCACAACTCCTTCTCAATTGCCAACGAAGCATGGAAACCATAATCACGGCCCAGTTCATTTCAAACAAACACTAAGCATGCCTAGCCCCGCTAACCCTAAAGAAATAGATCAGCATTTACGATTTCCAAGCCTGGCAGCTGGGCGTACCAGGAAATACAATCGGCCAAGCCACCAATGTCGCTGTCAGAATGTTATAAATTAGGCCTTGTACTTTTCTGTCGTCTAGTTCAACAGTTTCTTCAATGCAAATCCAAGTCATCCAGTTCCACTTGCAGTTATTCCATTTGTTATCGATCCAAACGACACACATTCTAAATCGTGAACCATCCCAGATAACTCATCGAAATTCTTTGTAATGTGCCTGTATTCTCTGTATCATTCTGTCAGAAGTGGCGTTCCAAGTTCATGTCCTTTTCTTTAATCAGGTGTTATTTCAAATCGAGTCTCTGAATATATTGCCTACCCCCCCCCCCCCCCCCCCCCCACCTCCCCAAACCGGTCACCTCATATAGCGTTATCTTATCATTGTATCATGGTGAACTTGCAAATAATACTTCTCCAGGAATTTAAAAAACATCTTAACTGGGCATAGTTGTTAATATTTGGACGGGCGGCAAAAAAGGATCGATTTGGAAGGAACCAAGTACATGTCAATAATCTATTTCTACCTATTTCACATACCTTATCTTAGACCAGCCTAATGATCTGCTAAGAGATGCACAGTGCTCATCGCCTGCCATAAAACCGGTTTCTATTCAACACCGCCATGTCAGAATAATATATATTTTAGTTGCACAGCCTAAGATCAAACAAAGTTCCTTAATCTTTGCCGTTTTGGAACTAATTGCTGATATGAAACACTACAGATCTTAGAGAAATATAATCCACGAACTACACTATAACTAAACCAACTTGTCGTGCGAGAAATGTGTTGTGGTCTTCATGGATTCAAATTGTCCAATAATAAATGCCTACTGCTGCAATTCTTCAAGAAAATCTAAACGCCCTATACCAAAAACCCCAAAGCTTTCTAAGCACTAGTTATGAGGTCGTTACCACCAAATTGTTGCCGGAATGTCAAAGTCACTTGCTCCATTAATCAATTCACTTGCTCCATTAATCAATGATGCTCATTCACTCTTGAGAACTGGTTAAAAACTTGATCGCGGATACTAGTGTTGACCGCAACATAGAGTACCCAGGGAGTCTTCTTCCTAGTAAATACGTCGTTCCTACTGCGTCTCTTTGGCCGATAGAAGTATCAGTAGTACGAATTGGTCGAGCGGCCAGGCGGCCCGGAGACGCTTATTTCGATGAGGTACCCCTACCGGCGGTAGAACAAGATGATATTATACTTTTTAGAAAGATTACTTCAAAATTCATACGATAAGCCGTATCCGAGAAAAATCCATCTTGTTCTACATGCCGTTTTGGCGCTTTGAGTGCGCCGCGACGCTTCCGCACGGCGCTTCACTCTTTTGATCATTATTTCCAAACCAAACAAGATACATTAATAAACTTAGTACTATTGTTTAGAAGAAGAATATCCCTTTCCAGTGAATACCCACATTAAACCATTACAGATATTTTAGGGTATTTAAATTGGCCTACAACGCAAAAATGTGACTTTTATCAATTTTACTTGGATATTAATGCCAATTTACGAGAACATTTGAAAACATATTGTTGGTTTATCAGTCTTAAAAACATGCTGTCACATATGTTATAATACTACAATGCACAGATAGTTATACGAAGTCGGTGAGATTGTGCATGACATGCGTTTGTTCGGCCGCGCGTCTTATTTAGTTCCGCTGTCACGCCAAGCACATTGTGAGTTGTAAGCGCCAAACCGCTCATACGTTACCATTCGGCCATGTAGGTATCAACGAAAGTCTTTGTGATTTAGCAGTGTAAGTTCTTTAAATGCTATTATGTCATATTTTATCTCAATTGAACATTTGGTTCAGTTTTTGTCAATCGACAGCAAATGCAGGAACAAAGCTGCATTGCAGTCTTTCATCACAAATATAATATTTTTTTTTAAACAGTGCTGCTTCATTGATGTAATTTTTAAACTGAATAGTGTGGCCAACACTCAAAATAAATTTGGAATTTAAAGACCATCTCGTTGGAAACATGCTACTGTAGCAGTACACAACGTTTATTGTTGTTTGTTCCGTGCTTTGAGATTATTTGCGTGTTTGTTATGAAAATCACGATAATATTATATTTATAGCTATGACTGGAAAACAGTATTCTCATGATTCAATCCCATATTATTGTTATAACATGATCGAACATTAATTGCTTGGAGTATTTGATATCATTTTCTTAATGCAATGCCAAAATGGGTAAACTGTGTTTCAAGATTTATGTATATACGAATTGTATCTATGGATAAACTCAAGAAAGTAATCGATCAGACGCTGTCTATTCTGTGACGGCAAATTGTTAGACACTGGGTCTGTTATCGACCTGTACCAAAAATACGTATTATACTCGTATCTGTTACCGTATAAAGATATATCTAAAAAACTGAATGTGAAATTCCACTCTTCTTGCCGTTGGGCTGTTGATCAATTATCTTGTGCTATTGAAAAAATACACCCAGTATTATAAAGAGGTACCGGAAGGCGAGGTCGATTGCGTCGGGACCTACAGGGTGGCTTGGTCGCTTTGATTTACTGTCCCCCACTGAAAATCAGTTATATAACTGAGTGGGTAGACTCTAAATACAATTTATTTATTATTTTAATTATTTAAGTAAGAACTGTTGGGTAAACCCGATTTATTCTACAATAGCTGATGAGTGTCGGTGAAACTTTATAAAAGGTGTCTAAGCTCGAAGAGACTGACAAGAAAACAATTATGACGAAGAACGAAACGTGGACATCAAACCTTCCAAGAGAATGGTCTTGCACCAATCTGCTGCTATATTCATTAGCGTGAGGCTTAATGAAGAGTAAAAGAGATTCAGATTTCTTTACCATTTGTGACAGTATACACAAATGTGTGCAAACGATACGTTAATGATGCTATAATTCTTTCGATGGACTTGGTGTTTGTGCCTACTTTAATCCCAAGATATCCTCTCATCTCTAGCATTGTGTCATAACCTAATAGCACAATCCAAATATGTAAGTACACCTCTTGCTTTAGGAGTGTTCGTGCATCATCAGTTTGGGAGCAAAACTTTTTTGCACATTTTGCATTCTCCACTGGATGTACGTAGTTGTTTTTACGACAATATTCCCAGGTTTGAGACGTATGTTGCTAACTGCCAGTTAGTACTTGAAGATGACTTGTTCGTACCTCATGGATTTAATTTCTATTCAATTAAGAAGAAACCATTGACGGTAAAAACCAAACTCATGACACAGTCGTCGTGCTATGTTAAAGAACTGTGGTGAATTAAAATTCCAAATTGGCAGTAACAAACTTCTGACATCAGAAGAATCAAAAATCAGATAAAATACATTATACTTCAATATGATAAACCCCACGCCGAACCACGAGAAATTACAGACAAAACTTTGATGAGGAGACCTATCTTTAATCACAAATCAAGTGCCTAGTTTGAAAAATGTATCGCTTATTCACCGATTTATATAGTGATATTTCAAGATTCCATCATCATGGGGAGGCTTTTAACACTTCAACATCATCATCAGTCTTCTGACGTTTTCTTCATATACACTGCACTTCTCAACCTCGGTAACGTTGCTGAGAAGATCGACCAAACTCATATTATGGCTACTGCAGATCTTGCCATAAACAGCAATGAACTGAAAATCTTATGGAGTAAACCAGCTGCTCTCTCCTGTAAAATAAGAATGCGTTTAGGTGGCATGCATAATACATAGGCGTTTTTGGCCAGTATAAAATCAATGTTTGGTGATGGAGGACTTACCAACTAATAACTATACTGGGAATATATGCTGATGTGATTGCCAATCTCTTCTGTAAGGTTAACAACTAATCGTGGTGTACGAGTTATTAAAACGTAATGGAAGCTCTTATGCATTTGTTTATGAAAGCAGCTCAAACCTGGTCAGAGTCCAACGACATGCCTTGGTTATATATTACCACCAAATAACAAAACATAATTGCAATCAACATGCAAGTCTATGGATGGGCATGTTTGTGTGCACTGTCAAAATATACTTGAACATGACTTGTTAAAGATGTTACTGTATTGTCATTTTCGAAAGCTGGAAGTGAATTTTCTCACACATTTAAATTTTGCTCTAACTAAAACTACGGATAAATAAATATGAAGCCCTAATGAACCCCTACTGATGATAATGTATTTCAACTGCATGCTAAGAGGGCCAAATTTCAATGTTTGGTATGGTGTTAAAATGGTGTTAGAGCCATGTTGCAAATCCGTTATTGCAGTCATTCGACTACGGTTGGAGAACATACAACGTCTTATAATATCTAGGGCGACGGTAGTCGCCCGGCAGACAAGCGACGCGATGCTTAGGCGACACCGAACTCCGGCCCTATATACACCTACAAGAGTTGGGGGGTTTTCAGCTATCTGCAACACGCCGCCCCGAAAGAGTTACAATCTTGAAACTCGGTATATGACCTGGTATGTGGTCCATGACATACCAAAAAAAAAATCAACCCGATCCGACAACTCGTTCTGTGTTAAAAAAGGCTCTCAACATCGTCAAATTCCTTAAGGCTGGCTGGTGGCTGGTGGCTGGTGGCTAGTGGTTGGGTGGGTGGGTGGGTGGGTGGGTGGGTGGCATTTCTCCGCGGAGAGTTCTTTAGCCTACAGAGAAAACGGTAAATCTTAGAACTATGAAACTTGGACCACACTTAGGTGTATTTCAGACGCAGTGCCTTTTGCTTTCAAACCAAAATCGGGTAACAGGGACCGGAGAAAATCAAATTTGGATGATAATCAAAACGCGTAATTACCAAGGCATGGTAATTTGTACAAACTTGAAATTTAACATGCTATTAACCATTATAAATATCTTGCGTCCAAAACACAAGGGGCTAAATTTGGGATGACCTGGGCCCAAAAATGACAAAAAACATATCTGAACTTTAAGAAATGAATCATTCAAAGAAAACGCTACAACTGAGATGTTTCAAACGTGGAATACATTTTGATATCTCTCATTCTTTATCACTTTTGAATATGGAAAGCAAAATTGGTTAACGGGTACCGGAAAAAAGACTAAATTATCAAAAGTAGGTAATTCCGTACTCTTATGAATAATACGCTATACCGAGAAAACGGTTCATCTTAGAACTTTGAAACTTGGGCCACACTCAGATGTACCTCATATAACAAAAACAGGGCAATTGGGACCGGGGAAAATCAAAATCAAAATCAAAATCAAAACGCGTAATTACTCAGGCGTAGTAATTTGTACAAGCTTGAAATTAAACATGCTCTTAACCATTATAAATATCTAGTGCTTATGCTAGTGCGTTGGTCTTGTTGTTAGCGTATCTGCTTCCAATGCAGAAGGGCCAAGGTTCGATTCCCGCTCAAGTCAGAAGTTTTTTAACTTCTGATTTGGACTTAAGTCTATCAGTTCTTGTCTTAGGAGTTTGTAAACGGTGACTTTGGAGCCGTTCTAGCAAAATCAAAACGCGTAATTACTCAGGCGTAGTAATTTGTATACAAGCTTGAAATTAAACATGCTCTTAACCATTATAAATATCTAGTGCTTATGCTAGTGCGTTGGTCTTGTTGTTAGCGTATCTGCTTCCAATGCAGAAGGGCCAGGGTTCGATTCCCGCTCAAGTCAGAAGTTTTTTAACTTCTGATTTGGACTTAAGTCTATCAGTTCTTGTCTTAGGAGTTGGTAAACGGTGACTTCGGAGCCGTCCTAGCAACGAAGCACATAATAAATTTCAGAGTTGTTCTGGATCGGCCTTGTTGATTCTGGCGTTGATCCGCGGATGTTCGCACTGTCCATACCACTGATTGATATATTTCCTATTAAAAATATCGATCTTTGGTTGGTTATCGCTCACTCGTCGATTGCGTCGGGGCCTGCAGGGTTGGCTTGGTCGCTTTGATTTAAAGTCCCCCACTGAAAATCAGTTATATATAACAGAGTGGGTAGACTCTAAATAAAAATTATTTATTTATTTATTTAAGGGTATCTTTGGGGGGACCGTGGGCCCAAAAATGTAAAAAAAACAACTTTGAACTTAACAAATTTAATCATTCAAAGTCCATCATTCACACCTTGATAGCGAACGAACAAAAAAAGATGTGATATCCCCCCAAAATACAAAAATTTGTAAAAAAGACGGCAGCCAAGCTCTCCTTCAAAAGTCTTCGGCTGTGAATGCTGTGAGATATAGAAGTTGAGCCAAGCTTTTTATTCTTTCTCCCTAGTTTCGCTTTGAAAATATGTAAGATCATTTCGCCTGTTGACGAGCGCCAAGCCAACGATTTTTGTGGTAAAAAAGTAAAATTTTTAAACTCGAAATCATAAAAAATGACTTGGCCATTGAATTTGGTTCATGGCCAAGAATTTTTTTATGATTTCGAGTTTAAAAATTTTACTTTTTTACCACAAAAATCGTTGGCTTGGCGCTCGTCAACAGGCGAAATGATCTTACATATTTTCAAAGCGAAACTAGGGAGAAAGAATAAAAAGCTTGGCTCAACTTCTATATCTCACAGCATTCACAGCCGAAGACTTTTGAAGGAGAGCTTGGCTGCCGTCTTTTTACAAATTTTTGTATTTTGGGGGTTGTATTTACGTCAACAAATCACACATCTTTATAGTAGTGACAAGCAGTGTGAAACAGACAAGTGCCAATGCAAACGAGCTTTGTATCACTGCTTGTGGGTTAGTTAGTTAGTTATTGTGGTTTTAGGGCACAAAACACGCTTGTGGGTGTGATGGAAATTGGAGAAATGTAAATAAAACTGAATGTATACAAAGCATGCAAATTATAATACTGTAAAGATTGAAAAACGCAAACTATAACGTAATGTTGTATATTTATGTAAGTAATAGCTGGAACACAATTATTTACAGAAAATCCAAGGTAGAACACGAGAGACGAGATTCAAAGATCTATATTACACTCTTTAGAATCCATCCATAACTAAAATTGGTTAAAATATTCTATAAAATAATCCTATGCGTAAAAATAATTTAGCACAGAGACGTCTGCAACTCGAGAATGGTGAGCAAAACTTACTTATTAATAACAACAATAAGGTAAAGCCTATACAGTATTAATAAAAATACCATTCATATTTTAATTTTAATATTTCATTCATTTTATGGCAACATAACAAATGTTTTTGGTATCTTTATATTACATTCCAGTAAAAGCCACACAAGAATGTCATACACACTTTAACATGCCTATACGTGCTACACCCTTAATTATAATTTGACGTGACGTGTGTCAAATTTTTTTAGAAATTGATTTTAATTCTTACATATTTAATTGATTTAAAAGTTGTATTGCCAATTTTTCTCTTATATGTGTTCTGTTCGGCGCCCGGACCTCACAGTGAACACTGCGCGACAGCGGAAGTAAATAAGACGCGCGGCCGAACAAACGTATGTCATGCACAATCTCAGTGACTTTGTGTAACTATCTGTGCATTGAAGTATTATAACACATGTGACAGCATGTTTTTAAGACTGATTAACCAACAATATGTTTACAACTCTTCTCGTTAAGTGACATTGAACATCCAAGTAAAATTGATAAAAAGACACATTTTTGCGTTTTAGGCCAATTAAAATACCCTACAATATTTTTAATTGATTAATGTGGGTGTTCACTGAAATGTGCTATTCTTCTTCTAAACAATGGTACTAAGTTTTTTAATGTACCGTAGTTGGTTTGGAAATAATGATCAAAAGAGTGAAGCGCCGTGCGGAAGCGTCAGCGGAAGTAAATAAGACGCGCGGCCGAACAAACGTATGTCATGCACAATCTCAGTGATTTTGTGTAACTATCTGTGCATTGAAGTATTATAACACATGTGACAGCATGTTTTTAAGACTGATAAACCAACATTATGTTTACAACTCTTCTCGTTAAGTGACATTGAATATCCAAGTAAAATTGATAAAAAGTCAAATTTTTGCGTTTTAGGCCAATTAAAATACCCTACAATATTTTTAATGGGTATATGTGGGTATTCACTGAAAAGTGCTATTCTTCTTCTAAACAATGGTACTAAGTTTATTAATGTACCCTAGTTGGTTTGGAAATAATGATCAAAAGAGTGAAGCGCCGTGCGGAAGCGTCGCGACGCACTCAAAAGTGCCAAAACGGCATGTAGAACAAGATGGATTTTTCTCGGATACGGCTAATCGTATGTATTTTGAAGTAATCTTTCTAAAAAGTATAATATCATCTTGTTCTACCGCCGGTAGGGGTCCAACTTTCATAACTTGCCGATTGCCGCTGCACCAAATACTGCACAACCATTTTACATTTTCTCATTTGCACCCGATTCGAGCGACCTAATTCTTGTATAATATGGCTCCCAAGCATTTACTTGATCTCTTGCAGCAGTTCCCTTAGCACTTGGGCACACCATTTCCTACTCCCCTACATTCTCCTGCCTGCGACTTCAATTAAAAAGTTGCGTTGCTCAACGATTGCGCAATCCGAAAGAAATTCAAAGAAGTTGACCTTCTAAGTAAGCGCCTCTCTCCTGATACGTGGTGCTTTTCGGAGCACTGTCCTAATCTTCACGAAATTAACTTTTTTGCATTTTTAAACTATGCGAATTTCGATATGTTCTATCGGTCTACTTTTAACTATGGTTATACCGCATTCCTCACATCAAATCCCACTGGATTGAATAATTGTTTTACTGTGTGCGGTTTCTTGGTGCCTTTGGCTTTTGCTTTAGCTTATGCTCTGTTTACTGATTATCCCAACGAGACTTAATTCCTCACTTATCAAGCTTGATAAGGGGTTTGAATTGTTATCACTTATAAATTTCCTTAAGCTTTATTATACAATGACCATAATGTAGACCTTCTGACACAATGAACTATACAAACAATTTCATCCATATCACTCGTTTCATAATCATGAAGCTTTTGCCTCACCAACCGTGTCACTATTGCCGGTAGTTTCCTTATTGACATATTGATTTAAATGCATTCTTCAGTACTCTGTTCTTTTCGTACATTTTATACTGAAAATTATCCAACACGACACGAAAGATGGTTCGATTATGTGCATAGTTGACTATGAATTTGGGTATTTCATTCGTTTACCATAAATTATCTCTATTATCACCTCCATATTATATTATAAGCATACGATTTTGATTTTACTTTTATATGGGGATATTACCAATTGCTTCGTGGTAAGCCTACCCAGGGTGCAATGCGTGCCCAACTAGGTATATTGGAATTAGACAATTGTGAAGGGATGTCCGAGGGCTGTTTAAGAGGACTCAATCCCTTGCATTCGCATTCACAACTGAGGAAAAGCTCTGAAAAAAAAGTTCAGTCAGGATTGTATGTTTTGAAGGGATTTGAATCCGGGACCACCCGAATCTGACTCGCGCGCTTAACGCTGTCGGTATTTTCTCGGGATACGCTTTGAATTACATATTCACACTCCAAAAATTATACAACAGATAAAACAGTCCATAGAAAGTGAATTGAATATGTCGCATGTGACAGTACATAATAAGCTAATGATTGTATCAATACAGTAATTGCAAACTTTATTAGTATAGTATGCGCACATCTGAAAGTTGTAGATGAAGAGCTATGGTGGGATATACGCAACCACAGAGAAGCGATTGTGAAATTGTGTCGGAAAATTATAGGACAAATTATAATATATACATAATTGGCAAAATATTGCACACCTCCAAAACCTGAAATTTAAATTATTTAAATTTGTATGCAAATGATCACCGCTTGTTAGATGAGCGTAGCGAGCGAGGCGAAGTCGAAAATAAAGACTCTATTATTATTATTATTATTATTATTATTATTATTATTATTATTATTATTATTATTATTATTATTATTATTATTATTATTATTATTATTATTATTATTATTATTATTTTATTGGATGAATTTCATACAAACTCGGTCAAAACCGGAGCTAACATTTTGTACGGACTTACGTCAAGTACTTCCATGTGTACTATCTATATTACATACCTACATTATTACTTTGTCTTAACTCTAACTAAAATAAGTCATTTATAATATAGTTTGTAGATGATGTTTTCTTTCTGCTGTGTACGGTCGTGGCCCATTTCTCGTCGCCATCCTAGCATTTGCTCTTCGGACTAGGGGAAACTACGAAAACAATGTCAGGATGGAAGCTGTCTCGGAATCTCGAAGTATATCATTCTTAGTTTAGAAATTTACGAACTATTCTACACGTGTTGAGTATTACTGCCTTTTGAGTCTCGATGTAAACATTGGGTGGAAGATCTAGTTGTTAAATGCTTTCATGTAGCTTCTTCGGTATGATGCCGTTGGCCGATATTACGAATGGGATTGTATTTACCTTTTTCTGTTTCCACATCTTCTTGATCTCAATTGCAAGTTCACTATACTTGTCAATTTTTTTCCTCCATGTAGTCTCGACGTTATGGCACATTGGGACAGCAACGTCAATAAGGAAGGGTAGTTTCTTGTTTCTTCTTGTCAATTATAATTATATCCGGTCTGTTTTGATGCATAGTTTGGTCTGTTACAACTGTGCGGTCGTAATATAATTTGAAATTTTTGAATTTGAATATTATTATTATTATTATTATTATTATTATTATTATTATTATTATTATTATTATTATTATTATTATTATTATTATTATTATATAATAATATATATATATAATAAAAACAAGGATCTTGGGTAAAACCGCGTCGACGCGGTTTTACCCAAGATCCTTGTTTTTATCCTATGACGGGCCGCGAAAACCTACAACAATCCATATATATATATATGTATATATAATATATATAATATATTAAATGTAAGTCAAGATGTTTCTAGTTCTTTGGACAATGACAATCAGAGCCAAAGAAGAAGCAAAAGAATTCAACAAAAACATCTCAAATGTAAAGTTTTTCAGTGTTGCCTCAGATGATGATACGCATGTCAGGCAATTTAATAAAAACGAACACAGCGAAATGACTCTTAAAATATTTGATTTCTCTAATATTTCGGGCTGTGAAAGCATCAAGCAAGAAATTATTATTATTATTATTATTATTATTATTATTATTATTATTATTATTATTATTATTATTATTATTATTATTATTATTATTATTATTATTATTATTATTATTATTTACTACTACACTGAAGAAAAAAATCCGGAATGTTTTTTTTTCTTTCTTTCTTTCTTTCTTTCTGTTTATATGTTTGTGTTTTTGTTAATACGATTCCAGCTAAACCGATACTCCAATTGCGAAGAAGTTTTCTGGAGGCCTTCGAAATCTCTGAACTTAGAACTGCCATGTTTTTGAGCGCAATCGAAAAATTGTTTCTCATGAAAATCGCAATTTTACGTTTTTTTTTCGTTTTTAAAAACATTTCTTTGACTTTATAACACCTACATGCATTATTCGATTGCAATGATTTTTTCACAGAACCTTCATTTTACGAATTAATATATTCATGTAAAATTTGAGCGTAATTAAAAAATAATTTCCTATGAAAATCGCAATTTTACAATTTTTTCATTTTTAAAACATTTCTTCCACTACACCTACATGCTTTATCCGATTAAAATGATTTTTTCACAGAACCTTAATTTTATGAATGAATACATTCGTGTGAAATTTGAGCGCAATCAAAAAAAATTTTTCTCGTGAAAATCGCATTTTACGACTTTTTTATTTTTTTAATTACGTTTTTTTTTTCTTTTTTTACCAAATTTCTTCGACTTTGTAATGATTTTTCACAGAACAACAGAAAACCTGCATATCATATGGCAGGTCAATGCACCAATTACGCACATCCAACAACGCGACTGAAAAAGCGTTTGCGAAGCGTCCTTATTATATCTAACCATACAAAAATGCAAAAACTTGCAAAAAAAAAAGGGGGCCAAGCCGAAAACGAGGAAGATACAAGTGGCTCAACTACTTACAGTGGTGAGATCTAGAAGTGTGGCCAAGCCCATTATTTTGTTTAAAATAATAAATATATTTATTAATTATATAATAAATTAATAATATATCAATATCCATATTATTATCTTACTATAATTATGAAATTAATATACTAACAAAAATAACATAAAACGTTAAATAAATTTATTGAAACATTTACATGTGGAAATATGAAAATTAACAGACGCCATTCAAAATTAAAAGCTTGGTCGATGAATTTTTAACTTGGTTGTCGTTACTGACCAACCAAAACATAACCAATCCAAATATAGGCACTTAGTGGAAGCGAAGCCGCGCGTGGCTTGGCCCGGTGCGCTTCCGCGCACCTAGATACAACTTGCCCGCTTGGGATATATACCAGCTAGCGGTAATAATGTCTACTACAATAAAACCGTTTTTGACTATAACTTGAGGTGACAGCGACGTGTGTCTACATTAATAAATCACAGGATGTCTTATTTCACTTTTGTTAAATAATGCTTATATAGTTTTTCTTTTTTCACGAGGAGTGATGTTTTCTCAAATAGAGTGCATGAATTATTGCAAAACGCGATTGAAGAAAAGCACCCAAATTGATAATGCACATAATACTTGGAAGCGTTACCAAAACATACATGGAAAGTTCAAAGATGAAAGTTAATTTTTATCTGCTCGGAATAAACTAAACAGTCAAACAACAAAAAATGTTATATTATTTCTCCTCTATACCAATAAGTAGCGTTAAGTCGCGTGCATCATCATAGAATTATCAGTTTCGTGTAAGTTCCCCCCAAAAAAGCACATAACAGTTCCTCTCTATTATAGCTCTCTGTACCTATAACAACAGGAACTGAAATGATTGAAACCATTCCGAGTTTACAACAAAAAAAAAACTCATCCAGACTAGAGAATCTGCCTGTATCAGTATAGACGCGCGATTGTATGTTCGTGTGTTAAAATTTATGTTGGCACACCGCCTTAAAAATGTAGCGTTTCCCCCGTCCAAAATATGTAACTGGATGTAGACATATTATAACATGCATTGTCAACGAATAAAACCTTACTCTCTACAAATTTGTTTATTCAACATTGTGATCTTTTGGTTGATTACCGACGCTAAACCGGGAAAACTTCTTTATCGACGAGGTTCCGCAAGATTCCGGGCCCACTGCCTGTGCGAAGATTTTGCTAGGAATTGTCTAGGAACCAGTTGATTTGAAAGGCGATGTGCTGAGGTATATTTCTATTCTCGCTACGTATCTAAAAGATATAGACAGACATCAAGGCAAGGCACGTCACATTATAATAATTAATTTAGCTGTAATCATGGAGGAGAAGATATCGTCGGGTAAACTTGAAAAAAAAATCGGTATGCCAAAACTAATGTGTCTACTATTATATACACGAAAAGTACTTATTTTGTGATTTTTTTAAGTTTACTCGCCGATATCCTCTAATCCAAAATTACCAATTTAGCTATTTGGGTCTCATATCATAGGGGTGTATTAACCATTTTCGCGAAAAATGGATTTTTGGAGCGTATGCGACCATCAGACGGAGCTGCAACATTCCATCAGAAGGGCCTATGAACTGTGTACTATTTTCATAGTATTATTTAGAGTTTTTGTTTGACGTAAGAACCAAATGGCACCTTCACAACAAGTCAGAGAGGCGTATCGTTGATACGCTTTTATATTTTGTCTTATGGCGTTGCTCATACGCTTAAATATAAAAGCGTATCAACCATACACCTCTCTGACTTGTTGTGAAGGTGCCATTTGGTTCTTACGTCAAAAACAATATGTAAATAATACTATAAAAATAGTACGCAGTTTATAGGCCCCTCTGATGGTATACGCATACGCACCAAAAATCCTTTCTTCGCGATAATGGTCAATGATGATGATATATGATATATGATATGAGACCCCCGAATCATGTCATATATTTATTTTAATTTAATTTGTATCTTCTTCCCAATATCATCGATTTCTAATTTGGCTCTCGTGAGCTACGTTGGGAACAAAGCAAAAGTCGAGATTTGTCCCACAAACCCGTCAACAGTAGTATCAGTAAAACAGAACGGCACTAACTGATGTGGATTTGACTAACGCTGATAAAAAAAGGACAGTTTACATTCAGGCGTAACTTCAACGTCAAGTTCATCAAGAACATTTTTCATATAATTCATTATTTGTGAGTATTAATTATTTAGAATATTATTTTGTATTTTAAATCTAAGACTAATGCTTTTTTCTGTAAATAATGACTACATGATTTTGATCGGGATATTCGCCAAGTAAAATAAAAATTCAACGCAGCGAAGTTTATTATTTATCTACGACATGTGGTGGTACATGAATTTCAAAATTTAAATATAAACCAGATTTCTAAAAATCATATAGATCGTTTGAGATCAAAAAGAAAATTCAATGTTCTGTTTGACTATGTACAACACGCTTTTGTCATAATAAAGACATAATAGTGCTCTCCGTTGGTACGCATTGGAAATTTCTCTACTAAGTAGGTAGAAGAAAATAGCGGTCACTACTCACAATAATTCGGGCTGTACAACACACCATAAATTATAAAAAAAAACTTTACCTACGGCGCTTTCAGCTTGATCGCGGACAACTGTACGTACTTGATTTTGTTGGGATTAGGTTTGATATCTCTCACAGTACACAGCATACCTATTCAAATATTTAAATTTTTATAAAGAAGTTAGTCCTTGTGCATAATGTAGTATTGTGTATAGTGTATGGCACAATACCGCTATCACTCGTAAATCAAAGTACACTTGTTGATGTACCTGCGGCTGCTTGTTTAATGTTCCAGAATGTGACCACGAGGAAGAACTAGCTTCACGTGAAAACTACAGCTTGGTGTACTCGTACGCGTGTACGCGCCCACAGAAATATGTTTTCTAAAATAACTGTAGTTTTGGGGTAATAACATCATAAATAGTCTTTTTAGAAGACCAAAACTATTTTTTTTTTTTTTTTACATTTTGTTCGTCCATGCATCTCCCAACATTGCGACTTTTTAAATCATTTTTGTGGATCATTTTATCAAAAAGTATAAGAGTTGGATGGCCGATATTTTTACCATAGCTTATATACTTACACGCGAATAGGACATGTGATATTTTTAAATGTGTATATCTCTTATATCTTGTGAACATTGATCTTTGCGTTTTCCGGTATGCTTAGGTTATGTGTACCGGAAAATACAAAAAAATCGTACAACATAAGATTTTAAGGACAGGTACACATTTATAAATATCTTATGTCCAAAAATGTTCAAAAATAGTTGTGGTCTACTCAAAAGACAATTTATGATGTTCTTACTCCAAAACTACTGTTTTATAGTTATTTTTAGAAACTTATTTTCGTGCCCGCGCAGCGGTTAAGTTTATTTTGTCTACAATATGGTTTTCACATGTTGCCAATAGACTTAATTGATGATGATGACGATGACTTCTATTACTGCGATGCTGGTTTAGATTACATTGCATGGGTACCCGGGAACCCGGTTTTCCGAATCCGAACATTTCCTGAACATAAATCCATTATAAGGATTCGGATCGTCTTCGGGTACGATTATTTTGTTAAATTTAACAAACTCATCACACTTAAGCACTGCAAATGTATATTAATGAAAAGAGTTGTGGTGATGGAAAATCTGTGACTCCTCACGTGAATTTTAGGACTCACGTAATCGTAATGAACTTTTGGGGACTTTCCATTGCCACGACTTTTTCTTCCTTTAATGTTGCATTGTTAAAAGTTTGTTGATTTGCCACAGACACCCTGTAAGCCAGCTTTAGTTCCACATAATTTGTTACAGTACACTTTTGTATTAGGGTGTTGATAGCAAGGCTAGACGAAATGGCGCCATTTAAGTTTTGGCGGATTCGAATAATCCTAACCTGTGAGTTGAGGTGGAACCGAATCCATATTTTACTACCCGATGTCATCCCTCATTAGTTATATCATACAACAATAATATTAGGCCGAAACTCGGACCGGGTTCTGGCCTTCCTCCTTCAAGACACCGCCGTCGTTTGATCAACAGGTGACCCCTAGAAACAAAAGAGCGCGCTTTTTACACTCACTTCCTCGGTCGTTCTAATACCCTGATCATACATAATCTTTCATACAACATAATGCCATCAGTAGGCCTACGTGCGATAAGCAATGCATGCCAGAAGTAGTATTTTATTTCCAAAGAAACAATACACACAAACAAACATACAATAATATGCAACAATCATTAGACGAGGGAGCGCAGCGACTGAGGTCTACAATTTGACTCAAACGGTATTAGATCTGTTTTTGTCTGTGAGTGAGTGACTGCTGCAGAATGGCCGAACGGCTAAACAGATAGAGCTGAAATTTTAAACAGACATCCGGTAAAAGTATTTGAAGTGCAGTTAAAACATTTTGAACAAAATCCGTTACGATTTAAACTGACAATAAATAATAAATTGGAAATAGACTGGGAATGTCACAAGCAATTTAACGACAGTGTTTTTGTTGATGAAAAAATCGTTTTTAACAAATCATGTTTACATGCAGTGCTCAAGGTGTATCGAATGTTGCACGCTCAAGGTTACCCAAAAATTCGCTCGGAGATTGAGTAAACCTTGCAATCATTACTCGTATTTCGTACTGGATATGTTTTCCATATTATTGTATGCATTTCAAAACTAGTTTTTTACTTTCAGAGATGATGAAATAATCCAGAAATGACAAAATCTATCCTGACCGTTGTTTGAACCCGCGGGTCTCCACATTCCGGGCATAAAGACGCCTTGGCCAACTAGACTAAGAAAGCGCTCAAGTCGTTCTTTGACGAGTGAGCGAGTCATGTGTTGACATTTAAGTTGATTAATTTAAAATGTATAAATGAAAAGGTTTTGGGTGTGTTTAGAATAAATGCACGTCAACTGTTAGGCCATAATGCGCCACTCTAGCCTAGCTAGGAAGGAAAGACCCATGCTGGATCCAGCCTTATGTCTGGAGAGGAAATGGAATGTAACCGGGTGCTCACTCGTCTAACAACGACATTGGTGTTTTCCTATAGTCACAATCTACATGTTTAAAATGTACCTTCACGGGTGTTTGGGGAAATGTCAGTAAGTTATTGTTTTCATGTAAGTTGAGGGAACGATCAAACAACGATCAATCACGATTAATATTTTTTAATAATGCAAGTTATAAGTTTAAAAAAAACATAACATGCAATAATCTATTATTTGAACATAGCATTTTGGACTCGTAACATTTTAAGAAAAATTGTTAATTATTTTAATGAAAATGGGTTATTTAAGTGTTCATGTACGGCAAATAAAAGCCCGATCTATTAGGAATTGTTTACCGTAAGTTTGAACAAACTTATGGATGCTGAGTAAATTTTATTACATTGCAGTTAAAAAATTATTTGTCTTTAAAAAATGTGCAGCTGCGAATTTATAATATGTTATTTTATATTGTGAATGTGGTCTTTATTCCGGCTCCATATTCTACCCAATCTCCAACCAGATTCAAGGACACGACATGACTAGAAGAATTAGGAGTCGGCCGACTAAGTTGTTAAAACCATTGATATTTTCTCATTTTTATTGATTTGAATTTTAATTATTAAAGATTTGCATAATAATTTAATTTACCTAGGTTGAGTGAGATTCTGCGCATCCCACGAAAGTGCATTGAGAGTGTTTATTTCCACTACATGCATGGGGACGTTTATTACGCCAGAATTAAAGAACTACCATATTATTGTAAAAATATATGTACTAATGAAATTATTATGTAAATAAATTGAATGGCTCAAACATTTTTTTTACAAATGAAAATATATCATTCAACATACTTTAGATTAATTTATATATTATATATAGATTATATAGAGATTATATCATAACTTGTTCACTGAACGACACCATACGCTATATTATACTATCTTCACTATACGCTTTTACTTCCAATCTTAAAAAAGGTTCTCAGTTTCAGGAAAATCAACTTCTCAAAATACTTTTTGAGCAAACATCTGTCCTTGAGTTTCCGGTACTTCTGATCACCTTAGTTTGGAGGCATATGCTATGCTACTTGTAACTCCTTTAAATCTGTCCGTTCTGTGTGCGTGTGCGTGTGCGTGTGCGTGTGCGTGTGCGTGTGCGTGTGCGTGTGACTTGCATTGCAGTTTGCCTTCTTACCGTCTAACCGTAGCTGAAGAATGTTATGCATCCATAAAAAGTCATAAACTTACTTTTATTAATGAAATTATGAAAATTCTACTACTTCAGGTAATGTACATTTACAAACTCGGTCCAAACAGCTGCTAACAATGTTCAAAGTCATTGATGTCAAGAACTTCCGTTAACAGAACTACTAACAACTCCGTATTTAACTTCGTAATAATTTATTGTTACTCACTTTCCATGTTTTCTCAGTCTTCTGACACATTGAAACAGTAACATCCTTAATGGTAGTTACTTGTGTTCTTGTCAAATTATCGTGTCGAAGGTGATGTGTTGTAATATGATGTTTTCGTAATGCAGCGTGAACACGATTGCAATTTCATCAACAATTTCAGTGCCGGTGGTTAAGCCACACTTTCCACCAGAATTTTAATACACCTTATCCTTCCAAAGTGCCAAGAGATTGGTGATGGTTTAGATGTTTGATATACTAAAAGGCTTCTGCCAGGAGACGCGCGTGTGATAACGAACTCGTCACATGACTAAAGTAACGGTCCGATCGCTCGGACAACGAACCAATTTTCCCGTCTAAAACCGGTTTTTACGATGTTATTTTGGTTTAAACTGAGAGCAAAGCGGTCGTCAAACAACGGACCAATTAGCCTGCTTGAAAACGGTTTTTATTATGGTATTTTGTTTTAAACTGAGAGCAAAGCGTCCACTCGAACAATGAACCAGTTTGCCCGATAAAACCGGTTTTCACAATGTTATTTTGGTTTAAATAGAGAGAAAATCGGTCGCTCGAGCAGCGAACAACGATCCAATTTGACCGTTTTAAATCGGTTTTCACAATGTTATTTAAGTTTAAACTGAGAGCAAAGCGGTCGCTCGAACAACGAACCTGTTTTTTTCGTTTAAAACCGGTTCTTGATTTTGGTTCGAAGTCCGAGTGACCGCTGCTTTAGTATACGCTTACCCCGAAGTGACAACATGTATAGTAATAAAATGTTATCTGTGGCAATAGTATTCAAAATTTCACGTATCTAAAAATTCCCTTGCTCTCTGTCAAGAGACCACACGTTGAAACTATGTTCATTACATTTCCTTGTCAATAATAAAGTTATTCACTTTTTTAGCACTCCATTCAGTTGGACGGGTAGGGTGTGGAGGGGTCACTGCATTATTTCCCACCGTGGTGTTTCACCGACTTGTCGTTCGCATATCATTGTGACGGAAAGCCAACAGATGAAGCTGGAGGTCCTGACTTCGAATTCCTCGTCCTGCAATCCTGACTGAAAGTTTCTTCCGGGCGATTGCCATTGATTGAGTCCTCGGACATCGCCTTCAAAATTCCCTCCCTCTAAACATCTAGTTATGACCCCTGAGCTAAACGCGACGAGAAATTTAAATATAAAATCGTGACGAAAAGATCAGCCATGCACATGTAAACAAAAGGACGTTGGTAAGATTTAGGTTTGCAAATCATTTCCCGCTCTAAGATATACACACTCGATGCAAGAAAAAATCCCGTCCTAAAAATGCAAACTCGTAACATATTGATTGCTAGATTGTTTGGTCGTTGCTCTTTAACATTCCAAGCCACAGTGCACTGATCCGGCCCGCTGGGCCGAGGGAACTAATTAAATAACTGAGGGACGCGTTAAAAGGTGCCGGCCCGGGAACCATTCTCCTTATTTAATTAAACTTTCAAAAAGGACCAGAATTTAAAATGAACGATGTAACGCCCCCGACTTACTGCTCGGATGCCTCGCGTACTTGCATCAGATTAACTCCACTTCTGCATTACATTAGTTGTCGCGTAAGGTACTCGACGTTAGTTAGGGTAGAGAAAACAACTTCGCCGCTACTCTTGCTGCATTCGAGAATTTTCAAACAAAATGGAGTCATTTGCATAATAAAAGCAGCGCGAATTGTAACTTTCAAAATGTTTCTAAAACAAATGTGTAGAATTGTATTCAAAATGTTGATTTAAAGGATATAAATATACGTGAAGGATATTAAACTTTAATATTACTATTATGTTTATAAAAGTTCTATCTTATTGGCCTAACTGCAATTTAATACTAATTTTTATGCTTTCTCATTGTGAAATTTGTGAAAGCCTGCGTTCTCGTGAATTTCTTAAATCGGCTCTAACGTGCTTATTTTTTGTTTTACATAGATACTAGTATAGTATCAATTACAACCGGACCTTCGAAAGCTTATGTCGTGAAACTGTGCACAAATATACAGTCAATCACGCAAAAATATGCATCCCTAAATGTCACCCCTTCTTGATAATTAGTATATTTTTACTGCCCGAATTACACCAAAAAAACTTAATGTATAGGAAAAATAAACTAGTCAATCAATAGCAATTATTTTTTAGCTCGAAATCCTCCAAAGTCACAGGACATAAATATAGTCGCAATGTTATTTCTTATGTGAGATTTCGTCCGATGGGACCTAGCTCGAAAATGACCAAGTTTGACAATCTTTCTCGGGTTATGGTGAACCTAATATTATTCCATTTCCTTGGTAAATTAATAACTAATTAGGCTGTATGAAATATATTTTGTGGGTTTAGCGGCTTAATACCCCTTGAAGCTCTCATGGGATTTCCGATTTTAATTGAACGCTTTTTCAAAAGACACATTAAAGAAGCCTAGAACGATCGCCTCGCTAAATACGCTTTTTCAACTTTCATCGCGCGTCTCTAACCCCAATCCAAATAGCGTTGATGATGCGCGAGTGATTATCAAGACAATCGACCTATGGCTGCGTATTTCTATCTTAAATTAATAATTATTTACTGAATAATGTAAGTTAACAATCAAAATGATTATAGGCTCTCTCTATTGAAATCAAAATGCAACACAACCATAATAAAAATGTTGTTTGTTCAGCTCCGGTTAATTTTACACCCGCAGACAGAAGTTTATATTGTCATGTGTTCGATTTTTGGTTTATTTTGATTCAGGGCGCGTCAACCGTTAGGTCATAATGCGCCGCTTTAGTCGAGGGGATGTTCTGGTTCGATTCATCAGAACCAGCCACGGGAAGGGGAAGGAAATGGGGGGTTCACATGTCGTGGTCGTCATCGTCTTTGTCACCGTTCGTGTTGTCATTGTCGCCGTCGTCGTTAGGAAGGTCGTCAAAAGAATGGGGAAAGGTCCATGACGACGACCGCCAGAGCTCGCCTCTAGTTTTGCCTACATACTAGCAAATATTTGCGGGATGGACTTTTCCTCTTTTCTCGCCTTTTACGATTAGCAGAGCCATCCTCTGGGCAAAATGCTACCCCGGGCCCAGACGGGGGTTCGGTGTTGTCATTTAAAGTCATTACGATTACAACTCTCTTCCTTAATTTACTATTTCGTGGCTTCTATTTAATCCGTGAATCTATATTTAGCTTCCATAGATTGCGAGTATCAACAATAACCGCTTGCTTTGGTGTACGGACTAATTATTCAAGATTAAAGTTAGTTTCCGTGTAACTTTGACTCATATAGCTGCAAGCGGGTTTCTCATAATACGACAATTTACACAAAGAATTGCAACGCTTTTTAACTCATCTATTTTAATTGCACGTTTTGACTCATATATTCTCTAATTAAATAAAAGAACAGAAAAATATCCCATCCATGATAAATAAACTAACAAACGAAAGATATACGAAAGAAATGAAAAAGAAAAGCTATAATCCGTTTAATCATTCCATAAAGCTGCATTTATCGAGAAAATTCTTCAGTAAATGAACTAAACGGATCGTGCAAATCGTGGTCACTAGTCCCTTAATTCAGGTTACACTATCAAAAATTGCATATAATATGTTTTATATTTTATGTGTATCAAATTAGATTTATAGTTTTTTTCATTTTAATCATGTGTTTCAAACGTCCATTAGTTTTATTAATTACTCAAACCGTCGGATTTGTTTCCTTACGGGTCCCATTACTCAATCCTTAATCCTTCATCGTCAATCCTTAATTCTTAATCCCCAAACTTCAATTCCAATTCCAAATCCTTAATCCCCAATCTCTAATCCCCAATCCTCAAACCCAACCATTCTCTCCACTCACTTTGTTGACAATGAAATCTTGCACAAAACTTTCAGTCAGGATTGCCTGTGGCAGGTATCGAACCAGCTCTCCTCGCGCGTTACGCGTTGGCTAACTCTGTCGGTAAAACCTCGTTAATTATAATCTAATATGTTTTCCGCATTTTCCTACGGCGCGCTAAACTCAATAAATCCGGCCAATTATCTTTCCCCCGTTGTCACAGCAAACATGATGCTTGCTCCCTAGTGCCTTCCTCTCTAATGGGTACGGATGTTATTCTCCCGGTTTCTAGGAAACTTATGCCCGCGGGTGTAAATAATTGAAGCCCACTTTGGTTGCAGTTCTTCCACTCAAAAGAGGCATGAGAGCTCAGCCCCCCAGGAGCAAATACAAACGAGCCAAGTTGCATTATGGCGAACGACGTTGTTCCCTTAGTTTCCTTTTCCGTTGTTTTTTGTCTGCCGAGCTCCTGGAATACCCTCGGGTGGCTAGTTAGCTAAAATACGAGAATTTTGAATGAAATATTTACTCCGCAAAAGTCGTCACGATGAAGTTAGTGTTTACAGAACGTAGTTTGAACACTTTCACGGCAACCTCAATGTCACTGAGCTATTAATGTAAGCCATTTCATTACGGAACACAAGAGATTTAACTCAACAAATGAAGTCGAAAATGAAATATTTAATGGAAGAATGATCAGTGAGTTATCTATAGACTGATTACATTGCATCGCTTATTTGATGTATCATTGTATGCGTAGTGCAAAGAGAAAATGTGTAATTACAGTATACCCTCTTCTATTTTCAGTAGGGAAGATTGTTCAATTTATTATGCGGGTGGTTCATGACGTCTCATTCTCAAACTCATGTTTATTCGAATGGCATTATTATGCTGCTATGCACTTGGAAACCCAGGATCTAGGAAGAAGCTCTCTGAAGCTAGAAACGAGATTGTTCACGGATACACCCAAACCCATTGCTTGCTACAAACAATAGAAAGTAACTTTTAATCTACTCAATGTTGATCAAAACGATGATTGGAGAAATAATAAGAGGATAAAGAACGCTTATTTAAATTACGATTACGCCCCCATTCATTCGGAACTGCATTCCATGCAACCGTGTGAACCAACACTCGAATGATACCCGAGATCCGAGCCCCCATTCATTCGGAACTGCATTCCATGCAACCGTGTGAACCACCACTCGAATGATACGCGAGATCCGAGCCCCCATTCATTCGGAACTGCATTCCATGCAACCGTGTGAACCAACACTCGAATGATACGCGAGATCCGAGCCCCCATTCATTCGGAACTGCATTCCATGCAACCGTGTGAACCACCACCCGAATGATACCCGAGACCCGAGCCCCCATTCATTCGGAACTGCATTCCATGCAACCATGCAACCGGAACAACCATTATTATTTATTTAGTGCCTCAGTCACCTTTTACCAAACCCAAGAATGTATGGATTCAAGTCCATCTGAAAAGTTAAAATCTTCTGCCTGAAGGAAAATTCCAACCTGGGATCCTCTGCATCCGAACCAGAGACTCCATACACTGACCAGTTACCAACGAGGTACACATTTTGTATGTTGGCATTGATCTTCCACGAGGTTTACAGATAAGGTTTTGGTACCCATGGGGTTAGGTTGACGAAGCTAGTTTCACTCAAAAGTGAACATTTAGTTGACCGGCGCCATCACCAAAAAATATCAACGCGCGACAAGGGTTTTAAATAATTGAAATAAAAATAAACCCTTGTCGTGCGATTATATTTTTTATTTCTATATTTATTTAAACAAAAATTGTTTTACTGTTTATGCCACTTCTGGGAGTTTATTGAACACTCAACTTTTCAGAACTACATCGGAGTTCCTTTTCCAAAGACATTAACATTTAAACAACACAGAATTGCCCAATGTTAATATTCCTTATATTAAAAATAGCGAAATAAGGAGAATTAATTTAAAAGTTTCGAGGAGCAAAAACAAATAAATCATCCAGAAACAGAAATATGTACATATCATTCCATTTCAAAACCATGCTACAATATTTCCCAAGGCTTATAGTTTATTATTAACCGTGTTCGTGCAACAGTTTAGTGAATACTAAACGTGGTAAACAGCTGTTCTTTGGGATGCCCGCCTACCGCCCATCGCATGACAGTTGTGCGGCTTATGGCGCATGACGAATACAAGATCTTAGAACCCTCTCTGACCAACAAGCAAAGATGATAAAATATTCATCTGAGGCGTGTCTCGTACTAGCGGTAAACCCTTTCCATGTGGCAAGTATCCATCAATACACCCTAACTTGTATTGATTCTGCCTCAACACCATTATAACTTGAATGTAAGAAATGTACGAGCGCGCAGAGACGTATATAGTTCACATATCTACGGCTAGCCTTCGTCGAAGTATGAAATGTTGAGCGCAGTAATGGGCAAAGCTCGTGCTAGACACGTTTCATTAAGTCATCTCTATCTAAAACATTAAAGGTAAAATTGCATAACGTTTTCCATTCCCCTAGTACATTTTACTATACCTTGTTTTTGTTTTTAATGTAAAAACGTGAAGTCCTTGATGGCTGAAACGCTGCAGAAACTCTTGCAGTGAAGTTTTTAACGCTCCGTTACTGAACATCGTGGATAGCAGCTAATCGTCGCAGAACCTATGAGTCATTTATGAATGTTTTTATGGGTTTCGGATTCGTTGGTCCGTGTTTATTTTGAATGCAATATAATTCACTTGCCTTATTTTTATTGTATTTCGTTCTGGTACCATGAGTAGAACTTGTTCGTTGTCTATGCCCACCTCAACCACCACCACAACAACAACAAATAGAGCCGTCCACCGCCATCCTGGCAGTTCCAAGAAGAAGTGAACGTTTGCAACAGAGGCAAACAAACGAAAGAACAGAAGTCCCTTGAAAATGTCATCCACAGTGATGACGCTACGTCGGGAAATCAAGAAAAATGTAAATTATTCACCATTACGACGTGACGATTATTATTATTATTATTATTATTATTATTATTATTATTATTATTATTATTATTATTATTATTATTATTATTATTATTATTAATAATAATAATAATATTATTAGATAATATATTATTAGATCGTGTGTTCATCAGATTTCTAAACTAAAATATGTACTTCCGTATACTCTACTCTGAACCGTATACATAGCACTTGCTGAGTCAGTCATATTATATGCCCTGCTTGCATGGGGCAACGCTTCATTTTCAAATTTAAAATATATTATTTCGCTGCAAAATAGAATGGTTTGTTTAATATCCCCTTATAAGAAAAATGGTACATGTGTCACAACTTATGATATATATAGATATTGTAATGTTTTACCTGTAAATGTCCTGTTCACTTACAAATTATTAGTTAAATTTTATTATGATAATTCGTTTAAAACTATTGTAAATCATAGTGCAAATACTCGCGCCAGGGAGGCAGAGTATTTGAAAATACCAACTTACAACAATAAGTATGGGAAAAGAGCTTTGTAATACAGTGTACCTTTTACTTTTAGTAAAATTCCCAAAAATTTACGAAATATAGATCAAATAAATAGGGCGAAGAATGGGTTGAAAGTGTTTTTGTTTAATGAAACAGACATTGCAATTGTGAGTGTGATGCGTAGTATTTTTAAGTTTCATTTTCATTGTATTATTATTTGTTCAAGTTTTCTGTATGTTTTTTGGTTCTAGGTATTTTGTTGTTTTTCCCTTGTACTTATATCAATATTATAAAGTCTGGAGTCTGGGTTATTTTTATTAATTTTCTATGTTTTTTATCCCCACAGCTAAGCCGCTTGTGTGGCTTGTGGGACTCGTTTCCATAATGTACTAAACATGTATTTAAATATGTACTTCCAATTTAAAAAAAAATATTTTTATTATTATCATCATTATTATTATTATTATTATTATTATTATTATTATTATTATTATTATTATTATTAATATTATTATTATTATTATTATTATTATTATTATTAAATCTGTAAGTTGTAAAGATTGGATTGTACCAAAATATTTATGTTTTTTAATATTCAATTATATAATATGGCGGCACTGATAGTGAGATTGTGTATTTATTTGTGAGCTAGCCACCGCGCGAGCATTTAGCTCATGGTGGTTTATGCCAATTTGTGTAAAAATATTGTGTGCTAAGAATAAATAAATAAATAAATAATTATTATTATTATTATTATTATATTATTGTTATCATTATTAATATTATTATTATTATTATTATTATTATTATTATTATTATTATTATTATTATTATTATTATTATTATTATTATTATTATTTATTATTTATTACCACGGGTTGCAAATAAGTATGGTAAAAGAACACTTAGCTACACTATAGCCCGGTTTTTCAATCGTGGCATAATCCTTGATTTACTAACCATTGATTAAAACAACCGGAGATTTTAAACAGTGATTAGCCATGTTGTGTTTTTCAATCCACATTTCATACATGATTAATAAATCGGTGATTAGTGCATTGACTACCCATTGCTATAGAAAAAATGCAACTATAGAAGGCTACGCGCTATACTCTACAGGGCGGTGAATCAAATCATAATAGTGGAAACCTAACCTAGAAAGCAGGCCTACTGTCAAATACGTGTTGGAACTCTAGGCACCAGCAAAGTTTATTCAAATGAATACGTAAAATAAACGCCTAGGCCTACACTTTTAGATTGATTTTCTAGTTCAAGCCTGCTTAGATTTTATATAATATGGGGCCGTTGACCTAGGCTAGGCCCAAACATGTCATTGTCAAACCATTGAATTAGGATTGGATACACAAAGGTCAAACTACGCCAACTACGATTTTAAAATACGTAAACAGTGCATTAATGGAATATTCACGGGCATTCTTTTTTCACAATCGTTTACATCCATGGAAGTGTGTACGAAAGTTAGGTTATGTATATGTTTATGTTTATTTATAGGGCTAATTACAAACCCATGTTATATTGTTATAAATTATAATAATTTTCATGACCATATTACAACAAAATGATTACGTAATACGAGCCCATTTACTTGTTTCTTCCATTAAAATAAATGTTGGTTCTCAGCTACCGCCATTTTGAAAATACAAATCACTGATTTAGAAGCTTACCGACCCACCAAGCACGGGTTAATAAATCGGAGATTTCAAACACTGATTTAGCAAAATCGGTGATTGAAAAACACCTCTTCCTGCTAAAACACTGGTTAACACTAACCAGACCTTTAACCACTGTTTAAAAGTGACAGAAAAACCGGCCCTATACCTTTCTTTTTTAATAGTATTCCGAAGAACATCAGAGATTTAGAAACTATTTATGAAATCAAAAGAGAGCTAAAGGCATTTTTATTACGAAATATGCAGTGAAGTTAGGGTTGTTGTGTATTTGTACTTGTGAATTTGTTACATAAGTGTTTCATAATTTAATGTACATGAATTAGCACTCAAATATTTCACTGTTCTTTATCTGTTCTATTCAATGTTTATTCACTGTATTATCTGCAAACTGTTGCTTCACAAAAATGTTTTTGGCTGGTATAAGTATTTAATTTGCACATTAATTACTTGTTTTTATCTACTATTTTGAAATATTGAATTAGTTAAAAATCATTATTTCACATGCATGATTTTCTTTAATGTAACATGTTCCACAGTTAAGCTGTCCTGTGCAGCTTGTGGATGGCCGAACTTGTTTGATAAAAAAATGTATAAGCGATATGTATTTCAATAAATAAAATAAAATATAAATTATTTTATTTTTATTATTATAATTATTATTATTATTATTATTATTATTATTAGATTTTAAGCATAAGCCGCTTTAAGGACATAGTTATTGATTCATAGCATTGTCGAAAAAGTTATGCCCCGACTGGGTTCGAACCCAGAACCTCCGGCTTAAAAGTGCCATAGCTCTACATTGAGCTACCGGACCACAGAACAAACCTTTACTAAACTGTCGGGAAAACTTTTTCGACAACTGCTATGAATCAATAAATTATTATTATTATTTATTATATATTATTTATTATATTATTATTATTATTATTATTATTATTATTATTATTATTTATTATTATTATTATTATTATATTATTTATATTATTATTATGTAAAGCAGTCCTTCACACGAGCAGTCTGCTCATGAAGGCAACTGCTTGTTTGATATTGTTAAATGTATTGTGTATGTTTAATCAAATAAATTGAAATTGAAATGAAATTATTATTATTATTATTATTATTATTATTATTATTATTATTATTATTATTATTATTATTATTACTATTATTAACGTAAGGTTTTTAAGCATAAGCCCGCTTTTAGGACATAGATATTGTTTGTTTCATAGCAATTGTAAAAGTTTGAAAGTCGGGGCAAACTTTTACGACAATTGCTTTTAATTTTAATTTTTTTATTATATTTTATAATATATAATTTATTTTTCGTCTAGTGAGTAATCTCAATAAAGAAAACATCCAGTTTGCAGAACCTTGTTATCACTTGATCTGTTTTGGATTGTGTTCTGTGTATGTACACAATTAATACATGATTGATGGTAATATAAATAAAAAGCATTTGATTTCAGTATTCTGAAGTACTGTAGTGACACATTTTGAAAATCGTCCCACTCACATGATTCTCATTCAGTATTTTTCTGATTTCTAGGTTGTGCTTTCGTGAAATTCGGTTCTCACCAAGAAGCACAAGCAGCCATCAGTAGTCTTCACGGGAGTCAAACTATGCCGGTAAGACGCATCAAAGTAAATACCAATCATAGAGTTTCTAACATACTGCATGATAGAAGGAATATGTCACATATAGCATACAAACCCACACATAAGTACGTATTGTGATTTTTCTTGTGGTTTTCATCTCTGCTTTCAATGCAGAAGGTCCAGGGTTCGATTCCCGCTATAAGATGAAGTTTTTTTAAACTTCTGATGTGAACTTAAGTCCATCAGTTCTTAGCATCGGAAATAGGGAATGCTCCTCAACTCTATTATGCGACTTAATTGTAATTAACATAAAATATAATAAGAAATATATACAAATATACATTTATTTTAAAAACTAACGATTTTCGGCGTGTTAATCAAGGTTTTAAATTGGCTAGTGGCGAAGCGGGACTAAAACGCTCCAGACATTGCGTGACGTCATAAGAAAGTTATAGTTAAATAGATCTCCGCGCGCGCACTGCTCGCACATGCTCGCCGGAGGTTCCACGAATGTCCGCTAGGAAATTCGAATATAGTCAAATCCATGTCAAGCAATTTAATATATTCTAATAGTTTGCCTGAGGCATGAGCCTTCACCTAATAATGATAATGTATGATATAAAAATTTATACATATTATAACATGCATTGCCAACGAATAATACATTACTTATCTGCAAATTTGTTTATTCAACATTGTACTTTGTTTGATCCACGGGTTGATTACCAACGCTGAACCGGGGAAACTTCTTTATCGTCTCTGGTTTCCATGGTAACCAAGACCTTAGGCCCACTGCCTTTGCTAGGATTTTGCTAGGAATTGTCTAGGAACCAATGAATTTGCCAGGCGGTGGGACCCCTACCGGCAGACTGACGAAACGATACAAATCTGTGACGTCACAGTCAGCTAGACCTGTTTACGCGCGGAATTTAAACACGAATATTCATACCCTCATAAAACCATGTAAAAAACATTTTTTCGATGGCTTTTATTGGAAATCGTCTTTTTTTTAGTAACAACGTTACATATATATTAAAAGTAAATTTAAGGAGTGTTCCCTAATGTAAACGGTGATTTTGAAGCTGTCCTAGCAACGAGGCACAATACAGTTCCAGGGTTTTTCCGAATTGGCCTTATTGATTCTGGTGCTGTCTGACGGTGGAATCGTGTCCAGCTTGATTGATCGGTGTTTTCTACTTAAATATGCCGATCTCTAGTTGGTCATTGTTTGCTCGTCGATGGTGTCGGCGCCTACAGGGGTGGCTTGGTCGGCTTTAAATATAATGTCTCCCACTGAAAAGCAGTTCTGTGACTGAGATGGGTATAGACTCTAAATACGAATTTATTTTTAAGCGAGCGAAGCGAGCGTTTCAATTTGACTCTGCCGGAAAAAATAGTCACTGGTTTTGTTTTTTTTTGTTTGTTTGTATGTCTCGCCATAACGTTCGAACGGAGGTTCGGATCGAGTTGAAATTTGGACCATCCGCAAGCTTCGATCTGGATTGAATTCCATTAGTTTTGTGGCTAAATCGTTAAAAAAAACTACAAAGTTACATTAAAGTTAATCGAAAGTTTTTTTTTTAAACTAAACGGCGACAAAATATGAGGTGGCCGAATCATTTAGAATGTCCGTCCGGTCACGAATATGTTAATTTTATTTTGATCCGATAAGTAGTGTAGATGGAAATTACACTTTTACAAAAGTAACGTTACCATGGCAACGAAAAGTCGCACGAGGTTTCTGGCCACTATGCACTGCCACCTAGAAGTAATCAAAATACTATCGAGGAAGCAGTGTATTATTTGTTACCAAAGAGTTAAAATAGTTTTCCAAAGGAAATGATGTCAAGGTCCTCTAGATGGCGGTGGATTTTATCCACAAAGTAAAGATTTACCCACGGGTTTACCCAAATACCTTGGCAATAATAAATAATATTGGAAACAGAAAGAAAGACAGCGAACGTCGCAAATTTTAAAATTGAAAAAAATGTGCAATGTGGGTCTACCTATAGCACGTGCTCGCTTATCAACGCGTCCAACTGAGCGTTTCCTAGTTTATTTATACAAGGTGTACATACTGACAATCTTTCAAGTAGTTGAAGTTAACTTATGTCTCGAGCTGGTCGCACACACTACTCTAGTTACTCTAGAGTAAGACCCAATGCATGTAGCACGGCTGTCAACGCCCGCATTAGTCCCCAGCCAACATCCCACATCCCACATCCCACATCCCACATCCCACATCCCACATCCCACTCAGGCAACTGGCATTTCGCGAAACTCGTTCATTGCCTAGTTCTTGGCTTAGTAAAGCTATAAGTACTCATTTTTTAAAAGTATACTCTAATGTAAATTCGGTGTTAAGTAAATTGCAGGCATACATAATTCAATGTAGATATTTTCTTGTGGGAAACTTGCCCTGTGTCTAACCATGCACCTCTTCAGGTGAATAATTGGAAAGAGTTATAAGGAGTTTTTTAAGGAAATCTCGAGTTATAAGACTAAGTTGCCAGCATTCAGCTGATTCTCTAAAGAATACATTTTCAATGCTGGTGGCGGAAATCGAACCTCCCAATAGTAGAATTCATTCATAAACGATGCGAAGATGGAAGATTACGTCAAAGCGTAAAACTTTGTAATCCAACCCAATAGAAGCTACAAACAATTAAATTAGCCTGTGTAGTGGCGTGGCGATTTTAAATTTATATATTTCCAATACAATTCCAATAATAATTTCAAAGAATGTGGTGGGAACCTCCCACCCCCTACCCGACTTAGTTGGAAATAGGGCTCGATATTAATTTTAATTAATGTTATTGTGTATAAGTGTTGATTTTTTTAATATTGCGATATGAAGTCGAAATACATCATCGAATATATTTCCTGATATCAATTGGGTAAAGTCACTGATGAGACTTCTTATTGCATGTCATATTTTGTTGCTTCGTGTGTTAGTATACCGTGCATTTTATCCGCGTACTAAAACCAGGGCTAGGCTAGGACATTATTCAATTTCACGAAAATTTCGGTATCGAAATCGATGTATTGACATTTTATATTTGTGCAAACAAAACACAAAATTTTATTTTAAAAAGTGCCTGCTATTAACCCATTGGAGTAGGCCTACCATTTAATTTAATTCAGAAATTCAGGTTCTTAGGGAACATTTTTTTTAAATTTCTGATAATTTTAATACCATTTTTTCGGGTCAATATTTCGAAAATTTTGGCATATTTTGGATTTAACGTAGCTTATTTATTTTAAATAATACAGCTTTTTTCTATGCTTGGCTGAAATGATGTTTCTTTTCTGATATTTTTCATACGTGTAACATTTTTTGTAGTTAAAACATGAGCATGTTAGCCGTTTTTGAAATTACTTACACTTTCGAAATTTATCTCTGTTTTGTTCGTTTCCACCCTTTTGGATCATAAATAGAATTCATACTAACCATGCGATTCTCAAGATTTTACAAACAAATTTTTAACGGCAAATTTTGTCAAAATGTTGAGACTTTTTTTGGTGTATGTTTTGCACTCCTTGAGAGTTCCCCCGAAAAATGGACGAGTAGGACTCGTCGAAGTACTCAAATGGGTTAAAATTTGTTGCTCCAAAGGGTTGATAAGATATCGCCAAAACTTCATACCGATTTTTACGATCCACCTCGCGTTTAACCCTTTATAGGGCAGTACGATAATAATTTTTCAAAATCTTCATAGTTAAATCTGCCAGTTTTTCATACTTTTTTCCCGGGTAAAAGCTGCTTTGTTTAGTTCGAAATTGGTAGAATGTTTCCTTATTTAATTGTAATAATTCCAAGGATTTTTGTAATGGTTCAAAAATCAAAATGTGTATAAAAATATTCAAAAACACCAATTTCCGGGATGTAAAATTGAATCATATTTAGATTTTTTCAAACTTTGATGTCAATTTGGAATCCAAAATCAGCATTTTATTTCTCAAAGATCAAGGAAAAAAATCTAAACAAATTCTAAAATTCTTTAAAATAATCACCAATTTCAAATTGTAAAAGTAGAAAGCAAGATTGTGAGTCCTTCTCTTTTGCCCTACAAAGGGTTTAATGACCCGGCACCTCCACCAAATAAAAAAATATCCTATCTTCGTTTAAATTCACATGTTTTTAACGTAATTTTGAATTTGCTTGTTGATTTTTTAATATTTCGATATGGAGTCGAAATACATTATCGAAAATATTCCCTCATATCGAAATTGGGTCACTGGTGAGACTTCTCTATTGCATGTCATGTTTCCTTGCTTCGTGTGTTAGTACCGTGCATTGATTGAACAAGATAAGCAGCCCACACGAGGATTCGAACCCTAGGTAATCTCCGTTAGCAACATTAAATTTGTGGGTAGCGTCTCTGCTTCCAATGCAGAGGGGCCAGGATAGAGGTCTGCACGGGCCCGGGCTGGGCCCGCGGGCCGGGCTTGAGCCTTGCTATGCATTTTAAGCCGGGCCCGGGCCTGCTTTTCACTGAAAGAGACGGGCTTGTTTCGGGCTTCATGATGTTCTTTGAAATCGGTATTTGCGATTGCGATCATAGAAATGTTCTCCGACCAAAATTTCAAAACGTTTTGTTTCTCGTAATAGTACATTTCATCCCCACCGTGACGTTCATTCACATATCCCTTGGTAGAAACTAAAAAAATCCACATGCTGTTGCTTTGAGTTTAACCTCTGGGGCCTACTTACACTTATGGCGGGCCCGGGCCGGGCCGGGCCGGGCTTCTAGAAGTAGGCCCGTGCAGCTGCAGACCTCTACCTCCCAAATCATAGTCTTGTGCACCATGCCCATGAGGTACCTCAGTAAGCATAGGCTTACAGTTTATTATTGTTAAACATACGATTGATATAATAACCATTAAATAACGATATGATTAATGTTATTAATTAAAGTTTTAAAATATAAAAAGTTATTACTAATGTTATGTTGTTACATATCTTTACCTAGGTCAATTTCGTCAATTTCGGGCTTCCACAAGAATTTGACTATCTGTGAAACTGTGGTGCAATTAAAAGGTTATACACTTCTGAAATGTTTTTATAACTAACAAAAATTAAAACAGACTTCAGTTAAAAGAACTTTTACATACAACATGAATTTAAATTACATACCGAACATAATAATAATAATAATAATAATAATAATAATAATAATAATAATAATAATAATAATAATAATAATAATAATAAAAAAATAATAAAAATAATAATAATAATAATAATAATAATAATGAATATAAGATTTTTTTAAGCATAAGCCCGCTAACTAACTATACCTGCTATGAATCAATAACTATGTCCTTAAAGCGCGCTTATGGTTAAAAAAATCTTATATTCATAGTACCCAACTCATGGGAGATGAGATGTGTTTGGATTTATCCATGTGATCATTCAGATTTGACAGCTACATTGCAGTCTTCTGTTCGATTTATGTCATGGAGGTCAACTATCACAACAAATAGCAGTTTAGTAAAGGTTTGTTCTGTGGTCCCGGTAGCTCAATTGGTAGAGCTATGGCACGTTAAGCCGGAGGTTCTGGGTCCGAACCCCAGTCGGGGCAAACTTTTACTCCAACTGCTATGAATCAATAATAATAATAATAATAATAATAATAATAATAATAATAATAATAATAATAATAATTTTTTTTTTTTTTTTTTTTTTTTTATTAATTCATTAATTACATATGTGTACATTTTTTATATGCTTCGGTCCACAAAGCCTTAAAATAAGGCTTGTCTGTGGTTTAAACCACGACAATGTGTACATTTCATACAACTACGGTGTTGTGCGAAGTTATTACAACAATAACAAAGAAAAATAGAACAAACTCAGTGGAACACCGTCCTGTATAACAAAACTAAAAAAAAACAAAACTTGAATATTGAATATAAAAATATTATACTTAAGGTAACACAAAAACAACACAGTATTAGATGAATAAATTTACATACTTGCACCAAGTATCTAAATATTTAAAGACTCCTCCAAAAACAAACAGACTTGTCATTCGTAATCAAATCTTAAAGCAAACAAACAGGATACATTATGAAAATAGTAAATTGAACAACTGCAATAAAAAATTAAAATTAAAAGCAAATTGGGTATTGAGATGAATGATTAGGTGTTGTAGACTGCACATAAACAATCGAGCAAATAAAACTTTAATTCAGATTTAATGGCTGAGATCTTTTCTAGATTGCGCAGATGACCAGGTAGGCTGTTGAAAATAGCAGGTGTCAAATAAAAAAGTGTTCGTTTTCCATATTTGTTATTGAATTTAGGCAAAAAGTAATTCCCTCTTGATTTCGACCGCGTAATCCCCGTATTTTCGTTTGCTTCATATTGTCTATTGAAATAAAATTTTAAAATAAATCTAAACTTAAATAGGTATGATACAGGCAGTACATTGCAAAAGTGATATTTCATTTGTATGCTGTTATATCTTGGATTTCTTTTTAAAAAGCATGGTGTCATAGTTCTAATCATTGTGTTTTGAAGGTTGGTTATTAAATTTACGTGGCTTAAAGATGCAAAGCCCCAGGCCAAGAGGCCATAAGAGATGATTGATTCGGCGATCGCAGTGTAAACTGACCTTAAAAGTTTAAACGGAAGTACCAACTTTAATTTGAATAATTGAAATGCACAGGATCTTAAACGCTTGCATAAGGAGATAATATGCGGCCTCCACGACATGAATCTATCAATTAAGATACCTAAATAGACATGGCTGTCAACAGACTCAATTTCAACACTACACCTTACACAGTTTTTTCCATTTACGATATCATGCAAACACTCATAAGAATGGAATATTATTTTAAGAGGTTGATGCCTCTTCTGATTCAGAGGTGAGCACATATGTAGAATCTTGGTTTTGTCAGCATTAATAACGAGATCATAATCGTGCGTCCACATTAATAATTGAGTAAAATCCCGCTGCAAAGTAGATTCGGCCATTTTTAAGTTCTTATGAGCAAATAACAAAACAGTATCGTCAGCATACATGAACACAGTACAGTGTTTTTACACATTTAGTCATATTGTTAACATAAATCAGGTACAAAATTGGCCCCAAGATAGAGCCTTGCGGTACTCCAGTCGCAACCTCTCTATATTCACTAAAGCATTCTCCTATTTTTACTGTGAGTTTCCGATCTGTTAAAAAACTAGTGAACCATTTTAAGGTTTGACCTCTAATACCAACATTTTCAAGCATATCCACTAATGTACTGTGGTTTAATGTATCGAATGCTTTCGAAAAATCTACAAATAGGGCAACTACATGCATGTTATCGTTTAATTTAGTATTAACGAAGTCTGAGAATTTTACAAGCAAGTCACTAGTGCATTTACCTTTTTGGAAACCATATTGCAATTTATCAATGATATTAAATTTTTCCAGATAGGCAGACAAATTGTCGGCTACACAGCGCTCCAAGATTTTCTCTATAACAGAGAGGAGTGCTATTGGTCTATAATTGGAATATGACATATGATCACCCTTCTTATAAATAGGACGAACTACTGATATCTTTAAGTTTGAGGGGACGGTTCCTGACTCAATCGATAAATTTACTAGTTTGGCTAAAACTGGGCTAATCTCATATTTCAAAAATTTTAAATCCTGAACTCTGATACCGTCCCAGCCTGGCTGTTTATTATCATCCATATTCTCTATAATTGATTGTATTCGTGTTTCACTTACGGGGGGCATAAAAAAGGATTGGCATTCCACGTTTTTTTTAACGTAACTGCTAGTACGAATGCCACACTCGTGTTGAATCTCCTTCACTTCTCTCACAAATGATTCCGCAAAAGTATCAGCTATCACCTTGTCACTGTTTTGTTTCCCTAAATGGTTATGAATTACTTCATCTACAGAAAGTTTTTTCTTTTTACCCAAGATTCCATTAATTGTTTGCCAAGTTTCTTTCAGATTATTTCTCGAATTATATATTTGGTCTTTATAGAAATTTAATTTAGCCAAACCTATCTGTTTAGTTACCATGTTACGCGCAGATTTGTACTCAATCTTATACATTGATTTGATAGCGGCGTGCTTACAATTTTTCCACTTCCTAAATAGAGTATCCCTCTCTTTAATGCTCACTAATAGACAAGGTGTCATCCAACATTTTTTTTCATCTTTCTTTTTTGCGCCGGCGGCACAGCTAGCACTCTTATAACAACTTTTAAAGTTTTTTACAACTGCTTCATAAAGATCATTACAATCATCTAATTCCATTAAAGCTGGCCAATCACAACATTCCAATTTTTGCCTTAGCACTCGTTCATTAAAACGTATTTTTTTATGTGAAGGACCCTCGATCTGACTAACAGACGCAATGCATACAAATCCGCTGCGATAAGATAATGGTCGGTAATTTTAGTTGTGTAAATAATAATAATAATAATAATAATAATAATAATAATAATAATAATAATAATAATAATAATAATAATAATAATAATAATAATAAGCAGACGCATACATAATAAATCAAAATACTCGGTATGGAGTATGTATAATAAAAGAGACAAATGAACTAACACATTAACATCACTCAACATAAAAACCTCACCCAAATATCGGAAAAGATATTCGAAGGAAAGATTCCTTAATTTTCTATTTAACTCTCCAAATTTGTGTAGGCCTTATGCTTTATTACCCAAAGTAACTTTAATTAAATATATAAAAATACACTAGCTAACCGATATTTTCCCATGTTTATTGTTGAAGAGTGGTAAATGATAGTTAAATTCCTGCACTTTGGCTCGATTAGAAGCTTTGTGAATAATTGGAATATTGTAGTCTTCATCAAAATCAATCTTAACTAATCTAACTGCCAAACATAAAATACTTATCAAAATCGGACACATTTAGCTTAAATTTTTTATCTTGCAATTTTTGTAATTGTTGAGTATAAAACCGTTATATACTCAATGCTAGGACGCATCACCCCAATCCGCTATACCGCACTATATAACCGACTCGACAGATAGAGCAATATTGCCCATTTTAGGTATTTATAATACGATAAAACATATTTACAGCGAAAAGCTTGATTGTACATCTTCAATTTTAACGTCTCTTCTTAAAGTAAAATTTCGACTACAATCTCGTTTAAACCAACTTTCTTAATAGTCTATTCTAGTAACAGTACATTCTTATTTTCCTAAATGTCACACACATTTTTGTATTGATATCAACATTTTATTATTTATGCAAAAAAATACAACAAATATAATATTTTAAACTATGGTATGAAACGGGTGGGCATGATATTAAAAATGTGTGAATAAAAAGGGTTTATAATGTATTGCCTTAAATGCATTACGATGCTTACGGTCTCACACTCTCGGTTAATGACCCGGCACCTCCACCATTTGTTACAGTCTGGACGAATTTATTATGTTACTCGGCACCTCAACATTATTATAATATATAGGCACGTGAACCATAATTTGAAGAAAGTAATCCCTTTTTTCAATTTATTAACCGCCTAACAGGGTTAAGTATTTCTATTTCCAAAAGTTGATATCCTCGTTTTTACTATTTCATATTTTGTGTGTTTTTTACTAAGCTATAGTTTATTTTTTGATCTTTCGATATGTATTCTTAACTTTTACCCTGCTATTTTTTTGTTTCTTGTAGATAGTTGACAGTTGACCATCGTACCAATCTAAAATAACACTTTATAACATTGTGTCTAAAACTGCGCACAAATATACACTCAAATACGCAAAATATGCATTCTAAAATCATAACCCTTCGTGGTAAGTTATCATATTTTGACCGAATCGCTTGCCTAAGTTACGAAACATAACAAAGCGGATTTGAAGAAAATGACGTTGAGTGCTTAAATAATGAACAATTTTTTTGGGTCAAAATCCTCCAAGGTCACGGGGCATTAATATCATCCTATATTATTTCTTATTGGAGATTTTTGCCGATGGACCCAGCTCGAAAATTACCATGTTTGACAATTTTTTAAGGGTTCATGGTGGACCCAATATTTTTCTGTTTCTTTCTAAATTCTTAGCTAGTGAAGCGGGTAAATACCCCTTTAATTTCAGAAATCTAGGACTCATGTGCTGGACTTACGATAGGGAACTAGTAATCTACTGCTCACATATCTTTGGCTTTAAATTCAAATTGAAATGTAACAATATGACAATAATAATTATAATATGGTAATAATTGCCATTATTGTTTTTAGTAGGCTTGTTTGAATCATTAGCTGATAAGTTTCTGCTATGCTTTGTTTTGTAGCCATTAAACAGTGTCAGATATGTATGCTCATTATACTTATTTTCGCTTGGGGAGAAATTATTTACGAATAAATCTGTATTTACATTAAAACCATTATACACGATGTAATGTCTCAGAAAGTGGGTTGAAAGCTCGTCTGTGTGCTTTATGCATAATACGAAGTAATTACTGGCTAAAAGTTATTACGAGCTGCAGAATACAGGGCAATTAATGCAGCAGGTGTAACACAAGAAAGTATGATTAGAAACTTCTGGCTCCAATTACACATACATACAATTACAAAATTAAAATTAAATTAACTTATAAGAGAACAAATAATATCTCACAATTTATAATAATAGAAGTAACAAGCATAATAAAAAAAATGGTAATTTTCATAACTACCCACCAGCATCCACGTAGCGCAAAGCGTGGCAGAAGTCTGTATGCACTACTTCGCACAAATTCCTTTGGATCAATGAGAATTTTAGAACACGACACCGGGCACGTTACAGTGTGCCCGGTTTGCCGCGGTGTGTGCAAGGTACTGAAACAAACAAGAATAACAAATAACATTAATGATTAGTGGTTAAACGAAATCTAAAAAAATAAATTTCTAAGTAAGCATAAATTGTATTGGTGTATTCGATGTAATGTTGGCGTGCGAGGAACTCAGTTCTGGGGGCACGGGAATTGGTTGACTACACGAAACCCAACAACGTTTAAAATCGACTAATCTAATGAACAGCTAGAATTAGGTGATGGTCACTATTACCTAACATCCAACATATAATTGTGCTGTCATTATAATATGAACAGTGCATCATTACGTGGCCATACGTATCGAGTATCCTCTGCTGGCGAGAACCCGCGTGTACCAACAATGTACTAGGCCATGAAGTGTAACCATCTTACTTCGGTCTTCAATTTACAGGACAAACTAATAATATTTTAAGTGATCCATTAATTTTGAAATGGTGTAAGGTTACCAAAATTGACCATCATTAAGAAATAATGCAAAAAAGGGGCAAGTGTAATAGTGTGCCATCACACAATAGGCTAACACAACAACAAAGATATCAAAGTATATGTAGTATATCAGATGTATAAAATGGTATATATGTAAACGTTGGATTGCAACAAAATGTTATTAAATTTTACCAAAAGAATTAAACCTGGTATAGGGTGCAATGTAGGGGGTGTGTAGCAGTGTGCCCCTCTTCAGGTGTCTACTATATAGGAACATTTGAAATAGAACATGTGTGAAGGGATGTCCGAGCGCTGTCTAAGAGCACTTAATCCCTCACATTCGCATTAACGACTAAGGAAGACCTCGGTAAAATCCTTCAATCAGGATTACCGGTCGGATTCGAACCCAGGACCTCCCGATCTGAGACTATCTATCGCTTAGCGCTGTCGTTTATATATACTAGGGAAACATTAAAGTCGTTGTTAAACGAGTGAGTGAGCCATGTGTTGAGTACACATGAAAAATCTAAACAAATGCTATCGATATTTTAAAAATCAAATTTGTATTTTTTGTAGGTTTAAATCGCAATGAATCTAGATGATTTTGTTAACAGTTCTCAGTAAACTCGTATCGGATGTCTGTTTAAAAATTCAGCGCAATCTGTTCAGCGATTCGGCTCATTTTCGACGTACAGACAGACAGAATCACAGAATAAGCGCCGTTTGAGTTGAATGGAGACATTCAGTCGCTCCGCTCCCTCGTTTTAACTAGGGAAAAGCCAAAGTCGTTGTTAAGGAGTGAGTGAGCCATGTGCATAGTACCCGGTATCATTCCCCATACTGGACTAGATCCAGCCTTGGGTATATGGGAGGAAATGGGATTATTCCGGGTACTCAACACTTGGCTCACTCACTCGTTTAACAACGACTTTGGCGTTTCCCTAGTCATATAAATTGAACATTCAAAATGCGAATCGTGTTCGAAACGTATTAGCGTGAAACATTAACAAATTTCCAAGATAAAACCAAATCACCTAATTTTTATTTCCCATTTAACACCCCTCAAAAATAATATGTGGGTGTAAAAATATAAAAAAGTTCTAACTAACGGGTTACCAGTAAGCCATGCCAGCCAGGTAGATCTCGTCCCGCTAACTGCTACTAAACAAAATAATGCTATCTATATTAAAAATCACATTTTTATTTATTGTAGGTTTAAATGTTAAAACTTTAGCTCAATCTGTTCAGCGGTTCGGCTGATTTTCGACGTACAGACAGACACACAGAATCACAAAATGAGGGCCGTTTGAGTTAAATGCAGACACTCAGTCGCTCTGCTCCCTCGTTTAATTATTGGGTGATAGCCCAATATTGTTCTTACTAGGGTTGGGCTACATGACATATCATTTAATAATTAAATCGATAACTATTGTCCGTAACACACGAAAGTTTCTATATCGATGAATCGAAATGGTAAATTGTGATTTTTTTTTTAAGAAGTTAAAAATTTAAAAAAGATAAAGAAAATAGTAGGTCTCCTTTAAAGGGGTATTTAGCCGCTAAACACAAAAAATATATTTCATTTAGGCTAACTAGTAATGAATTTAGCAATTAACAGAACAATTATTGGGGCCACCATGACCTCCCAAAAAATTGTCAGACATGACATTTTTCGAGCTAGGTCCCATCGGCAAAAATCTCCCATAAGAAATAACATGGGGACGATCTTTATGCCCCGTGACCATAGAGGATTTCGATCCAAAAAAAATTGGCCATTACCACCTACCAGACACCTCCACCATTTGCATCAGTCAGAAAGAATTCACTATATGAAACCCGGCACCTCCACCATTTGCATCAGTCAGAATGTATTCACTATATGTAACCCGGCATCTTCACCATTAGCATCAGTCAGAATTAATTCACTATATGGTACCAGGCACCTCCACCATTTGCATCAGTCAGAATGAATTCACTATATGGTAACCAGGCACCTCCACCATTTGCATCAGTCAGAATGAAATCCACTAGATGGAACCCGGCACCCCCACCATTAGCATCAGACAGAATTAATTCACTATATGGTACCAGGCACCTCCACCATTTGCATCAGTCAGAATGAATTCACTATATGGAACCCGGCACCTCCACCTAAATTAAGCATGTCGAACAAAATTCTAAGACAGAAATCGATCAATTTTTCTTACGTTATTTTCATCGCAAACGGGTTTGAATTCCCAAAAATTTGTATCGTCGGTTTTGTTCTCTCTTGGAAACAATAATTATTTTATTTCATATTTCGGTATAGAGGGCAGCCGGCTAAATTGGTAGACTACATTTTGAAATATTTTAATGCTGTTAAATTATTTTAAAAAAACATTGTATAATAATAGTTTCGTCGGGACGAGTTTTCACGTGCGCGGGCCGGACCTAGCCTCGCTCATCGTACACGGAGAAACTAAATAGCAGGTTAAATAGTAAATCAGTTTTTATTATTGGATAGGAAGGAAAAAGGCAAGATATAATTAAATAACAAAGTATTCTTTCAACATTTATTTGAATTGTGATTACTCGCGGGTATACTCCCGCTAGTAATAAATTTGTTGACCCTTCCTGTGACTTCTCGATGAAACACTGTCGTCTTCTAAAGTATACAGGGGCGTGCGTGCTGCACCATGCGCAGTGTTCGTGCTAGGGAGCTAGCATATCGGTCAATCTAGATTCTAGAAGACGTATCTCCGTGCGCACTCACTAACAAAGTTGTGGTGTCAGCTCTCCCTCGCCATGCACGCCACGACACAGAGTCGTATTAGGGCGGGTAATCGCGATGACGGGAAGCTACCACACACGACCTTGGCATTGACCTTCGCACGGTGACCCTAGGTGCCAGAAGGAAGGGTCACCTCCACCAAAGAGTGGTACTTCCTTAACCGTGTTTGTTACACAAATAATCACTTGGTATCGGTTGCTACCATTATCGCCGTAGAATTACAAAGAATTAATGTTTCCAGTGTGGCTCGTTGGTCTTGTTGTTAGTCTCTGCTACCAATGCAGAAGTTCCAGGGATCGAATCCCGCTACCGGCAGAAGATTGTTAACTTATGAAAGTCCATCAATTCCTAATGTATAAACGGTGACTTTCGAGCCGTCCTAGCAACGAGGAACATAATAAATTCTAGTTTATTCCAAATTTGTCTTGTCGATTATGGCGCTGTCCGTGGGTGAAATCGTATCCAGCTTCATTGATCGGTGTTTCATATTTAAAATACTGGTATAGTTGGTCATTGTTCGCTCATCGACGGTGTCGGGCAAACAGGGTTGGCTTGATCTGCTTTTAATTTAATTTCCCCGCACTGGATTAGTTGAGCGACTAAGATTAGTGTGAAGGTAGATGTCCAGATAAAAAGCGTCAGAAGGGGAGCGTAGCGTCACGCATCACTGTACTGTCCGTCCGTCCGTCCGTCTGTGCGTGGGTCTGGTCTATGCGTGCGAATGTGACCTCCAATGGGCATGCGTTAATTTTGTATTGACCTTCAACAAGGATGATATTTGTGTTGATGACTTTGGTGGCTATATGAGTGCAAGTCTACCCCCTCTGGCTTAAAAAGTGGTAATAGTTGTGTACTCTGCACCTCCCACCAACGCTGGAATAAGCGTGATATAATAATGTTGAGGTTCGTTTTCTATTGGGGCACTACATTACTCGTGCACGTAATTATCTAAGTACCTTTTGTAAATTTCATTTTAGGTGTGTGAGTGATAGACGTCAAGAGAGTCGGGCCAAACTTAATTCTAGTTTAAGTAACTTCACATCTCCTCTATATTATCAGGATCTCGGCAACCTTACATCTAAATGACGTAGGTGAGACGCCTTGCTATTCTACAAACGTTAACTTAAAGTATAGATAAACCGCGAAGCATTGTGGGTATTTGCATGTGAATATGGGGTCTGGCGTTGACACATGTTCAATCCTGCACAATAGTATCGTGACGCAATGAGTTGCATGAGTGCGAACTATTGTCAAGCCTAATGAAGCAATTACCGCGCACACTACTTCGAAGAAATAGCAAGGGAGTTGTTAGAACTCTCGCCAACTTCGCAACCATAGAGACGAGATTTACTCGTTATCAACTCAAGAAGCAATTAAGACAAGTTAGCTAGTGGGCGGAGACTATTTAGAAAACATTTTTGAGATTAATTTAGGGTAATCTCCAGACATGCGCCATAACCTTTCCTACTTTTGATGCATGCATTTGGTGTTATTAGTGAGCGAAGCTTCCCACGTTTCTGTCCGTCCGTCCGTCCGTCTGTGAGTGTGTCACGCCTCACGATGACGACGGAACACGACCTCATTCAGTGTGTTATTGACAATGCGCTTCAACAAGGATGATAAGAAATGTTTCGGTGACTGAAGGTAAGGGGCTCGGATAGCCCCCCAGAAAGTTTGAATATTTGTGTGCCTGGCACTTCCACCATTATTTAGGCTATAGAACAAGGAAGAAAATAGCGGTAGGCTTTGCTCCCTGTTTTGTATCCTGCCGTAGCCGTACGGACCCGGAGCAACCGTACTGGCGGATTAAAGACCATCAAAAGTTATACATCCTACAACCACAAACCTGGATGTCAACCATGACCCACACTGACACAACCACAGAAGGTACACATTATCTTCACTGACACGTTTATATAAGTCTTCTCCACACTTCGACAGTAACATTAATTTGCCAAAAAAGGATCAAAGGAAGAGCGAAATAATATCGCGTCGTATTCGTGGTTTTCCGTTTGACGGTACAAAATTATAAAACTTACGTTAAATTAAGAAGTCGAGTGAAGAATATTTTAATAGATCCCAATAATTGGCTTTGAGTGTGTCTATAGTATAAAATATCAAAATTTTTACAGAAAGTCAAACTAAGTAACGTGTTTTGAAACCGACCCCCTCCCCCTTGGCGGAGTGTAATAAAAAATATATGTTGGTCTTATGTATGTTTAGTTTTATGTCTCACCGTATGTAATATCAACTTATGTTCATGTATTTTGATAAAATGTGCAAGAAAAGCACTACAGTATAATTGAAGATTGTATCCATTTATGGCCGATATTTTGAAAGTCGAAGAAACATGGTTGAAAAGTTTTCTGAATGAAAGAAGGCCTTACATAATTAAAAAGGGGTTATTTTGGGGGCGGGGCTTAATCTCACTTTTGGCCATTATATGTTTGGTTTTTGACAATATTGTGGCCAGTACATCTAGTGCAAACATAATTTTGAGATTCGGTTTTCTGGATATAGTTTCTAAACACCTTTAGCTTCAGCTTCAGCTATAAAGTCAAAAAGATTTCTGAAATAACAGTTGGTGTACTTTTTTTTTGTCAAATGATACAAATACAAGTATTTTCGAGTTTTGTATCGTCTGACAAAAAAAATGAAAACGGTAAAAATACGAGTTTTTTTCGAGTTTAGTATCGTCTGACAAAACAATTCGTATACCAACTGTTATTTCAGAATTTTTTGTCATAAGTGAAGCTGAAGCAAAGGGTGTTTAGAAACTATATCCAGAAAACCGATTCTCAAAATTTAATTTTGCACTAGATGTGCTGGCTACACAATTGTCAAAGAACGACATGTAATGGACGATAGTGAGGTTGTAGAAACATTTTTTATGCTGTTTTATTAATGGTACTCTTTCATTCAGGCAACTTGCATGGACTTTTAAGGTTTTGACCCTAGGGTGATGAGCTTGGCCCAACTCAAATGCACTCTCAGGTGTTGATGATTTCTGCTGAACGGTTTGTAATATCGCTACCAAATTTTGCATGGATATTAATAAAATATTTTTATATTGACATCCATGGTTGCAAAAAACAAGCCCATTGCAAGACAAATGTCCAAAACGTGAAATAATTGGAAATTTAAAACATGGATTTCCATTCTGGAAACTCCCACCAAACCGTTTATCTTACGATAAAACCAAATTTATCTGCGCGTTCACATTGATTTAAAAGTTTATATCCAGTATGCAAATTTGAGTTAAAAAATCTGTACACTTGGAATAAATTCCAGAAGTTGACCAAAATGGATTAAATTACGGTGACTTCACTAATTATTTATTTAAAATCAGTTAATTAATTTAGGAATCCGCGTACTGGATAACATAGATTTTTTCTTTACTAACCTGCGTGAACCAGAAATCTGAGCGCCTAAACTCGTCTCCGCGCTCCCTCAGTGATCCCTCTTACAAGGAGGCAGACATTTGCATTATAACATCTTGCAATTTTTCTCAGCCAATATCTGTCACACAAATTTGATTATCATAATTACGTAAGAATGAAATAAAAAAGTCTCCTATCTTCGCACTTGTCCACAATATTTCATTCTAGAAATAGACAAAAATCTAAATCAATCTTCGAGTATAAGCAACTGACATTAAAACCTAACTAAATCTGCATTTTCTGATTGTCTTGTGATAAATTTTGAAAATGTGCTATGATAGAGGAGTACATTTATCCATTAAATAAAATAAAATTCAATCAATAAATTCGTATTTAGCCTATCCACTCAGACGCAGAACTTATTTTCAGTGGGGGACATTAAATTTAAAGCAGACCAAGCCAACCCTGTATGCGCCAACACGATCGACGAGCGAACAATGGCCAACTAGAGACCGGCATATTTTTATGTAGGCAACACCGATCAATCAAGCTGGACACGATTCCACCCGCGGATAGCGCCAGAATCAATTAGTCTGTTTATTATGTGCCTCGTTGTTAGACTACTCCTCCAAAGTCACCGTTTACATATTCTTCAACTGACTTGAAAGATTAAAGCGGGAATCGAACCCTGGACCTCCAGGAAGCAGAACCTCTAACCACCAGACCAACGAACCACATTATCAGCAACTACAGAAATAATGTAGTATTGCGAAGTAGAAGTATTGTGCAGGAATAGGAACGCACCGAACATCAACTAATCAGCCCTACTCCCTCTTAAAACGTAACATCACATTCATGATATAATTTTAAAACAGCGTGCGTTCATTAAATTCCTCGATTTCATATTGGTAAAAATTGTACCACATTCTGTGATTTTTTCTTAAGGCTATTCCAGAGCACTCTTACCGATATTTTGAAAGTCAACGGAAAATGGCTAAAAGTTGGTTGGATGAAAGATAAACTTGAATAAAAAAAGGAAAAAAAATAACTTTTTTTTGGACGGGAAAAAAGCTCTATTTTGGCCATTATATGCAAATTTTGGGTCATTACGAAAATGAATGTTTTGGATGCAATATTTAATTTTTACCTATGATTTTTTTTTATTGCTTCAACACACCTTTGTCTTTGGACTGAGTATAAGGGAAAAGAATTTTCTGAAATAATGTTCGATATACGATTTTTTTTGTCACATGGTACAAAAAAGAGTTTTGAACCGGAACACGAAAAAAATCGTTCATCAAAAGTTATTTCATAAAATTAGTTTCCTTTCTATTCAGTCCATAGACAAAGGTGTGTTGAAGCAATAAAAAAAAATCATAGCTAAAAATTAAATATTGCATCTAAAACATTCATTTCCGTAATGACCCAAAATTTGCATATTTTGGCCAAAATAGAGCTTTTGTCCCGTCCAAAAAAAAGTTATTTTTTTTCCTTTTTTATTCAAGTTCATCTTTCATCCAACCAACTTTTAGCCGTTTTCCGTTGACTTTCAAAATATCGGTAAGAGTGCTCTGGAATAGCCTTAAGCCGCTTTACCAAACATTTCCGGGGCCTCTCGGATCTGCGGGGCCCTTAACGGTAACTCCCCCCCCGTGTCTGTCTCGTGGTCGTTACATTACTGTGATCAATATGTCCCTGAACTAAGATTCTGTGTTATTCGCAATGTTTATACTTTATTTATGATGCATCTTTGGCAAAACATATTGTTTCTACCTGGATATTTCGTATCCTTGTTCAACGGGATGAGATACGTCACTCAGTCAGTGAAGTTGCACAATTTTCTACGTTCATAAACTCATCAAGACACATGGAAAATTTTATTATGATTAATGGTGAATTTCTTGTACAAAAATTGTTTAACAGACTACTTTCTATTGTCGCGTCCACTGACTTACGAATTATTTTAATGTATACACATAAATTTAAATCTCATCTCATTAATTATTCAATTCTTCAATTTCATTCAATCTTGTGCCATGTTGAATCCACTTAGCGTTCGGGTAACGTGTACTGGGTTACTTCCACATTCAAGTCCCATTGTTTCTTCAGAAATAGCTATAGCATTTTGGTTTAAATTTTTATCTTTGTTGTTCAATATAATATCTATACGACTTTCTTTTTCTCTTCTTTATTTGATGGTTGTGCTGTAGTCTGAGATTTTTAAGTGTATCTCAAGAGTAGTCATGATCAATCCTTGTAAGTTTTCGTGTTTTGTAGAAGCGTAGAATGTTCCAAATATAGTTGGCACTAGCCTTAACATTTTTTCTTTATCTGTTTTCTATTTGAATTGTCCTGAAAATTAAGATACCTTTCCTCAAATCATATATTTTATGACTTCCATTCTCATTTCAAGGGTCATTTGTTCTGCATTTCCTTGTTTCATGTAATCTTAAAGCCCAAATGTCTAGCCAAACAAATATGTAGCCTATAATATTTTCTTTAGCATCATTGTGTACGACTGCACGGACGAAGTTCGAGATCCCAATCAAATTAGCATGGGATCGCTACGATTCGATTCTAAAATGTGAGTTCGTACTTTTCGAACTACGACAACATTTTTTCATCGGTCAAAATACATTTTGTTGGATAGCTCAGATACTCGTACAAGGCTTGTTTTCCCAATTTTCCCCGTTTGGTCGTTTTTTTTTTTTTAATAGCGATACAACATTTCAATTTTTATGGACATTGAGGACTCGCACTGAAACTACTGTGACTAAAATGGAAAAATGGGTTATGTATGAGATGAGAATTTAGTTATCTGGTGGAGGAAAAAAAACAGGACAAGAAAATGTTCAGTTTCCTACATGTAATACGAAAATAGCCTACTCAAGTAGTGCCCTCTGGACGTACCCAAGCCTCTTAAATCATCGTGTTGGTTATATTTTCAGTTTTAAAATGTCGGTCTACCTCTTTTTTCATCATCTCGAACGGTATTTCTGCAAGTTCTGGTATCTCTTGTAGTAATTATCTATGTACGTAGACAGTTTGGATGTGTATTGATGGGAATTGTGGACACTTCTAGCAGGTCAGTTATCTTGAACGGAGCCAACATTAGAGCGCGAGTGGGGACAAAACCCGTTCATCGCTATAGGCTTCTTGCATCAATGTTCTGGGGTACAAGCATCTAGGAGTGCAAGTATAGGTACGGTACTACGCAAAAGAGGGAGGGAATCATCGAAAAAGAATATAAAAATTAAATAAATCACCGCGCGTTGACGTTTTTGGTGGCGGTGCCGTGTTTGCTTACCATTAAAAAATGTCGTTGCTTATTCTTGCATTCAATAATGGTAGTGGTTGCCTCTCTGTGTAATTGCTCTTAGAAGTGAGCGAAACCTACAATTTCATTTCTCTGGAGTACAAGCAATGTCTTTGAAATTTACACATAGCCGTTAGGAAGCACTGCATACATTTATTAAAGTTATGTTGCGACAACTACATACAAAACTCAAATAGAAAATAAAAATTTGTACATTTACCTCAAAGATTATAAGCTATATTAATTCAGTGAATTTTATGTAATAATAAGTACAAACGGTGAGTCTAGGTAATTCGCACTGAATTAAATAAAAACATGCATTAACTATAAACTATACGAACTGCTCTGCCTTAGCAATAGTGATTTACCCAAACCACAATCAAACCATAGACACCATAAAGCGGCTATGAAATAACTTAAATAATATATTTGTAATTTAAACATCACACACACACACACACTCTCGGTTAACTCAGTTACGGAAGTGATTGTCAGTGAGGAACGTGGTTCGCGTCCGAATGCGGAGAGGCTAGAATACTGGTCAACCAGCGACCGCTAGTTGGTCACAATTCCCCCGTGGGCCGTGGATGACACCAGCGTCGGCAATATTCTAGTAGAAACCTGGTTATACAATTTATTATGTGCCCGACTTCAGTCACTATTTACATCATTATACAGTAATATATTATTGAAATATTCAAGCCAATTCAAGCAGACAAAAACCTTCTGTCAGGAAAGATACTCTTACCTTGCACTAGAGTCCTCAGTAAGGATATTATCCTTGGACGAAAGCGTCACATGAATATAAAAATAAGTGTTTATTTCATTAAATGATTAGAAACATTATTATGGAAATGCTTAATTATATTTATACAAAAAAATTTATATGTTAATGACAGATAGATAAGTTTCATTTCTAATAAAATAACAATAACACACATTAAGTTGACCCTCACATCATTGTCACAAGACAATGATTTTCATATGGGTATTTAGAAAGTAGGCTTTTCAACCTTTTACAATAATTATTATAAAAAACTCCAAATAGATTAAAAATTATGCAAAATACCAAGATAAATACAGTCTTACAATTTAAATACATTGTTGGATTTGGATAAACATTAAACAAACATATAAAAAAAAAAAATTTAATTACATTTATCACACATTGTTTCAAATACTAGTATACTATACTATTATTTTATCATTTTATGTATGGCACAAATGGTTATTCTGAAGAAATTCCTCAATCGAGTGGTAAGCTTTTTTACTTGCAACTTTTTATGTTTATGCTTAACAGAATTCATGTTTTTAATTTATTTTAGTTCTTTTTGGAGTTGATAGGCCAAGCAACGAAGTATCATTACAGGTGATTTATAACAAAAATTCAGGGCAAGCTGAATGTTTGCACAGACCTTTCAGAAAGTGCCCTTATTAAAGGAGAAACCGTCCCAAAAAATCGTAGTGGAGAGTTGACCGCCATCTTGAAAATTTCTGCACAAAAGTGGTTGTTTTCGTATATCTTCAAATGGAGGAAGATAGACGAAAAGTCTCAGATACAAAAACATGCCACTTATAATTCCATACAAAAATGTTTCTGACATTTTTCGGTAGAGATAATGGTTACGTCAGGAAATCGTGGTTTATATGTAGCTTATTGGAGTACCAGTGGATTTCCTTATTTTCACTCCCAGCATAAAACAATGACCGGTAAATCCGTGAGAAATCGATTCAAACACAAAAATACTTATGTTTAGTGTTCATAAAATCTTCCATTGGTTTTAAAAAAAATTATGACTGCGAAATCGGATTTTGTCTTTCCGGAATTGCTGTTTTTCTATTGTTGGTATTTCCTCAAAAATACCTTTTTTGACTGTCCATTATTAAGCACCAAATTGGATTGGAGAAAAAATTATTTCTACGCACATTGAAGTGGCAGTCAAATAACGAATAACTATCCGATAAGAACCAAATTTGTAATCCAATATGGCTGCTAATTCCAAATATTCATTCAAATATTCACAATGTGAATACTGTTTTATCACTCTTTTTGTTACATCATTGACTTTGATGTTGTGGACATCAGGAACTAGCATCCATACTGGATTAAAACTTTGGTTGTGAGCAGATCGTTATTTATTTAAGTCACTTTAATGTGCGTTGAATGAATTTTTCCTCCAATGCTATTTAATGCTTAATAATGGACAGTGAAATATGGCATTTTTGAGGAAATACCAACAATGGAAAAATCGAAATTCCGGGTGAAGGCGAAATCTGATTTCGCAGACCTGTTTTCTTTTTTAATACCAATGTAATCTTTCACTGAACACAAGTATTCTTGTGTTTAAATCGGTCATTGTTTGACGTTGGGCGTGAAAATGAGTACATCGGGTGATACTCCAATAAGCAAAATATACACCATGATTATCTGACGTAACCGTTATCACTACCGAAAATATGGTAGAAACATTTTTTGTAGGGGATTATAAGAGGAATTTTTTTTGTAGCTGAAAGTTTTCGTCTATCTTCCGCCATTTTGAAGATTTACGACAACAACCACTTTTGTGCAGACATTTTCCAATATGGCGCCCACGATCCACTCCGATTGTTGGGGACTTTTTCCCCTCTAAGGACACTTACTGGAAGGTCAATGTAAAAATTCAGATTGCCCGGAATTTTTGCAGAAAAATATCCTTCATTGCTTGGCCTACATTTTTTATGTTATGTATTAATTAAATTGCATACATTAGTTTAGTGCTATTGCGAGTGTATATATGAATCTGTCTAGTATTATGGCTGTGAATGTTGTGGTTTATTGTTAAGTTGCTTTTATTTTATGAATGTATAAAACAATTTGCATGATATAAATTTTTGAACGTAAACATGGCAAGATTTCTCCTTGGAAAGAAGAGTCAGTGTTCACGAATCGATAGATGTTTCTCAACATACACTCTAGTCTCTAAAAGTTAGATTACCACAGGAATTATGTAAACATGTTATAATATCAGATTGCATGTTTAGTTCAAATGCGTGAAAAGCCTTTTTGTACAAGTGTTTGTGTGTGTCATATTAAATAATTGAAGGACATAGAAATACCCTAAAGGCTTCAATTTACTTTTTATCTTACCAGCTAAATCTATGTTGATGGCACATAGAAAATTCATCATTGCAGACCAAAATAATCAATATAGTGTAGAATGTTAATAAGTATACTGCGTCCCCATGGCATTGTACGTGCACGCGTGGGCTGCGGTTCTCGCCCTAAAGCCAGCCCTTAAGGTCATTGGTGATTCCTGATTGGCAATATGTCAGAGCCATACGAGGAGTAGACATGCGATTATTACTCTTGATTAATTATCCAACATGGCATGTTCTGTTCTAGGGAGCCTCGTCCAGTCTAGTGGTTAAGTTTGCAGACACAGAGAAAGAGAGACAACTACGACGCATGCAGCAGATGGCAGGAAATATGAGTCTACTCAACCCTTTTGTCTTCAACCAATTTGGAGCTTATGGAGCTTATGCACAGGTAATGTAACGTTGGATAAACTACCATTGCATGTTTTTAAACGTTGTCTTAGTTTGAAACACTAGTGGCAAAGAAATGTGCCGTAAGAATGATCATATTTCGTCATCTTGGAATGTACGCAGATTGTTTAGAAATGTTGCAAATAAGTTGGTTTGCATTTGAGCAAGATTTAACTTTTCACGCTTGATACGTATTTTTAATTGTCTATGCTTTGGCTCCACGTTATCAACACATTTGCAGTTTAAAAGATAAATATGAACATTATTTCTTCCTTCAAAAGGTTATTAATGAACATGGCACACAATGAACTTGTTTACAGCTCGGTCCAATGTTACAAATCCTTCTCCGTGCCAGTAACATACTGATCGAAGTGCTCTGTGTGCATGTGTAGGGAATCTAGTCAGAATAGCAAGTAAACACTACCCCCCACTCCAACCACCACTAAATAAGGGTGCCAAAACATTGTCATTTGCTCCAAAGTCAAACCTTCGTACAGTAGCTCCGCCGGGACAAAACTTATTCTTGGCTAGGAAAGTGCATGGAACGACATGGTACCGTATAGGAATATTTTTCTTTTTGAAATGTCCTAATTTGGACAATATATTATTTAGGTTTTAGTCGACCTAAATCACCAACCTGTTGTTTGATTTCGAAGATATATTGTACGGATTAGATTTTATTGAAATTGCAAGTAGCAATTCTGAAAGATTTCAATGAAAAGCAAACGAGCCATGAATAGGATTGCTATTCTTACCAAAAATTCAGGATTGTCCCGATTTCCAAATCCCACTTGCCGTAAAAATGTGTGTACTGGCCTAATGGACGAGACTAGCTTATGAACAGCTAACACCTGAGAAAAGTATCAAGTGGTACCACGGGCTGATCCATGTGAACATGTTGCAGCTTGATTCACAAACACTTTGCAGCTAGCTATTTTTGAACCAAAACGACATCACATGGAAAAAACTCACTTTGGATCAAACAACTCCATCTATATAGTGGAAATGTACGTTGACCTCGGTGAACTTCACTTGATGCGTTTTGAAACTATGCTACTTTTTTGGGGTTACGGTACCTCACACTGTGACCACTTTCCACCGTACAAAATTAATTGCAAAATAATTTGTGACGCATACATTTAATTAATTACGTTTTGTAATTGAATTTGAATAGTAGTAAGTAGCCGGGTTATCCCTCTGGCCATAACAAATTGCAACTAATAACGACTATTTGTGGAAAAGTGTCAAAGCACTAATGGTGTTGTGGGTTTGTTTGTTTTGCTTTGTGCTACCGGGTGGGCAATGCAGCAGCAGGCAGCGTTAATGGCAGCTGCAACCGCTCAAGGCACATACATCAACCCAATGGCTGCTCTGGCGACGCACGCTACACTCAACGGCTCCGTTGTACCGCCCACGTCAGGTGACTACGGTAATACCAACAACCAACATATATCTAGATTATTAATATTAGAGCATGTACAAGGTGGAAAGTAGAGCCTGGTAGTGCACGGTACCTGGGCCGGTCCATATTATGTCCTACTCTATAGTTTTTACACATCATTTAAAATCACTCGGGTTTTAGTCATCAATATCTCTAGAATATTTAATCGAGAGATTCACGTGGGTAAAGCATTAACATCTACATCACAATACGTGTCAATGCTCTCTAAAAAACAACTATAATAAATCAAAGATCATTAACTATCATAATATTCCCTCGCCATCTATATTTCTAGAGGTTTTATAAAATTTTCTACTGATGTTATAGGTAAACCGGTACAGTAGATCTAGTAAAAAAAACTCACTATGGCAAAATGTACTCTGAATTTGAGAGTTTTAGAGATCACAAATCAAATAATAATTTAATGGAAAACTGACAAACAAATTCTGCTTTTTAGTATGAAATAATTTAGTATGTCGACCTACGTTGTTGCGTATTAAAATATGTTTTCAATCAAAGTTCTTCACACTCCATTGTATGTGTAACATGCAAAAGTAAGTGACCTCTTCTCCAAGATAGTTTAAATACTAAAATGGGAGCAAAATTTAGTATAATTTATCATTCATTCCACATGTCATCCCATGTTTTGTATTACAGTCCCATATTGATTGGGCATACTTGAGGTTTAGTCTTATTAGAGGCGTATATATGCTTTTTTTGTACATGTTTTCACGGATATAATATGACAACTATTTTTGTCGGGTTACTCCGTGAACTTTTATTAATTAAGCTCCAAAGTTTCGAGCAGTTCTCCCTGCCCATTTTAAAGATTTAAGAGATTAAAACAAGCAATATAAAAGATAAACTAAGGCAAAAAAAGAAATTATAGAAGAATATCAAAATCAAGTCATTGCAACTGGCAACCTTCACGATTCAATACGCTTAAAGTAGACAATCTTCTGGCGTCTCTTCAGGTGGCTATTTCCTTATTCCATCAACCCTGTCAGCAGGAGAATAAAGCTCATTTGTGGCAGGGGCGTTTGTGGAATCACATACCGACTGAAGACTAACCATCGTTTTCGAGACCGCTATCACTTCATCTGTTTAGCTTAGAATCCTCGTGCTCCTGCTTGCCTGGAACCCTCAATGTAGGTTGATTGTGGATAACTTCAGAATGTGTTTTAAATCCATCAAACTTCGGATGGAAGAATATTGGGGGAACTACATACCGTATCAACTGATATTGACCCAGAACCAGAAGCATTACTGAAAATAATCCGCGATATTTACAAACATTACATCGTGAAAAACTGTTAAAATTTTGAGGTCAGGGAGTAAATAAGTAACGCGGACTGTGAGGATGTGGTCCCGGGCACCATGGTAGACCTCGGGCGGACGGTTCTGCCCTATGTGTCCAAAGTCATTGCATCTCAGCAAAACCTTATTCAACACATAGTTTCCTATGTCTCATTTATAACAGTAACATGACAGCTGACACTTTTATAAATTCACGTCATATTAAATCCATCTACCCTGCATGATACATATACATAAAGTATTTGTAACATATACAATACATATTGATGCAGATGTTACCTTCTTAGTTTATTAATACTAGTCTTACTATAAGCTACCTCCTCCATACAGGCAAACAACATAAGGCTGATTCCAATAAGTTTTCAAATGAAATCGTCAAAATTCTATAGTTTTTTTTTTATTATTTTTATCATTAAAGAAAATTGTAACTAAAGAATGTAAATCCATTGTAAGAATTAGTGGTTTTGTGGTAAAACTTTTAAAATTATAAATAATCGGTAGCCGTCATCAGTATTAATTGAAACCACTAAGATCCAGGCAAGTCCCAACCTTGTATTTTACGGTACTGGTTTTTAGTTCCCAATTTTCATCGAAGTGTCTCCGCCTAATTTTTCAAATACGAAATGCATGAGTATGTATGTCATAAACCGAAAGTCTTAAACTTAAAAAAATATAAAACAAACTTCATGTTTACATTTTTGCTAAATTGATGACAATTAGAAATAATATAAACGGGAAAAGGGCTGTGAACTTGGATGAACTTGGATCGGTGTTTGCACCCCTCTTCCCGTTTATTTCACCCAAAGTCCAAATTACTGTAAGTTAAATGTTTGGATGTAACAATTTATGCTCTGAAACTCATAAATGAATCAGAGAAAATACTTTTGACGTGATTGCTAAACTTCTACTCTTGGAAGGATTATGTAAAAGTATGCAATTAAAAAATGAGGTGTTCTGTAATTTTGATTATAAGGTTGTAGCGATTAAGTGTCTACTAGAAAAATTGAGTGTTTAGTGCAATCAAATTAATGCAATTTTAACATGCCTGAAATAAGTGTCGAGGAAAAAATCACGTTTTTAAATCGCCTACACTGATAAAAAATAAAACAGTACAAATAATGAAGACATTAGATCATCGGATGGTTAGTTAAGATTCATCCAATAACATAGCAAATAATGTTTGTTTACCACAAAACACTATGCTTATAACTAAAGGGTAAAAAGTTGCGAGCTGGCATAACCCTCAACCAGCTTTTTATTGCTAGTCACAATCTTTATTCTTCATCGTGCCCTTACAAAAACAAAAACAAATGTTAGAACCCATATTTAGTCGATCTGTCCAGTTTCAGGAATGTTGAATTAAATAAAACCAAATGGCGCCATGACATGCATATTTTGCCCACCAAAGCGAGTGTGAGTCAACTGAAACTCTCTCATATTTATGCAACTTGGCTAATCGCGACGAAGGGAGGGACGTAAGGGGTGACGCGTGGGGACAAGGGGTGGACAGGCCTGTGCTCTCGTGTGGGGCCTACATTATAATATCTATGTCCGAGGCACGGTGTTCTCCACCATAACCACCATAACTCTGCCAACACTGCACGACGAGTCCCATTTATATTTCTATATGGTGGTTGATGGAACTAAACGCTATTGTCGATTATGAGTATGTGTTGTGTTGTATGTTTTTAGTGTGTTGCTGGAATGTGTCAATAAAACACACATAACTTTTTTTTTTTAATTGTAACAAAAACCATACATCCAATACACTAAAATGAAATAGTATTTTTGAGAATCATTGCACGGACATATTTAGTTTATAACAACTATTAACTTCTTAAAATCCTAGTGTATGCAAATTCTTTTTAAAGCTGTCTAAATAATACTTGTATGCTGGCTCACAATGTTTTTCAATAATTTGGACTAATATTGTAAGCTTGAGATGTGGGTTGTGTGAAAAATGTGGGTAGCCAATGTAATTTTGACTTGTAACCGACTTTTTCATTGTTGTAGTATTATTGAAATTGAAGATCTGTACAGTCTCGTTCATAAAATGTAGCTTGAATTAAGTGGCTACATAAATTATCTTGGATTTTAGTGAGTCAATGAGCGTCATTCTAGATATTAGGCGTAGGATATTTCTGAAACGTCGTGAAGTACTGTAAGCAGTGACATCTTAAATTCATCATACACCTGTAGATACACCGTGATGTGTAGAATGGAATGGTGTGACTTAACTTTTGAACGACTAACATGTCCAAAGAGACAAACAAACTAGGATGAATAACAGATAACACAAAGCAATACGGATTTATTAAATACGCATCTATCTTATATTGCATAAATCATGTCTTACAAATCGTGTGTTACACATTATTCGTGTGTGTGCTATGGCTTCAGAACAACGACTCGATATTTGTTAACACTTGCAATTGTAAAACCATAATTCTCCAACAGCACAACAAGTTGTCAACACTCATCACAATATATTTTTTTAACGTTAGTGCAGTGCTTGAAGGTTATTTATACATACATGGAGTAGTATGAGTTTTTCCTACTAGTTTCAAGATTTCTTGTCGGAAACCTACTTAAGAACGATTAGGTATCCCTCTTTTGTTGTCTAGCATTCGCATTAACGATTGGGTAAAACCTTAATTAAGTATTGCCGGTGATGGCATTCGAAGCCGTGACCTAGGTTGTATGTCTTGTGTATCTTAGGATTCCATTAGGTTGGGTGCAGTTATACGTATTATCTTGACCCGATGAACCATGGACCAAGTGAGATCAACCTGAAGCTGAGCCGATATAGGTAGGCTATGGGAATAGTAAGATGGCATTGCGCAGTGCTTTGACACAACAGCGCATGTCTCAGGTTTACAGGAAGCCTGAACGTTCTTTGGCTTCACGCATAGAGTGACTCATCGTCAATGACGAAACATTACTACAAACTCCACTATGCCTTGTGTGCGATTCAAACTCTTCGGACCTGACTCTGCCTCAAAAACATCAGCCACCTAGAACGGCTATATTGAAATTAAATGCTCAGATTTTACTACAAATACGTTTGTTCGCGTAGATGCTATTCTTAGTCTTCAAATCTGTGTCTGATAGAGAAATAAAATATTGATATATTTTATGAAATATTTTAGACTTTCGCGTAGATGCTATTCTCAGTCTTCAAATCTGTGTCTCGAGTTAGAGATGAACATACACATTAGTATAAGCCAGATATATTTTATGAAATATTTTAGACTTTCGACGTGAAGAAATGTGTGAAACGGGTAATTTCGCCGCGTCGCGGATCTACACCCGTCGATTCGTAACCTCTGTGGGCCCCATCGTCAGGACAAAAGTAGAACACCCGACGTTTCTTAACCTCTGTGGGCCCCATCGTCAGGACGCAAGTAGAACACCCGACGTTTCTTAACCTCTGTGGGCTCCATCGTCAGGACGCAAGTAGAACACCCGACGTTTCGTAACCTTTGTGGGCCCCATCGTCAGGACACAAATATAAGTGTAAATTAACGACCCATTTCACACCTTTCTTACAAAAATTTAATTAATTATTTCTTTCTTTTAAACCACATGTGGAATGTTGTTATTTGTACTAATTTCACAATGAACGCGATCTATTTTCAAATAGTGTAGACTATGATTGATATTAAATTAGCTCTATTGTAAGAATCATGGTGATGTCATTAGTAGGCGGTTTTATGTACTAATCAGCCCTTATCGTAGGTACAGGCGGGGGGCCGACTGTGAACGGAGCAATCCCTAGCCTTCCCTCGCCGACCATGCCCAACTTCAATATGGCTGCCCAGACGCCGAATGGGCAGCCCGCTGGATCTGACCCGTCCGTCTACACAAACGGCATCCCGCAGTCTTACCCAGGGCGTAAGTACCTTACTCATATCATATTTTCACTAGCAAATGCTAATTTATATCAACAAAATATAAGCGTTTTATTATTTTTATTATTCCCCAAAAAATTCCAGAGGCATTTTTAAAACATTTTCAAAGCCGGTAAAATCGACTTTTTCATTTATATAGTGAAATATTATAAAATTACATTAATTTCTACGTATTTGAAAACCGTCGTGAATGCTGGGAGCAAAAATTACAATATCGAGTGTGGCGACTTTTTATTGCGATCTTCGAAGCAACTTAGTTTTGATAATAGTAATGCTTATTGGATTGCTTATATACATAAATGTAGACTGGTCACCATGCACATAACCAACAGACTAAAGGGTTCGAATCGCTCTCAAGGTGTGGTTTGCCGTGCCTCAGTGCATTGCCACCATCCCACTGATGAATATAGTGCACTCAAACAATGCGTGGTCATGAAATTGAAATGTATGCTAGTATGATGTGTTTATTGCAAACTTTTACGTAAAACCTATTTATATCTTAGTCACCATAATACTGCGCAATAAACTCTCTCTGCGTACCGACCCCTCCCCCCCCCCCCCCCCCATAACCACTTCCTAAATATTCTCCCCATTCTTCCCACTGGTCTCGCTAGCATAGAGATCTAGCAGCTAGACGACGGAGCCCGATTTCACCAATACTAAAGGTCCATACATTGTTTCAATCAACACTTATTGGAAGAACTTTATTTGTCTATTCGAGAAAAAACTGTACCTGAGATTTGCATTAATAATTTACACTATATAATCACTTGTAAACTTAAAGGTGGATTCACATTGCATCAGCTTATTGAAATAAAATAATTATTATAATTATACTAAAGAGTAAAATGGAATGGATGTGTGGCAGAACACGCAACAGGTTCTGAGATTGCATGGTCACTAGTCACCTAGGTCACCAATCAGAACCATCAGGCCGGCATTTTCTTAGGTTGGCAGTTAATTTGTGTTCGTGTTTGCGCACGTCGCTATTTCTGACTATATCCACCACACGTTATACGCCGACCACGTACGAACGTAAGCGGAGGAATCTTCATTGCACTTCGGGAAGAGTTTTTAATAGTTAATTATTCCAAAACTTCTGCAATAGGGCTAATCCGAGACATAGGTGGGTTTAAGATGAATATGAAGAGCGGAGCCTAGCTAGAACCACTTCTTACTTACTCCCAAAGACAGAACGAAATCAAGTTTCGTACGAAGATCTTTTTATTCTTAAAAACTATTTTGTACTATTATCTTACTTATCTTATTATCTTACTGTCACAATTGTAATTTATCTTCTACTTACCTTTCCTAATTTAAAGAGAATAATTATGAATTATATATTATATATATGCATATATTATATGCACTCGTAATTTTTCAATATTAGCAGATAAAACATTCTACAAATAATTGATATAATATAATGCAAAAATAAATTGATTATATTAAATAACAAGTTAAGTTCTGAAGAGTGATTGGGGTAAGGACATTAAATGAACTATACCCTTTATTTGGGTTTGTCCGCAAGTGTACATACAAAATCTGACCAAATTATTTCACGACTACTTTTGAAAACATAATATTTCGTTTCCTTCTAACAAAAAATAATTTACACCCGGTTAGATATACAAAGAACATACGTATGTACTGTATTCGCACACTTATATTTAAAGGGGCTAATACCCCCCAAAAAAAATTTACCACATAATCTATAGCATATTAGTACACTAAAATGACCGTTTAAAAAATTATATCTTGTAACTGTGATTTTAAACGAATTTTTCAATTTTTTTGATCATGAAATTTTCGAAAATTGGCGTTTTGGGCAATTTCTTAAATCGGCTTTAACCTGCTTCTTTTTTGTTCGACATAGATACTAGAGCAGCATACCAATATAGATGGCCCTTTGCAACATCGTGCCTTCATACTGTGCACAAATATACACTCAAACACGCAAAAATATGCATTCCAATATCACACCCCTTCTTGATAACCAACATATTTTGACCGAACCATTTGCCCAAATTACAAAACAGAATATAGTGAAATTTACGGAAAGGCTGTCGAGTACGTCAATAATGGCCAATATTTTTTGGGATCAAAATCCTCCAAGGTCACGGAGATCAAGTTCGTCCCGATGTTATTTCTTATGGGAGATTTTTGCCAATGGGAAATGTCATATTTGACAGTTTTTGGGAGGGTCATGGACCCAATAATTTGTCTGTTAATTTCTAAATTCATAACTAGTTAGCCTAAATGAAATATATTTTTTTAGTTTAGCGGGTGAATACCCCTTTATGGCAGACGTATGTATGCACGCAAACTGAACCACAAAATAAGCTGCAAAATAGCAGCTCTGTGACAACATGCCAAATTATCAAAACATGACCATAAATGTTAATAACATCAGGGATATGAAATATGTCAAATTCATCTGACTATACAGAGTGTTTTGAGGTAGAAAGTCGCTGCTCAAGGGATGATGACGAGTAACAACAGGCGTGAACATGTGACCCACTCAAGACCAGGGCGACACCTTGGCTGGAGGATCATAGATTAATCTTGGTGTAACAGGCTAGTATGACGTTGTAATGGTTGTATTTCAGACACCGGTGATTGAACCCAACACCTCTGCAGATGCTCTAGCCAACTCAGCTATGACTTTGTTGGTTTGTTGCAGTTAGAACATTGTTTATATCGTGTTAGATTATCATGATATTATCAAAATAGTTTTATAATAACTATTCCTAGTGCCTTTAAGCTTTAACTCGCAATAAGGAGACATGAATTTATTGACATAAATTGTCGTCAAAATATTCCCCGAATGGGGCTCGAACCTAGACCCTCAGGCTCTACCGACCGATGCCCCTGCCAATTGAACTATCGGAATCACTGCACGAACCTTACTAAATTCATGTTTGATTTTATTGTTGTGTTCCAGTTTATAACTATCGCCATTAATATTAGTATTATTTTTATTATTACTAGGGATTGGAAAAAAATCTGTGTTTGGACTATGGATCAAAATATTGAAACTCGAGAGTAACTAAAACGAGGATATTAAACTTTAGAAAAAATAACAAGAAACATTTACTTTTGGACATTTTATATGAAGTTTGTTAATTTTGGTGGAGGTGCCGGTTACCGCCCTAAGAACACGTACGTCTGGGCCTTGTAAGGGCCATATCTGGCTAGCCGGCGAAAACGTCCGCCCATGCGTCCGGGCCTCGTTCGGGACGCATCCGGCTAGCCAGACGAAAACGTGCGTTTGTCATATGGCTAGCCGGGTGTGGCTGGTATTCGTTTTTGGCAGTCATGCCACGTATGGCCCATGCGTCTGGGCCTCGTACGGGACGCATCTGGCCAGCCAGACGCACGGGGTAGCCTTGTGGTTGCCAGATCCCAGCCAGACAATTTTTATTTCTGATGGAGCATAGCCATGTTGCCATATGTGGGTCTGACAGGAAGTTTAGGACTCATCAGGGGTAAATAATGATACGCATACTATTTATTCACGATTTTTTTTTATAAATAACTGTCAATGATATATTTCATATTTGTTTTTTCCTGCGATGGATGTGAGCGAGTGTATACTTACATGAAACATGGCAGTTTCTGGCACCATGCGCCGATATAAATCCACCTTCTTGCTGGGGGTGCGTACGTATGCATGTGGTACCATTAGTATGAAGACCCAATTTTCCCTGGCAAGGGCTGAGGGGTTTTAAACCCTTATCTTCACATAAGACTTCTGCGTGCGTTCTGCATGCATTACCATTAGTATGAAGACACGTTCTTTTGAAAGGAAACTGCATGAGCCCTTCTGTACGACTTCTGCTCCTGGCTTTGCGCGGTGTGCCTATATGAATATCCTCTTGCTATAAACGGTTCGTGCGTACTGCATGTATTCCCATAAGTATGAAGACACGATCCTCCTGGCAAGGGGCTGAGTGGTTTAACATTCCCTTTCAGTTCGACTTCTGTTTCCAGGCTTTGCCTATATGAATCCATCTTCTTGCTATAGGGGCGAGTGCGTACTGTATTTTAACCTTGAGTATTTTTACATTTTCTGGCAACAGATGTGTAGTAGCTACACTACCATTTCCCTTCGGGATGATACCGCTTCTCGTGGTGCGGTGCGCCTATATAATTTCTTTGGGGTGTGTTTTACTGCGTATATATTACCTTTCCATGGACTCCAAAAACGTGTGCTACGTGCGGTGCATTATACGTAGCATAAATACCCCACACCACAGAGACCAGCATAGATCCAGCCTTCTCGAAAAGAGCATTCGCAACTAACCAAAGAAAGGTAAAAGACAAGTCATTCATTATTTTCAAATTCAAACTCGACGCTCCCCACCCTCTTTCTGCCCTAACGGCTAAACAGTTGTTTGTCAAGACGAGTCTGGCTGGCCGTGTGTGGAAATGACATGGCTAGCATCCGTCGTGCCCCCAAAACCTCTGAGCTTGGTTAAGACGCATCTGGGCCAGTGTGGCTAGCCAGTTGTTTGCCAAGTCATGGCTAGCCGCGTACGGGAAGGATCTGGCTGGTATCCGGCGTGCCAGATGCAGCTGACTAGGGTTAAGAAAGCATCCGATCCAAAATATGGGGTAGCCAGTTGTTTGCCAAGTCATGGTAGCCGCGTACGGCAAGGATCTGGCTGGTATCCGGCGGCCAAGCAGTTTAAAATGTATGGCTAGCCTGGTATGGGCCAGACGATGCCCAGACGCCCTTTCCCGTACGTCAGGCAGCCAGATGAGGGCCATACGTGGCCCCGACGATCCCAAAAATCCTGTGCTACTAGGGCGTATACTGAAAAGTATTTTCGACTGTTTCACATGGTGAAGTTTCTGGGTCATTTGCTAGTGTGAGAAAAAACCGCTGTTGTGCATTTTCGGTGATACCTAACCATTTTTGGTTTACATTTTTAATAGGCCCACTATGTATTTTCAGTTAAAAGCAAATTTTAAATTAAAAATAAATGGCACAATAATGAAATTTCGATATAGGCCAACCGATATCGATATAGAAATGTATGTATGGTATTGATACTAGAATGATATATCGTAGCCCAGCCTAGACATAAACATTATCTTTTGTTGTTGTTGTTGTTGTTGTTGTGTTCTTAGTGTGTTGCTTATGTTGAAATTGCAGTTTTAAGAAATCTCCTAAAAATCAAACGTGTAGTTTAATTCTTAACGTAACGTTATAAATATATGAACAAACTTCATTAATATCTTACAGTAAATATATTATTTCAATCACATAATGGCGGGCCGCGAAATAATTTGCCAATTTACATATTTTATGAATAAGGTTGGTGGGTGATGTATAAAAACGCCCACTATTTCTGCTCTTATTTTATGTAGGCTACACACACACACACACACCCTCACACACACACACACAATCTAGTTTTAAAACAACACAACGGCACGCAGCCCGGAGCCGAATAATAATGTGTTATTCTGTGCGAGGACAGAGTTATTTTTAATTAGATGCTCTCCATTTGTCCCTCGCAGCCCAGGGCCTGCCCAACGGCGAGGCGGCCCTACAGCACGCCCCCTACCCAGGGATGCAACCCTACCCCGGCGTTGGTGAGTCAAATATCACAATATACGGTACATCCTTTATATTATCTACATAAAGCCAATGGTACACAAACTTGGAACAACAAATCGTATTCACAGTGGGCCGTTTAAGAATAGGGATTTTATTTCTGTTGAAAAGGTTTTATCTTCGTATTTCTGATTATTCATTGAAAATGCATTGAGAATTTTAAAAAAACAAGTTGGAATTGAATATACAGTACATTACCGTTGTTCATTATATTTGTAATTGAATAATCAAAATAGTAACGACTAGTATTTCATTGTTTACTAGTTTCTGTGGAATACGTTTGCGTGATTCAAGGATGTGTACCGGTCATTTACAGTAATGCCTGATTGTTCAATATATGTTTGTTGTACCCATGTTATTTATGTAGAGTGGGTGATTGGTGTATGTTTCATGTTTAAATAGTTTTGAAGGGTGGATTATTAGCGCTAAAGTTTAAACCACAGTGATAAGACAGAGAAAAATTCAATATGATTGTATTTCACATTATGATTTGATAGCAATGTTGAGCAAGAGATTGTTGAAGATGGATTGAATGCTCTTTGTGAAACATAAATTCACGGGTTTAATATAGAAATAAATCAGATTTATGTTATTAATGTATGATTCATAAATAATGCTGATGTTATAGGCCACGTTGCTTGAAAAGTAATCAGACTGAATTTAGCTGTTCATAAACCTATTAAATGAAAAGTAATCAGACTGAACGTAGCTTTTCATAAAACTATTAAGAATAAAGTGTTAACAATCAAGTTGTGAAATGTGAATCTGACGTGTGTTATTTGATTCAGTCCATTTTATTGGATATTAGAGATTAAACGTGTTACTAGTTTGTTGTTTTCAAGATTAAATGGCTGGAATGTTGTTGCAAACCAAGCAGTAAACATGCCATCGTCATATTTTAAGGATGGTACATAACAGAAGTGTAACTTTGAGTTTGATATTGTCCTATCTTTTAGTGGGAAGGTTGGCGGCAAAGGGCGGTTTGGCCCGAACACAATATGTCTGCCAGCCTCAACACAATACATTGTGAGATGTAACAGATACAAATAAAGTATTAAGCAATAACAAAATATTAACAAAAAATCAAATTTGCCTATGGTAATGTAGCAAGAGTTAAAAGCAATTTTGAACGCTACAAGGGATTGAGAATTACGAAATGTTTCTATATTGAAACAGATTAAGAACAGTCTGTTATTTTAAAATCTAACGAGTGTCCGCAGAAAGTAATAAAATAAGTTTTTAGTGAAGTGGTAATAATGCCACCAACAGCCGATCGAATCCCGTACTCACGCTATTTACTATTCATACAAAATTAATGGAAACTTATATTTTGCTCTGTTGTTTAGTAGTCAATGTGGTTAAAACTGACATGAATGTTAGATTAATGTTAAATATTGTTGTTGGGGCACTTAACTGCATGATATGTATTGGTGGGGCACTTAACTGCATGATATGTATTTGTGTTTAAAAATCCTGTCAAAATCCTATTTGACAAACTTACCTAAATAATAGTCTCTCAGTAAACGTAAATTTAAAAAAAAATATGAAATCTACATTTTGTGGAGAAATACATAAAACTAAGCAGTAAAACAAAACCACCTTCATTGGTGAAACAAGTAAATGTTGCATGCTCTCTTTACCTGCACTGCACCTTAGGAAGCTATAATATTCGTTAGTTTGAAATCATTACTCTAAAATTGCGTTACGTCACGGATATCACAAGCCATTTAACACAAGAATTTTAAAATTAAATTGGATCCAAAATCCCAAAAAGAACACTAATACACACACACCATTATATAGTCTATAATTATATACCTGTATTTATATGGTAGTAGAAGAGTGTATGGAACAACTGTCCTATGTAAAGATCTTTAACAATTACTACAGGCAATCACACCGCGTTTCGGCTGCTCACACCTTGGTGACTAGAGTCTTGTGTCCTTGCTGACGTTTTCCATTCACAACAGAACTGTCACCCATTTCCCCTTCCTAATGTATTGTGTTTAAAACTATATATGCACATAGGTTAGTTGTTCAAGACTCTTTTTTATCTAAAATACTACCTGTATCAAATAGCTTGTGAAAATAAAGAAAGACCCACAATACAAAAGGACACAATTAGGCCTATAGTATATAAATCATTTTTATTCTGTCCAACTTGAAATCGCATTTTGGGTAGGAAATTATCTTACATAATTTGAATGCTGATGGGAAATATTTTCTGCCGTCGGCATTTAGAGTATAGGCCCTACTATATCGCTAACCTTTATTTACATATAAGCATGCCATGATTTTGGTTGGCTTGTAAAGGCTTGTAACGCCAATGTGTATGAAAGTGCTTGTATTCGTGGGCACCACATGCTTCATCCTTGTGTTCTGTTTGCCATTGGAAATGCTTCATAATAATAATTATTATATTGCTGAGCATTGAACATTTATCCAAACATAAGCACTCGATCGCAAAGGCCCATATCCGGACTGGTCCCGCACACCTTACCATCGCTTTATAATAATATTTTGACTTGGACACTCAATTGATGTGAGTTGAGATCATTTTGTCATGCCTATAGCGTTTTAGACGACAGGTTAATAATGCCGTTCTAGAGTAGCTACGACATTCGTTTGATATGGGAAGGTGCTACCTCCAAGTATTAATGCCAAGTTATTATTACCGTGTGTACATTGCCAAGTGTGTGCTGTGCCCGCTTTATAGAAAGTCTTTACAAGCTCTAACTGTCCGTCCACCAACCATAACCTTATCATTATTGACTTGCTACACTTGATAAACGAATTGCCCGTATTACATGAATCATATCATAGCATACCCGGTGAAGATATAACATAAAACAATGCAGTTGGTTTCAAGCCCCGTGATTATTATACTATGTTCTCCTACAGCATACCCAGCAGTATATGGTCAGTTCCCGCAGGCCATTCCCCAACCGATGTCAAGTGTCCCACCTACGCAAAGGGAAGGTAAGGATGCCCCTACAATAGCTAATAACTTATACACCAGGGGCTGAGGGTGCAAAATGAATCCCCAGCCATTTCCATTCCCGAGAATATATTCCTAATCGTTTTATAATGGTTTATCTAAAAACCGCCACTTTAAATCATACCAAGGATTAGTGACGGATCATACTCTAAAGATATGGAAAAAGTATCTGTGAAAATTATACATGCCGTGAGCTACGAATTGAAATTATATGCACACCTATATAACAATGTATTTCTCATACCACTTCCGTAAAAACGACGAGCCGTTGTGTGCGTAAATAGTAGATCTAAAACGATATATTATATTGATTCACAACATCACAAATAATAATGTGATGTTTTATATTCCTTTTTATTATTTTTATTATTATTATTATTATTATTATTATTATTATTATTATTATTATTATTATTATTATTATTATTATTATTATTATTATGATTCGTGGGAAGCCTGCCCAGGATGAAATGCACGCCCCTCTTCAGGTGACTAACTAGGTATGTAGCGGATAGGACAATTGTGAAGGGATGTCCGAGAGCTGTTTAAGAGGACTCAATCCCTTGCATTCACATTAACACTAAAGAAAACCTCGGAAAAACTTCAGTCAGGATTGCCGGTCTCGACGGGATTCGAACCAGGGACCTCCCGAATCAGAGTCGCGTGCTTAACGCTTAACGCTTAACGCTATGTCAAAAACGGTGACTTCGGATCCGTCGTACGAGGCACATAATAAATAAAATTCTAATGTTGTTCCAAATTAGCCTTGTTGATTCTAGCGCTGTGCGCGGGTGGAATCGTGTCCACCTTGAATGGTAGGTGTATTCTTCTTAAATATGTCGGTCTCTAGCTGGTCATTGTTCGCTCGTCGATGGTGTCTGTGCCTACAGGGTTGGCTTGGTCTGCTTTAAATGTAATGCACCCTAGCATTTATTTTACTGTTATATTATTAGTACATTGAGCCCGATGATGTCATATTGACGTCACTTTCTATAGCTGTTATATTTATTATTTTATAAAACAAGTAAGCTTCGATATGAAAATACCGATTGCTGGTTGCAATGGCAATATTCGCGCGTCAACGATCGTTGCCGCGCATGGTTGGTTTGATTCATCCCGCCAGCGAGCTCTCGCTACTTGCAACTAGGCGTGCTTGTTATTTCAATGTTACCAACAATGTATTACTTCTCTACAGATTCGGCGATTAGAAGCACCATTGAATTTTGGAATAGATTGAGCCAAAATCAGCATATTTGATATAACCTCCAATTCCCGCCAAAACTTGTCATAACAATCCAATTCATCGCACTTGTCGTTTTCTTCTCGCATTAGTGTACCAAGCTTGTTTATTTTATTTACTGTTTTAAATCACATTCGGTTTACAAAACTGATTTACGAATGAGTACAATAAATAATATAATAACCCAAATGCAAATATATACAAACACGTACATACTATATAATTGATTCGTTCCTACCAACCTTACTGCTGGAACTTGCAGAAACAGGAACCGGATTTGCGTTCATGGATTCGTCTACCATAAGCCACAACGACGTGTTACACACTACACAGTGCATCATAATCTCAGTTCGTTACCCGGCGCCTCCACCAAACATTTGCATTTAACGAATGAAGAAACCTCATGAAAAACCTTCAGTCAGGGATTTGAACACGAGACCTTCCGAATCAAGAATCGAGCGCTTAACGCTGTCGGTTAACTCGAAATGCCTACTGTTATACATTGAAATAATTCATTGAACAAAGTAAATTAATGACAATGAAAATAATGCGTTGAAATAAAAATGTAATGCGAAATACATACAATATATACATACGAAATACAAACGAATATACTTGCGTGAAAAGTTAGTGAATCGTCCATTAAGAAAATGTATATAGTATAATTAACTTATTTGTAATAAATAGAAAATCTGGATTGTACTGTAGCAACTGACAAAGAAAGATTGATTTTCATCAGCGCTACTACCGTATTGCCTTGCTCTCGCTACTGTTAACTATTCATCAATTTTATTTTAAATATACCGGCGCACACTAGCATTCACGCTACGATAAGTTAGGCTTGGCGCCGGTACATTTTAAATGCATTGGAGAATATTTTACTGTAGCGAGAGCGAAGCGATACTGTATTGCCAATGAAAATGATGCCTTAAACTGTATACAATGTAGTTCCAACTTTCCCAATTGCACTTTTCCCAACAAACATTTTGCACTCTCGACTAAATACGCTCTTAATCAAATTAACCTATTGACCAAGTGTATAATATGGCTTTAACGAAACAACATTAAAAACCCGTAGAATAAACTGGTTCAAAAATTTTCCATCTAATCAATTCAAGTGCTGAGTGCACTTACACTAATCTAACCACTTGACAGGGTTTTACCAGCGCCGACATGGCTTGCGCTTTGCTTTCACGCAATTAAGATTATATTAAAAGTTTTAATTGATTTGAAGATGTAAAATTTTTGAGCCGTACGATATAATTTATAATGTAAGTGCACATAACTGTTAACTTTTACTTGGTACATACAGCATTGCATTGGTTTTGATTTGTGTGTGCGTGCTTACCCACTTCTGCTATACTGCATTCTCAATGTTTGTATGTACGTCTGTGTTGTCTTTGTTCGTATGAAACTGTCAGCTGTGTCCCTGTGTTGTATGTTCCCCCATACATTACCATGGTTGTGTTTGTACTCATTTCCATTACATTTCAATGGCTGCGTCATGGTTTACAATTTGTATATAATTAATTGGCAAACTGAACGTAAGTAAAGATTAGTATGCACATAGTGTTTCCCATTTTAGCTAACGTGAAATTGACAAACTGTGTTATTCAAATTACAATTGGCATTAGGGCCATCTATTCATTTATTATATTTTTACAAGTAGGCCAATTTCAGAACCTTTGCAATAAGTTACAATTTCAATACAGCTTTTGATAAAAAGATTCATCGATCTGCTCATGCAGTAGCTTGGAAACAATGCAAATAATACAAAATAAAGAATTTTTATTCAAAAAATTGCTATATTACATATCTCACGTATTGTGTGAAATAAATTAAATAAATAGGTAGAAAAAGTTAAGAGCAAGTTAATGCGAGTGAAACACGCGCTCATTGGGAGAGTAGAAGAAAGAGGTTTGAGTTAACGCGCCTTACTTAGACACAAGGAATCGTCGAACTATTGAAACAGACCAGTTTTGTTTAGGCAGAACGGGATAAGCACCTGGCTCGTTGGCTTGATGCGTCCAATAACTATCCGTACATCGTTCTAGTCGAAACATAACGGAGCGCTCATGACAATACGATAAAATACCACTGTGCACATTTGTTATACATCAATGTTTACGGGCTATCGGTTAGGTACAGGACAATACACAAGTATGTTCACTTGCCGCTCCTACCGCGTGATACCATTTTGTTTCACTGACCGATTCGGTGCATGCCTTTCTCTCTCTCTCTCTCTCTCTCTCTCTCTCTCTCTCTCTCTCTCTCTCTCTCTCTCTCTCTCTCCATCAATCCAATCCAATCCCACCATCAATAAAGACGACAATCAAATCAAATCAAATCTTTCTCTCGCCACTTATTATATTTAATAGCTTTATTAAAAAGGTTTCACTAGCCTTAATCCCGCCTTAAAATAAAGACCTCAATCAATCAATCAATTAATCTCTCTCTCATACACAACTAAAATGTCTACCAGAATAGCAACACTTAATTATCGCGTCCATGAACCATTTTTATCAACCGTGAAATTAGTTTTCATAAACACCAGTATACATACACTATTATAAACACTTGAAGAGGTTCTAACTTCTAAGATAGGCATATACTCATCTCCTTGTGTGACATTTCAATCTCATATCCTGGCTACTAGCATCACAGAATGAAGCAATGCAAAGCAGTCTCGGGGTAAAATCAAAACAGTAAAATCCCTCCTTGCCGAGGATAGAAGGCGGATCCCCGGCGTTCCGTGTCGCCGTGGACACCATAGACCACCGATATTCGTAGTTCAATAATACATGAATCGTTAAATCTTGAATGAATCCCCCACTTTACGGATCTTGGCTCATACCTAAGATAATGTTTATATTTGTAGGAGGCAGCTTAAAGGAAGTAGGTTCGTTACTGTTTGCCTACTGCACCGTCTAGCTATACAAATGCACAAGAAAAGTGTTTAATGAATCGCAAGCCATCGCCATGACAGTCACAGTGACCAGCATTACTTTACGTGTGTGTGCTCTTCTTCCAGGATGCTCGATTTCCGGCCCAGAAGGATGCAACCTATTTATTTATCATTTACCTCAAGAATTCGGTGATGCAGAGTTAATGCAAATGTTTCTACCATTTGGCAACGTTATCAGCTCCAAGGTTTTCATTGACCGGGCAACAAACCAGAGCAAATGCTTCGGTAAGACCATGTGCAAACGGTTCTGTGTGTTTCAAATCATAAGATAAAATGGTAAAATATAATTTGGTTTTAATCCAGTATGCAACCAGTAGCCATTTGGCATCACAGATATTATGAAACATTTCATGTATGGGTACACCTAGCCATGAATGATTCTGCGATGGCACTTTTATAAAATTGGTGTAATTTTTAATCCGAACAAATTTTGATGCATTTTGAATTGGTAAAGAAAACCAAAAATGTATATTTTAGAATATGTTTTATTATATCAAGTATGTTTTATAATCTGCGCTTAATGGAGGATATTTATATATCCTTGCATGGCCAACATACAAAGGTTCACATCAAAATGAATCCTACTGGTAGAAGAAAAATGTACCAAATAAGTGCCAAGTTGATACTGATCTTTCTAAAATGCAAACCCAGTTCAAATCTATCAAACTTATTTCCAAAGAAAACGGTACTCAATGATGAACTAAAAATGTCAATCAAGTGGAGTAAATATATGGTTATTTAAAGAGAGTGTGTAGTTTCATTTAAGTTTTAGTATCAATCTAATTCTCCGGATGGATTCACTGCATTTCAGTTCAATAGAAGTTATGTAAATATTATACGATGTGAAAACCGGGCAACGAACTAGGCACGAGGGAATCGTCATAGGTGAAGATGTTCAAACTGAGACCTTGTTATAGGACACGCGTTTTGAGCAAATTCATGTTCATTCGGATGATTGGCATCGAAGATGTTTGAAAGTTTGCACAAATATTAAGGAAACGTGGAACGTAATGAAACATTTACGTGATGCTAAAAAAAAATGTTGCAATTTAGGATTTTCTTAAAAAGTGTAATTTTACCATTTTCGTAAATAGTTTCTGGTTGACAAACCAACAATATTTATAATCTACGACTGAAGGGGGTGTCCATGTATCATTTCTTGAGAACTATGTATAGCTGCTTATACATCGGAGGCTTCCTAGCCGAGTGAACAGCTATTTACCAAGTGCCAAATGTGAAATATTCCCTCATATCAACTCATTGGCAACACCAACATGTTTAAGGTTAAGCTATCTGACTTCACAACTCATTGTGTTTAATACAAAATTGGAGTTTGAATAAAATATTAATGGTGGTATGTTTGTATCTACTTTACTGTAATACACTTGTGTTGTTTTAACTTTGTGTTATTTACTACTCTTAAAAGTTGCATTAAATTAAGATAAAATATATTAAAACAATAAAAGTAAGGCACACTTCAAAATTAATTATACCTCATAGTTTGATGTAAATACCAAAATTATTTTGATAGATTTTAATGTTTCTTGCTGCCGTAGCATGATAGGATTGGGGCGGGCATTATGGCAATCATCAATCTTGGGTAAATCACCAGGATTATCATTAACTATGTGTAACTTTGTGGAGAAAAGGGTACCTATAGATTTCAGCAGTTTTGATGTTGTGTTCAAGCACCAGCCACTTGTCCTTGAGAACATGGTATACCATTTTATGAATAAGACATAAGGCCATTATTCGTGTTGTTTATTACTTACCTTACCTGACGATACCGAGTGCCTTTTTATGCAGTGCAACATTCATAATCATTTATCATTCTCCACGATTTTCTCCTCGGCATAAATTGAGAAATGCAACATTTTTATTGTTCCCACAGAATTTCTTTGATTGCTTGAATGAGTTGGTTATAAATGCGTGTCTGTATCTTGGTGTACAGGTTTCGTCTCGTTTGACAACCCGGCTAGTGCGCAGGCAGCGATCCAAGCCATGAACGGCTTCCAGATCGGCATGAAAAGACTTAAGGTGCAATTGAAGAGGCCCAAGGATGCCAATCGCCCGTACTAACCCCGGCAGATCCGATCATCCAACCCCACAGGTAACATAAGACATACTATTTCATCATGGGAATAGCTTATTCTAATAATGCTTGTAACATTGAGTGTTCTTTTGAACACTTTTGCTAGTCTCTGTGCCGCAGAAAATATGGATGTATGATGTATTGGTTGCCATAGTATCGCTCAGATGTCGCGGTTAGCCTCACTGCTCAAACCTTATCAATGTCACCACCAATCGATAATCATCAACAACCAAATCTATACATTTACAATTTCGTGAATTTTTTTATTATTAATATTATTATTATTTATTTATCTAATAACTTAATAACAGAGTAATTAACCAATAGATGGGATGCAAAAATCGGGCCTATAAGGACCGTTCAATAAATTGATTTGCATCCTTGTTTAATAAATTAACTTGAACTACTGCATTATTGGTGGATGATGTGGATTTTGATTCATAAATAGGTGATTGTGTGGTTTGAATGATAATGGGGTCCTATAATTAAATCTATCCAGTTTGTCAAGGCATAATAAATTTACATTTGTTCTCCAATTACTTTTTTTCTGAGATCACGGTATTGAACATAAAACTCTATTAATTACCCAGTGTACAGGCCACGCATCTTGCCACAACGCCGGCAGGTGTCATCCTTTTCTTACTCGGCTCATTCTGTGCCTCGCATCGCATCATTTCATCATGTAGAGGCCTTTCATGTGTACTCCTCCATGTTAAAAGTCTACCAGTTTTCGACATTAATGTTGGACGCTTTCATATTTTGTATTAAGTTGACCCATAATATTTCTTCTACCTTGCTTGAGCTCCAGGAAGACCATATGAATATGTGGAAGAGTTTGGCACACTGAATGTTAATTGCCTAGATTGAGTGTGCTGTGGGATGTGTATTATACACTATCATTAGTACAACAGCTGTCAAACCGTAAACACGGCTGATGAAGCATGTCAAGATCTTTGATGTGTCTTCAATATTTTATCCAGGTTACTCATCCATACACCTACGTCGGGATGATAAAACCGTGATAAATTGACTACTTGGTTACAGTTTGGCTATTTCCATTATCAAATACCGTTTTCCTGAAATGTCTAAAAGCCCCGAATGCAGCACATCGTACACGATGTTCCTTCGCAACAATATTTTCAACCCATGCGAGGCAAATACCAAGATATGGAAGGACCTCAAATATTTATCCATCAACTTTGAATGCAGGCATCCGTCTTCATCTTGTTTACTTTTGACATTCATTGACGGACGACTTGTTCATGTTTAAAATTTTTCAATCAAACGTATGCACGCGGTCAGAAGCAATGCAAGTTGCAATCCTTCTGCACACATTAACGTTAGTCTGTATGATTGCTGAAAGTTGATACTCGACTTTGACTTTGTATATAACAACAAGATTCAGCGATTGATGGTTGACTACAAAATAATTTGTTGATTCATTCTTGGATAGTCATCATAAATACAAGCATATGTATATAATAATAATATGTTGATGCTTGGCTTATAGATCTTTAAGTCACTTGTAGCTACTTAAGGGCACAAACTGTGGAGGAGTTTAAGACACAACGAAACAGATAGCGACGAGGTTGTATAGTCTCGACATTGTATGATAATTGGCCAAGAGGCACGATGTTGCACACAGTATGCAGAAGCGGACCGCGAACGAGATATTGCTATTAGCCTGTTAAAGTTGAGCCATTGACTGAAACTAGCGGACTAAATAGTCTTGAATCAACTCAACTTTAGTCATTTAACCTGCTCCATCATTTTTACTTAAAACAAAATTTATGTATTACTATTTTGTATGTAACGTTTGTAAGAACTAAAATGTGTAAATGTTGATTTATACATAAACATATTTATTTGCGTATCTCATCAGTATAATAGCTAATTTGACTACTCTAGAAATTTTCCAATCTAGGAGAGCAAAACTTTTAATCAACATAGCTCACGAATCAGTAAATTTAGCTAAAGCCCTTGTTGCCTATAAATGAAGTAAAATTGTATTCGAGATATATTGAGCATGCGATATGATTGCATATTATTTTTAATTTAACACCAAATACCGGCACATACTGCATTACAGAGTATGGCCAACTTTGAATTCAACCTGGCAACACCGCACCAGCAGCCAACTCGGTGAGGGGCCATCGAGAACGTCAGCATCAAGATCGCCAAAACATGGCGGCATTTATGTCGAAAATAATATAAGTACTGTCTAGGCCTATAGTTTGAAAGACATTAATACACAATGTTACCGCTCTTCATTTAATTTTTATTTGGTTGTTACGTTTAATTGAATCAGTTATTTTGAAAAGGGGGTAAGTCACTGTTTTGACGAAAATGAGTTGGCATCAAATTCTTGCTTATTTTACCTAGACGAACATTATGTGTGAAAATGGAACAAGTAGGATGAACCGTGGACTCGTTAGAGGGGGGGGTCTCATACGCGAGTTTGTTTGAAAAGGGGATAAGTCGATTGACTTGTCCCCTTTTCAAAATAGCTCGCGCTGTCTGTAACGTGCTTGGCGCTGCGTTCTGGTGAGATCAATTTAAATTATTTTTCGAGGTGTGTGGGGTGGATTTTTCATGTGATTAGCCTGACGACAATGTCATTATGTGTTTTAACGAAAATATTAAATCACAATCCCATTCACATGGAAATAAAACCATTTGTTTTGAAAAGGGGATAAGTCAGAGACACAATTTTTTTGGGGTAACTTACTAACTATAGATGACAAATGTAAAAAGTGAAAAAAAATAGTATAAAATAATTGGATGAGCGAAGCGAAGATTCCATTTCACTACACTGGAGAAAAAAATCCGGAATGTTTTTTTTTCTTTTTTTTCTGTATTATTGTGTGTCTGTTAGCACGATTCCGGCTAAACCGATACTCCAATTGCCATGAAATTTTATAGAGGCCTTCGAAATCTCTGAACCAAGAGCTGCCACGTTTTTGAGCGCAATCAAAAAATTATTTCTCATTAAAATCGCAATTTTACGATTTTTTACGATTTTTAAAAAATTTCTTCAGTTTATAACACCTACATGCTTTATCCGATTTTAATGATTTTTGCACAGAACCTTAATTTTATGAATTAAGGTATTCGTGTGAAATTTGAGCGCAATCAAAAAACTATTTCTCATGAAAATCGAAATTTTACGTTTTTTTTATTTTTTAAAACAATTCTTTGACTTGTAACACCTACATGCTATATCCTATTGTAATGATTTTTTCACAGAACCTTAATTTTTTGAATTAATATATTCGTGTAAAATTTGTGTGCAATCGAATAATAATTTCTTAAGAAAATTTCAATATTACGATTTTTTCCTTTTTTAAAATTTTGATTAATTAAAAAAATTTAAAATTTAAGTTAATTTTTAATTTAATTTAATTTAATTTTAAAAAAATCTTCAACTTAGTAATGATTTTTTCACAGAACAACAGAAAATCCGCATAACACATGGCAGCTCAATGCACCAATTACGCTCATCCAACAACGCGGCGGGACTTAAGCGTTTTCCGAGTATAAATCACCATGTTTTAATGAAAATATTCAATCACAGTCTCATTCACATGAAGGTACAACCATATATTTTGAAAAGGGGATAAGTCAGAGACACAAACTATTTTTTTTGTCAAACTATAGATAGTAAACTTTACGTTATTGTATTTTTGGATGAGCGAAGCGAAGATTCCATTCCACTACACTGGAGAAAAAAATCCGGGATGTTTTTGTTTTTTTTCTGTTTTTTTGTATTTTTGTGTGTCTGTTAGCACGATTCCGGCTAAACCGATACTCCAATTGCGATGTAATTTTCTGGAGACCTTTGAAATCTCTGAACTTAAAACTGCCACGTGCGAAAAATCGACCAAAAAAATATTTCTCATGCAAATTGCAATTTTACGTTTTTTTCGATTTTCTTGTTTTTTACTGTTTGTATTTTTGTGTGTTTGTTAACACGATTCCAGCTAAACAGATATTCCAATTTCGATGAAATTTTCTGGAGGCCTTCAAAATCACTGGACTTGGAACTGCCACGTTTTTGAGCGCAATCGAAAGATTATTTCTCATGAAAATCGCAATTTTACGATTTTTTTTTTCGTTTTTCTTATTTTTTCCGTTTGTATTTTTGTCTGTTTGTTTACACGATTCCGACGTAATCGATACTCCAATTGCGATGAAATTTTCTGGAGGCCTTCGAAATCTCTGAACTTAGAACCGCCACGTTTTTGAGCGCAATCAAAAAATTATTTCTCATTAAAATCGTTATTTTACGATTTTTTTAATTTATGAAAATTGTCTTCGACTTGTATAACACCTACAAGCTTTATTCGATTGTAATGATTTTTTTGAAGAACCTTAATTTTATGAATTAATATATTCGTGTGAAATTTGAGCGTCATCTAAAAATTATTTCTCATGAAAATCGCAATTTTTCTCTTTTTTCGGTTAAAAAAAAAGCTTCGGCTTACAACACCTAGCTACATGCTTTATCCGATTGTAATGATTTTTTTCCAGAACCTTTATTTTATGAATTTATATATTAATGTGAAATTTGAGCGTAATCTAAAAATGGTTTCTCATGAAAATCGCAATTTCACGTTTTTTTCGTTAAAAAAATACGCTCATCCAACAACGCGAATGAAAAAGCGTTTGTAAAGTTTCCTAGTTTTATACATATTTATATGTGTTTAAAGGAAGTACATTTGAAGCATGTACTACGATTATTTAATACTTAGAAAAGTTTTTCTCGTTTATCTCCAAAGTATGTTTTAGTGACTTACCCTCTTTTCCAAATAACTGATTCAATTATTTTGTATGCGTTTGTTTTCGTTTCAATACTAACAATGTTGGTTACATACATATAGTAGTTCTAGGCTATACTTACGTGCGACCTAGGAGGCTTACTTTGGCGGGCGGCAAGACTTGCGATTACATCTTATTGATGGTGGTGGTGTGCATGTTCATCTTGTTTGCACTAAATGTTTGTATATGTATGTGTAACCTTCAATACATTCATAGTCCCCTGGTCCTTTGTTCCGAAACAGTGACGTGGATCCTTAGCTGCCTTGGAAAGCGAACATGACAAGCCCGCTGCACTCAGTAAGTTACGATGCACAGAGTTGTTGCTACCGAATGTCGTGGAGATTCTTGGCTTACTATCTTAGTAAATGCTGCACTACGTCTACATCCGTGGCCAGGTTCACCGCACAAGTAATAGCGTTTCCCAAACTTGCACGGAACTAGATGTTGGTGTGTGTTTGTGAATGGCAAGAAGATTATGTGTACTGGTTGTTGTTCTTGGTGTTGTCATTGCTGCTGCTTTTGTTTCAGTATATATGCGTGTATTTTCCCAAGACATGCCCCGACATAGCACTTGTGACCCTGCCCCCCCCCCCCCCCCCCCATGTGCAGCTGCCTGTGTAGCCATTGAATATCGTGCGTACGCGTATGAGCAATCATTCCACGCCACAGCTTTGAACTTTGAAGGGAGATCTTCACATTCGTGTTTGTACCTCTCAAAGCTAGTTCCACCAACATCCAGGCGAGGTTTATTGAAGCTTGTAAATATCGCAGCTTGATTCTCCTGTCAGCTTTATGTCGATGTATTCATCACATTCAAGGTTTTGGGAGCTTTGAAAAGAAATGCGAAGGAAATTTATAGAGAAACCAGTTGAGTGTATTGAAAATTTAACTAAAAATTGATCAAATAAATTTGTTGCTTTAAAAAAATACACTTGCATCTAAATTTAAATTTAATTCCTTCAATTGAACATGAATTCATTGCAACTTTATTACCTCCGCTTGGTTTGTGTTTTCTAACGTCAGTTTTACATCTGATTACACATTTAGCCGGGATAGATGAGATGAGAAAAGTTCACAGCCAACACAGATAATAAACTAATGTTGTTGTTTTATGTGCCTCCCCAGATGTTCGTTTGGGACGCGGCTGGGCTGTGCTTTGTTTGCCGTCGTCGTACTGGCGGCTAGCGTCACAGCACCTGGCAATAAGCGACTCCCATCCCTCGCAAACTTCCTCAAGAGTATTAACAATATATTTAAACGAGAAGAAAAGAGGGCGATCGCATCGTTAGTACATTAGGCAAGATAATATCTTTAGTCTAGTTGGTAAATAAGCTTGAATATTCTTAAAACTATATTATTGTAAATTAATATTATTATCATCAATTTGATTATTATTATTATTATTAATATTATTATTATTATGATTATTATTATTAATAATATTATTATTATTATTAGTATTAAGATTATGATTACGATTATTATCATTATGAAATGTAACATATAAGTATGTATTGTAATATAAATTTGAAATGGTACTATACATGCCGGTACATAGGATGGGGAGGGGGTTCGAAATGCCCGCAAGCCTCACAAAACTCACAAGACGTAATTTTCATTGAAAAACCTCTAAGCTCGAGAAATTCCAAATGGGCTGTGATTTACAAATCTTGTGTGTATCTGTACAGACCGTTTCGTCTTCTCGTTCGTACATGAAACTGTATACTTGAGTTTTCTTCAGCGTTCTTTGTGAGAGAATACCTACCTACGCTGGAGCTGGAGTGAACCTAGAGTATCTTTACGTTAGCTTTGATTGTATACTACTGATACCTGTACTTGCCTTCACGTTGTTCCGGGCGCCGTGAGATTGCGAGGCTAGTGAGGCCCCTCGTTGCCATTTGCTGAAACTCTCGCCAACTATTACTATAAACTGTTTATATATTATAAAGAGGAAATTATACACATTCATAGTATTGTAATATTTCTACATACAATTTTAGCTAAAGTATTATCCAACGTACCAAAAATAGCCATAAATTAAAAAGAGTAGTTTATAGGAGAAGATAAAAAGTCGGAGAAATAAAAGAACTATATAGTCATTAAAAATAATCATAGCGTATCCCCATAGCAAACAACGGTTTTTTTACCATTTGTTTTATTCAAATAGGAGAAAATAAACACGTTAAGGGTTGATAGTTTTGAAGGAACCCATCACGGTCGGTTATATTTAAGCCAATGCGATCTAGAGGTGTAAACTTCACCGTACATCTAGTCACATGAGGAATCTAGGATAGCGTAGTTAGGTATACATTAGTATGTTAGAGTATCGTATGTTGGGTAATTTAAAGATGAATCATAAGTTATTGGGGATTTTAAAAGGGTGACAAGTTTTAATGGAATGTGTGCAATATACTGAGGAATAACAATATTACGACTGACAACCAGCTTTCTAGTGAGTATTTATAATCATTTATATTGTGTTTTAGCGGTTTACATAAGGGTATGGTGATCAATTTGCCCAAAGTTAAAAGGTATCACTCTTTGAACAACTGTACCCGTATGTACTCGTATTTGTTGACGCCAATAAGTATCATTCCTAGTCATTGTTGTTGAAGAATTACTCGATTCGGATTGATATTTTCAAGGCTTTATAGATTTTACAATCCACAGATTTTCGAATTTGATGGAAACGCTGGGTGTATTGTGCCGATGACTTTTTGTCAGTTACTAGAGATGTTTGAAACCCAAACCACTGTGCCAACACGGACTGACTACAAAACAACTTGTTTTTATAATGCCAATTTAAAATTCGTAACTAAAATGGCTTGCTTGTATTTCCGGCCATAATTTTTCTATTGTGACACGCTTTTGCCAAACCATTATGCATCACATTAGGGCAAACGGTTAGTAGCTGCACTTGAATTACTGTCCAGTTAATTCCTAACGTTTGTCAAATTTTTTAGACGTTTTTACAAGTTTTGTCACTTGTAAGTGACGCCAAAATAAATGCCATAAATCAATGCCTTGTCTACAATCGTGGTAGGGCAAATATGGCTAAGATATATAAGTTCCATCAAGTTGTCGAATGATCGGCCGGCGCTATTCAGATGGTTTCATGAATCAACTCTCTAGCACAATCTTCAGTTCAGTGCACATTCTTCATTGACTCCCAGTTTGGTAAACAAGTTCTTTGAGGCCAGCATATTATGTAATCATTCTGGGAAAACTTTGGGTCAAGCATTGTGAAGAACGGATTTGTCTTTAGTTCCGCCTGGCGCCACACCACTTTTCAACAGTTCAATTATAGCGCTGCCTTCGCGTGTGTTTGTTTATGTGCTGCAACACGGAACTGTTATCGATAATCTCCTAACTTTGAGGATTGACGCAAAAGCACATTTTCGCAATTCGTATGCTGATGAAATAATCCAATAGAAGATTTAAAAAAACTGCTACGACGTGATTCTTGGATACAGGGTATGTTTTTTCAATTATTTGTGTAAATGTTTTTTCTGTGGAACCAAAATATGGAGCAAATTTGTGTAATTCTCCGAATAGATTTTTCACCGAGGCAAAACAATCTAGTGATGTCTTTTACAAAATAAGTAAAGTTGCAAGCAGAGTGAATGTAGATGAACGTCAAGTCGTCACCCAGGACTGTAAATATTGTGCATACCATTGGTCAAGTTCGGGACATGTGAGGTGCGAATCTCGTGATTTTAGAATGTTTATATTTATGAAGATTACGCTGACTATTTCTCATTTCGCACAAACAAACAATTCAATAGAATGACATTTGATTTGATTCCTAGGAGAAAGTTTACAAAGAGAAGGAACGCTGCGGCGTGCGTCCCCTCTCACAGTCCATGCTATTTTGTACCACGTAAGTGCTCATAGAGAGAGGTAGAGAGAAACAGAGTGTGTGAGAGATGTGTGTTGACATTGTAATCCAGCATTCAAACTGTACGTGCATGGGCCATGTTCCAGTGTTGTGCGAGCATGGCAGCTCTATCGGTGCATCATTCATGTTTCGAAATAGCTCATGTTTATAATTTACAATACACACTTGAAACCGACTGATGATGTTCACTCTGTCACATGAATTTTGTTTCTGATTTTTAAATTATGTTGTTATTTAGTACTTGAGAAGGCTATAAATGAAAAAGTATTATACACTGTATTTGTCGGGGTTAACAAGTATCGATTCATTTCAATTAGATGTTCACATTTGGGGCCAAGATTTGCAAGGTTTTGAGGCAATTATAATGGGACGTTAAATTCAGTGTGTAACACTTGACCACCCTCGAAAAGTTTTTGAAACTAGATTTGATGACCTTTCATGGAAGAATATTTCAAACGGTTTAGTAGAAATTAGATTATCGAAATCTCGTTGATGTATCTGTTAATGCTTCTTGCTTGTTTATTAATCTCCATTACGATAAACAAACAATATCGAGGGTCATCAAATAGCATTTCTTAAACCAGGGAATTAATGGGAACAATGCAGGTTTGCATTATTTTGTGTTGTCATATTTATGGCATCAATGATCCTGAGATTTCAACGTTTGATTGCTGCTCGTACTGCTGGATTGTTATGTTGACTACTCTTTCATGGTAAAATTATGTGTTTTGTATAATTATTAGGGTTTAGACCACGTAAAATATAGTTGATGGTATCAATGTTGATTTGTATTTTGATCAAATAAGCCAAACGAGGTTGAACAATAATCCAAGTTTAAATGTCGTTCTTTTAATGTTGTAAGTTCATATTCCTCTTTACATCTCTTACGTGTATTGTTGAATGCAATCCAGAAACTTGAACACATGGCAAAATGTGTTTAATATTTACATGGTATAAACCCTAAGCCTATGCATACTAGAATATTATTGCGAGTGTATGAGAGTGAATTAGAATGTGGTTTTACTGTTTGGATCAATTCAAACATGGACAAAATGTGAATCTGTTTATCTTTAGATCCCATTCAAATTTTGGTACATAATCATGCTTAATACGAAACTTGAAGTTTACCAATGGTCCATTCAGTACGTAGGCTTACTAGTCTTGTAGGGGTAAAGTGATGCTGATTTTGCAACAAGAAACCAAAATCCTGTTCAAAAATGTTTCTTGATAAGGTGGGCTGTTTTTTGTGAGTAGAGTTTTCAAGTCAACCACCCATCAGTATTATTGTGGACATTTTACAAAAGTGCCATGCAGATTGATTGCAGGAGGCGTGTGAGAAGAGTGATCTAGTCACTGCTATAGCATATCAGTGTGCGGGTGGAAAGTCATGGGAGACGTTCCACGTTGCGAGGGGGGATCAAGTTCTAGACATGGTCAAACCTCAATTAAATGCAATTGTTTCGTTTCGTTTTGTTTCGTTGATTTTCGTGTGAAAAAGCAGACAAATTCTTCTTTGAGTTGTAGACAGCTAAAGTGCTACCTTATAGTGAAGATGAGGAAACCGAGCTGCATATTTAATCTAAACACACTTTTTATTAATATTGTATTATATCCTATAGGCAGAAATACAAATTATTCAATTTCATTTATTATATATAATGTAATACATCTTGTAACTAGGGTGACCAACAAACTTGATGATATAGTTTAGTTTTCTTTTGGTTATGCAATCTATTCAGCATTGTTACACCCATCTGAATAAGTTGTATAATTCGTTTGACATTGGGTCACCCTATTTATGACAACTATGACTCTCTGGCTTCCTGGTCGGTTTTTTTCTCAGTCTGTTTTAAAAGACGTATTATAATAAATAAATACTATATTATAAAAAAGCCAATCATTAGAAACAAATATCATATTAGGTAGTCATCATTATCATGGCGTAATTCATTGATATAGTACATGAATATGCTGCTGGTGATGATGCTGATGATGGTAATGAAATAACATCTATTATTAAAGTGAGCTGTGCAAGACAGGTGTATGCAACCACAGGTCAAATCTATTTAATTTATTTACTTATACAACTTTTGTGTCTGCTGAACAACGAGTCTTTGTCTTTCAGCTCGAAACGGTTATAGATAAACTTGTATATCTAAATTCTCATGATTTGTCTATTGTGAAATAATATCATGTGCCGGTAACACATTTGCATGTTTGACTGCGTGGATGTGCGGGTGAATGTGAGGTGTGTGCGTGTGTGTGAGCATGCGTTTATTGGTTGTGATCAACTTGCATGCATGGTAATGAAAGATTCGGCTCTCAAACAAACATAAATACTCACCTATTCAAATCTATGCATGTTTACATAGAGACACACATATTTTTTTCTAGTCGGAAACAAAAAACACTTTTATGCGCGCACCGACAAACACAAATACAAATACATACACAGCCATCTGTGTTTGAAACGGCACGCAAACACAGGTACCAAGTAGTAATCTGGTCCATTGTGAAATTCATTGCTGTAACACAAATACAAAATACAAAATACAAACACAGCCACCTGTGTTCAAACCGGCACATGGGTAAATGTTTAAACACAGATTCCAAGGAAAATCTGGTTCAATGGTTCATTGTGAGTTTTATTGCTGAAGGAAAAATATTCTTAATCGTTCAGTAACACAAGGGTTGACTTTATAACAGATTAACAAATAAAGTTGATGAAGAAAGTTTGTGTATTCATCTATTTATTAACAACTTCCAATCCACAACAACCTATTTTCTCCTTGATGTATAAATCCCACTTGCATCCGTCTACCTCAGAAATGTTGTCCAAATGCGTTCCAAAATACTTTTCCGTTAGTCTTACATACGGTATCTTCACAATTCCGTGAAAAAGCCAAAGTCGAGCAAGTGACTCCAAAAGTTACAGGTTTAAACTAGAGCCAATTGCTCAAAAGTAATTTTTAACAATAAAGTAAGTTTTAAAAATAATTTGCTTTGCTAAAACAATCATATTTTAGTAAAGTGAATTAAAAGGTTACTTTAATAATTATTTTTACATATATTTTTTGATTGCTCAATAATCTATAGGAATTTGGAACGTGGGTTACAATAAAAATTCACATTGTTGTTCAAGTCTTGCACTAAATTGTCAGATTTATTGCATTGCAAGTCTTGTCAACATCCCGTGCAAAATTGCAAAAGGAACATCACTTGAAGAAACGAAATAACTTAATGATTAACAAAAACTTCGTTAAAATTTTCCCTAATAAATCAATAGTAAATTATTTAATTAAAGTTGGGCTATAGTTACAATACTGCTTCACTTGCATTTTTTTTGTAATTACTTGCTCTAAAATATAGCGGAATTTGGGACGTGGGTTACGATAAAATTCACAAGTCAGTTTTACTCTTGCACATAATTTGTCAGTTAATTGAATTTGCACTCGTCAACATCCAGTAAAAACCGTTGAGGCTGACAAGTGATTGCCTCACTTCAAGTTACTTTGTGAAGAAGTAAAACTTCATTAAAATTACTCCAAATAATTAAGTGACCTGACGTTCTGTAAGAAATCAAACTAATGCGTTTCTGTTGAGTTAACGTTCAAAGTAGCGTGCCAGCATTAAGAGGGAATGGGACACATTTAGCAATTAGCAAATAGCTATTCTCTCGGCCAAGAAGCATCCGACGTATGTGAAACTTTGAAAGGTTGTCAATGCCCGTTAGGGCGCCGCAGCCAAGCCGTGGCGCGCTACACACTCAAGCACCTTTACAGCAAGCAGAGTTGGGGTGATTTCGAAGTGTTACCCAGCCGTCATGTAACGTGATGTGAACTTGAAAACTATCACAATCGAGGGGATTTAGGTACCTGACAACACATGAAAAATTTGGTTGGGGTACGAGCATTCCTTCTTGGTGAAAAAATGGCTTGAAACATGCTCAAAATCACTTTAAGGATGTTAGCTACTACTACTACTACTACTACTACTACTACTACTACTACTACTACTACTACTACTACTACTACTACTACTACTACTACTACTACTACTACTACTACTACTACTACTACTACTACTACTACTACTACTACTACTACTGTCTAATTCGTCAATTTCAATCGGCCAGCGATTCTGACCAAACGGGTGGGGCTACAACGTTCATATTTAACATGGACATTAAGGTTATAGTGATATAGTGTCTATTGAAAGAAAAAGTTGAAAAAGTTTGCTGGAAGGCTTCCAAATAAAGGTTTTAATATAAGCCTTTAACAAGAATATAATCAACAAGTAACTAAAGTTACTTGACAATGATGGCCTACATTGTTTACAAAAAGCAAGTCTTTGGACCACTAGATATTTACATTCTATTGTTAATTGGTTATACCATAGCAATTAAATCGACTTTGCTAAAATTACTATATTTTAACAAATAATTTTGCAATGGAACCTGAAAAAGTAATGAGATCCCACATATAAACTTGTAAAAAACCAGCCAAACCTTACACAATCAAAAGCAATGAGATCTAAAAGAAATGCCAAAATTATGTACCCTCCTACATTTTCGCAATCTTAATACATAAATTTACTTTGCCCTGTGACTGTATCCTTGCACGCTGTTGTTATTTAAAGTGTAGTTATTATTTATTTAGCGTACGTAGAAAATCCAGCACAAAAATGTGTTTGGAAAAGCCTTTAATTTGTATTTTAATGACAGTTAATAACTATATTTTTTTAAGATTGAATGTGAATATACAAACACGGCATTTTTTAATCCTATAATATGCATAACTAACGTATGTACGAAGTATCAAACACAAATTTAAGACAAATTACTTTAATAACTGTGGTAAAATTTCATTTTAATCTAATTGACACAATATGCGCAAATAGACTAATATTATTCAAAAATAAACTTTAATAGGACAGGTAAATTTTATTTTAATTGAACACTGCTCCTAGGTAGGAAATTATCGTTCAATATTTCGAAAAGTTTCACTTTTCTTCGACTGGCTGACATTATAAAGAAAAAAACAAACATCTGACAAAAAACAACCAGCTTTGTGGATGAATAATATCAAAAATTGCATATAAATTTTAGGCAAATAATTTAAGCAAGGTGAAAAAAACATTAAAAGCGACCAATATGACAACATGATATTTGTAGATTAAAAAATAGTAGTTATAGGCTGATAGTTGAAAATTATTTGATTGTTAGTTGTTAGTTGATGGTTGATAGTTGATAGTTGATAGTTGAAAGTTGATAGTTGATAGTTGATAATATATTTTCCTACCTATTTCCCTGAAAAATATTTTTTTACCACACAATCTAGAGAATAATACTACACCTAAATGATTGTTTAAAAAATTAAATCTTGTAACTGTGATTTTACACGATTTAAAAAAAAACATCAAGAAATTTGCAAAAATTGGCGTTTTAGGAAATTTCTTAAATCGGCTTTAACCTGCTTCTTTTTTGTTCCACATAGACACTAGAGCTTCGTACTAATCTAAAATGGCCCTTAATAACATCGTGTCTTGAAACTGTGCGCAAATAAACTTTCAAACACTAAAAAATATGCCTTCCAAAATTACACCTTTTCTTGGTAGTTAGCATATTTTGACCAAACCATAATATGCCCAAATTATAAAGCAAAATATAGATGATTTACAGAAAAAGCTGCCGAGAACGTCCCATATGGCCTCTATGGCCTACATTTTTTGGATCAAAATCCTCCAAAGTCACGGAGCACAAAGATCGTCCCCAAGTTATTTCTTATGGGAGATTAATGCCGATGGGACCTAGCTCGGAAAATATCAAGTTTGACAATTTTTTTCGGGTCATGGTGTACCCAATAATTTTTCTGTTAATTTCTAAATTCAAAACTAGTTAGCCTGAATGAAATATATTTTTTAGTTTAGCGGGTGAATACCCCTTTAAGATCAATTAACTTTTAAATAGACTACTTTTGTAGTTAAGCTTGTAGTAAAGCTGACAAATTAATAAATAAAAATCCCATTATTAATATCTTGTAGTAATAAGCATGTCAATTTGTGTTACATATTATTACTATTATTTAAATTGTCTAATCTGCTATCTGCTATTGAAGTCATCAATAAAGGATTAACGCCATAACGGTTTACTTCACTCTACACCTTTGAGTCCAAACTCCTAGTTATATTTTTGTACTGTTGACTTGTCTCATAACATTATGCATTACAAATATGACCAAGTATTATGGAAATAATTATCAGGCTTTGGTACTTCCAATTTGATATTTTAAGAAGTTAAGACAGAAGAGGTTTGTTGGACGGTTGGATGTTTTCTTACGAGTTGCAGGTAATAAGCACAAATTATAGCTACCTGAATGTTCAAATGACAACTTTCCACGTTGTACTTGAAAACCAATGTTATTGATCCATATTCCATACTTTTGAACTTTTTATCGTACCAACATTGTCACAACAATAAGCCAATAACACGTTTCGTATTAAGGATGGAAAGGTATTGTATTGTATTTATTGTTATTTTCCCAGCCAAGGAGCAAAGAAATACAAAGAAACATAAATCTTAAACACAGGAAGCACTGATGGGAGGACAAAACAACCATGCACGCAATGAGAGAAAAACATTAAAAATCCAAAGGAAATGGGATTTCAAGCAACAACGAAGCGCGCAGGATCGTTTCTATTCTTGCTGTTGAGTGAACGTTAGTGAGCAACGACAGTTGGGTGAACGGTTGTGCGAACAATTTTTAAGACATTTTTAAAATAAAGGAACCGTGAAGGCGATTTTCTCACATTGAGTATGTTATAATGGCGGTTTTCAACAAATCATTCTATTTTTGTGATTTAAGCCAAGTAGAAATAGATTCATAATTTCGGTTAAGCCATTCGATATTAAATTTCACTTTCTCGTTTGACATTCTCAGCGAATATGAATCCCTGAAATTGGTTCTGTGCCTTTCTTCGAATTCTTGCAGCTGAAAACAAAATGAACATTATTAATGATTCAAATAATATTTTATAAAATATATTTTGACTTTCATTCGAAACTATTTAGTGGCTAAAAACTCTTTAATAAATCTATTCAAACAAATGTTCGAGTTAACGAGCATAAGAAAAACATCGGGAACTCGGATGTCTGTTATCTCATGTCATCGAAACTAGTAGAACATGCTTGGGGCAAAGTTCATTTCATGAGGTCTCTACGTTTGTTACAGGAACCATATTGGAAGAAAAGGAAACTTGAAACACAAGACACTGGCAGAAACTGCCAAGTACCTATTTTCCTCCAATGTTGATTCCTCTAAAATAAATCGGATAAAGCTTTTTTGTTACATTGATTTGACAACTTCTATAGATTGTGCAATGTGAAATCTGTATCTACCTTGGCTATTGTTTTTGTTTGTTGGGATACGTTTTTGATGATATGATTTATTTTTTGTTACCTGATGGCAGAAATAGTTCTGTAATTTCCAAAATGTTGTTTCAATTGAATAATTTGATTTATTAGAGTTTTTAATCAATTAATAGTTTTTAATATGTTACTGTGAACTCTTCTAACTTTAATTAAAACGAAAACTGTTTAAGGGGAATCCCTAGACCCAAATATGATTTCTAAAGAATGCAGTAGAGACGTCTGAAAAGTAAGTAGAATGTAAGAGGGGCTTAATAAAAGAGCGGATTATTTTTTTGAAAATTTTTTGACGGGACATAACCTCAGAATCAACAATTGTATTCAAATTACTGGAATCAGTTGCTCAAGTTCAAAATTGAATTTTTAGCAGTGGTTTTTTGTATATTGTTTCCACACTCCTTTATCTACAACCTTAATATAAGTATTATTGGTTTTATATGGTTTCAGGTGTTGCACGATTTTTTCCGTTAAACGGTACAAAATTTGAAATTGTACCGGCAGGCGAAAAAATTGTGCAACGCAACAAACCATATAAATCTAAAAATCCTTTTATTCAGGTTGTAGATAAAGGAGTGTAGAAATAATATACAAAAAACCGCTGCTAAAAATTCAATTTTGAACTTGAGCAACTGATTCCAGTAATTTGAATACAATTGTTGATTCTGAGGTTATGTCCCGTCAAAAAAATTCAAAAAAATAATCCGCTCTTTTATCAAACCCCTCTTACATTCTACTTACTTTTCAGACGTCTTTACGGCATTCTTAAGAAATCATATTTGGGTCTAGGGATTCCCCTTCAACTTATCAAACTTATCAACTGGAGTACTACTAACTAGCTATTTAACTCGGCTACGACTATAGGCGTTCCACGCTAAGAAAGCAGATGCGCGCGGTTTCGACAGGCCAATGAGCGATCTGTATTTTGAATTGGGGGCCGCTGATTGGCTAGAATTAGCCCGCCGGTGACGTCAGTATCTGCTTACTTTCGTTGGAACTGCTATAACATGGGTCAAACATGGTTTTCATACATCATTGAACAGTGTAATATATGGTTGCCATTAAAGTATATCACCAGTATTAGCCCAATTACACACCAGAGCTTCCCCCGCCCATTAAGAAATGCAAATATATGCGCAATATTTTTAACAGAAATGTATTTCTGCCATTTCTGGCCATCACCTTAAATGATAATCGTATCATTCGTCTACTTAACTATCGTATTGATGAGAATGTCTATACATAATGTGGTAAGAGGCCGTGTCGGAGACCAGTGTAACGAGTTATGAATAAAGCCAAGCTCACTCCTTGCACCCCCTGTTACTCATACACACTTATTTATTCCTCCCCACGACAGCATCACCCCACACCATATCATCTGAATTTTGGTCGTTATACCTGTCATATAGATGGGCGGATTAAAGCCGATATTGAGACAAATTCAGGGTGGATTTTGTGATAAAAGTAAACATGAAATTTTGACCATATAAAGAGAAAAAAAGCCGAGTTCAAAAAGAAAAGGAGGCCAAAAGATTGCCAAACCATTTGACTTCTAGGGGTGTCCAAAGTAAGAGCACATATATTTTTAAAATCTGATACAAAATGTATTTACGCCATACATTTTATAAAAAAAAAACTTTAAAAAGGAAAATTCTTTTCCTTTCATTAAATATAATATACTGTTGCCATTATTGCTGGAAATGATACAATGTTGACCTTTGACCTGATGAAGATAAATTTGCTGATATTGTTCAAAACCAGCCTCGCGACTACTTATTTTCATTGAGAAATGAGTGTCGATCTCTAATCTTGATCATAATGAGCTTTTATTAATGTATCATGTTAAGTTTGACCTTTGACCTCCATTGTAGTTTCACATGTTTTATTCAGACAGGTATTTTAAACCCATTTGATCTTGGAAGCATAACATTATGTTAACACCATGCTTTTAAACTGCGAGACTCCACTCGTTACGTGCAACGAGGATGTGGCTGACGTTTTACCCTTGACCTGATTACAGTTTATCATTGGATGATATACACCAAAACCAGGCTTGTGACCATTCGTTAAATAGGTAATCGATCGAGTAAGGATTCCATTTGTTATGGTTGTAATCATTTATGTTTTTGTTCAAAACATTTATTTGATCTCAAAAATACTACCTGTATCTGTATTTTCGGAAATGTTTACAAGTGCGATGTTTTAATTGAAATGTTTTACATATAGCTACGTGTAATATTACGAAAATGGTCTATATTAAAATCGCATTTCAATCGTTTATCGTGACTTAAGGAATATAATGAAAATAATATGTTTACTTGTAGTCGATATTTGTACTTTGTATCATATTATTATTATTTCATTGATATTTTAGGTAACTCTAGTATTTATATTAGTTCACATTTTTTTATTTTTTTACTATTATTTTTTTAAATTTTTTTTTCAGTCATTTACAGAACATATTATAAGCTATAAAAAAACATGGTCTACTTCAACCATTTGTTTGTAAGCTAATTGCGATCATATTTCAAACTTATTATGCTCCTTATTTTATATTTTGATTTACTACATATGCCACACGGTGATCATTATTCAATAATATTTTGTATCATCCCATTCATGTGTGTAGAAGTAAAGTAGTAGGTAGTAGAAATATATTCATTATCAATAAATAATCATTCATATTTTGTGTTTGTAGAACTACGACAGCAAATAAATCGTGATTCAAACCATACAAGTATTACTGGAAACTGTTTAAGTTGCATCTATCGGCCTAATTAAGTAAAATATAACATTTGCCTAAAAATGAGTTTATCAAAACAACAAAAATAGTTACTCAATAATATAAAAGTCTGAGTCTGACACTGCCAACACTAATTGTTATTTATTTTTGGGTTGAGAGCACGGCCAGTATAGACGATTATAGTGAAAATTATGACACGTTTATCGCAGAAATAATTATTCCTGCTAGTAATTTTTGGGTTGAAAGGCTGTTTTTTCCTATTTGTAACATACTCTTGTCTGCAAACTGACATACTTGGAAAATTTGTCTCGTAAATATCTTGCACTGAAAGAATTTTTTTCTTCCGCCGGTACGAATACTAACTTTATACAGGTGGAAGAAATAAATTATATCGTGCAAGATATTAACGACAAAATTTTTCCAAGTATGTCAGTGTTTGTAGACAAGAGTATGTGTTACAAATAAAAACAAAAATAAGCCTTAGAACCAATTAATATTATGATCAGGAATATGTCCCGAGTATGTCATAATCGTTTATAAGGCCAAAAATAAAAAATAAAAAATAGTTTTGAAAATGTCAGATGATCATAATTGATAAACTATATCAGTTTTTTGTTTTAGACTAATTTTTTTTTTCAGTGGCCCATAGATTCACCTTAACTAAAATTTGAGAATATTTGGTGTAGGCCTTTATCAAATTAGGGAGCAAGGCTCAAATTTAGCGATCACTTTACTGTCCGTCCGTCTAGCCGTGTGTGACTGGTCATGATAAAAATCCAACCGGAGCTCCTAATGACTTTCCGTCAATTCAATTCATACTATTTAGATATGTGGGCATGTTCCCTGGTCAATTTAAATACGAACAAGTTCAAACAAAACAACTCAATTTGGATACAAATATTACAAAAAATTTAATCTAAAAAACTACCTGAGACGATATTTGTTATTCCCATGTAAACAAGGTACGAAATCCTGAACAAGACGTTCCACAATGCATACACGCTGGGTACATCTTCATAAGGTAGCTGGCGCACAACTCACGGTGGTGTAGCGGTCAGCGTTCCAAAGTCCGGCGCAGCAGGGGTTCGAGTACGGCGATGGGCGATAAAATTTGTGTATGTCTATTTACTCTCTCTGTATTTACTTGAATTTGTTCACATACACACAGTCAAAATAGATTGAAATACTAGCACACTTTGAAAGTTATTTGAAACTTTTGTCAGGTAATATTTTGTATGTGTGCGTGACTTCCTCGCGTCTCTACAAGATGGTGCTAGTGTTCCCGAAACATTCTCACCGCCGGGCCGTAAGCGTCCCGCTGTGACAAAAGTGAAGCAAAGCAACTGTTGGATTTGCTACAGCGACCTGCCATAAGCGGCGAACTGATGGCAAACTGTGTATCGCCGGCTATGGCGCGTAAGCGGGCGGTTGTCACAAAAATGCAGTACAGTATTTTCGATACTGCTGGTTTTGCTACAGTGGGCCGCTACAGTGGGCCAACCCCATATGCGGGCCTTAAGCACATCGCCGGTTATGGGCCATCAGCTCAACTAATGGCGATGTAACAGTTCGCCATAATATCGCCATCACTTTGTGCTACTTGGGGAGCTAACACCAGAGAGTGGCCATACAGTAAGTACTTCCGGCCGACATGTTTTTGTCAAAAAAAATTAGTTTCGTCAGCTGTCGTAAAGTAAACGAATGTGGCTTGAAACAGACTTGAAAAACAAATGTGGCCTACAACAGACGAACTTTTTTATAAGTCTGTTTCAAGACAAATTTGTTTACTTTTATGGCAGTTGACGGAACAAAAAAATGATTTTGCAAAAACATGCAAACTTAATTTGGAATAAGAAAGTTCTTAAATACAAATTGGGTCATACAGTTGGTTAAATATATTTTTGAGTTAGCCACTTTTAAATTAAACTTGACTATATAAGAACCATCTCACATAATAGTTCAATGGACTGTTTTGAATATCGGATTCATGAAATTCTGTGATGGACGAAGATTATTATAGCCACAAGAAGAGCAAATATTTTATTTTCTCACTGGCGGACGTGTCTCAGTTTCATTAAATAATACAAAAAGAAAATAACACCAAGAAATTAAAGAGAAAAACAGTAGTGTATAGTATTATTTGATCTTATAAAATTAATATCACTTACTTCCTCAAGCTGGTTTTGGTTATTCATCTTCGATGCGAGCGTATCCAAAAGTATTCGGAAGTGGATTTGACTTTGGTTCCCATTGCTAAATAAAAACAAAGATATGTTTGACACACCTGCCAATATAATACATAAAGCCATTGTAATAAAATCGAAGAAAACTACGATAGTCGTAGGTGTAGAGCAACTTTGTAGATAATTATTTAAAGAGTGATATATTAAAAGAGCTTCCCTCCCTCGAGAAAAGGTATGTTTTGGTTGTGTTGTTGAAAAGGAAGTGGATTCTGCCTATCCATATAAAATGTTTAACTGGTATCTTAATATCTCCTCTAGTAGACCAGGAATATGTATGAGTGATTTTCCTAACAAACTTTGGGGCAATGCTAAATGCGGCCCGGAATTACTTTTCACTCAGCTCGCTCCAAAAACCCACTCACAAAATATAATTTGCAAAAAAAAAATGTTTTGTTTTAAAACCGATACACGCTCTGGTTTTTATACGATTTTCACATTTTCATTTTGTTTTGAAATCGGTTCAGTGACCAATCATAACATCGAAAATACAAATTTACAATACTACCAGGCCGCAATTAGAATTGCCCCAAAATGTGATAAGAAAACAACTCATAAATATCCTTGGTCTACAAAAGGAGATATTACGATGCCAGTTAACATATCAGAAGCCACTTCCGCAGACTCTTATGTGGCTTTAATCCTGGGGATGCCCAGTCTTATTCCTACATCCTATCAGATTTTGTAAAGCAGTATGTGTAATGTTCATTATGACAAAACAGCTACGCTGTTCACAACTGCATTATTATGGATGCAGCCAGCCATCTAGAAGGCTCTGCCTAGGTCATGTGATCTAGGCATGTGACTTCCGTTTCCACCCAGTTGGAGGCCATGCTAATGGAGGTTAGACTTATCTTGTATTGTATCACTTGTTTTCTAATAAAGATCCCGTTTAATAAACAACGTGCTATTAATAATAATTAATAACAACCTGAAACATATCACAGTATTATTACTGTTAATTGAAATAATGAGAAGAAAGTGTTACGTGATAAAATGAACTTACTAATCTTGGATATCGTTGAACTTGTCGGTCAAGAATGACTTGGCCAAGTCATGACCAATATCATTGCTAGCAACTGCTTTGAAAACGTGTACTCCATGTTGCTTTAGAATCCCGGAGTTTTCTTTTATTGTCATATCAAGAAATCTGAAACACAAAACACACATAATTATAAGACCTGGATCAAATTAAAGTCCCCCCCCCCACACGCACACCTACACTCCCACCCCATCGTAGTAAGACCTTATGAATTCGAAACTATCGCTTTCAATTTACGGATGCGAGACGATCCAAAACCGGTTGGTTTAGATTTGCAGTAAGCTACCTTCAATATATTGAATTGCTTGGGTGATTGATTACATTACTAGCATGCGACTTTATGTCCAGTGGCGTCCAATGTACGGGATCATGCGCTATTTCCTGGTTATAAAGTACCCACATGCTTTTGTTCATCGCGGGGTCGGGGCTAATGCGGCCACAGTGCACAGTCCTGGAAAAACATTTGTATTCTAAGAGTCACGTTGGAGTATTTTAACGAGTTTTAGGCACATTTCTTGTAACTTTGTTATCAAACAATAACAATAAAATCAACCCGGGATCAAGCAATACAGCCATACAGCCATCGGTAATCCTAGCTGAAAGTTCAGTCCGAGGTCTTCATCCATGCTGGGATTGAGTCTAATTAAACAGCCCTCAAACATTATTTTTCCTAGCCCCCTAAAAACATAGTCACGAGTAGTAAATATGATGTGTACCCTAGACATCGAAAATAATAACGAAATAGTTTGTTTTCTCTTTGATTTAGATCAATTTATTCTGCTTATCTAGTATACATTTATATCAAAAGTGAAAGTTTTATCTGAAACATGGATATAACCTTTACTAGAGCCCAATAAGCTCCTGTAGTCTCAAACTTTCCTGGTGACAATCGGAAGTCAATAGGTACTAGGGAATGTATGTGAAATTTGATGAATCTGTCGTTTAGGGATTTAGCGTTGGAGAGTTGTAAGTTGGTCCAAGTTCATATAACTCATTTTCAGTGAGGGACATTTAACCAAAGCGACCAAGCCAACCCTGTGGTCCCCAACGCAATCGACGAGTGAGCGATAACCAGCCTAAGATCGATGTATTTTTAATGGGAAATACAGCAATCAGTGGTATGAACAGTGCGAACACCCGCGGATCAACGCCAGAATCAACAAGGGGAAGGACAATTTCAGAATAACTTTGAATGTATTGTGTGCCTCGTTGCGAGGTGGCTCCAAAGTCACCGTTTACAAATTCCTACGGCAAGAACTGGTAGACTCAAGTCCAAATCAGAAGTTAAAAAACTTCTGCCAATAACGGGAATCGAACCCTGGGCCCTCTGCATTGGAAGCTGAGAGGCCAACCACAAGATCAACGAGGGTCCATTAATTTAGCTCCGCCCAATAAGAAATATGACAGAAGTAATACATCATATTTCTGCACTAATTTTGCACCGAAATACATGACCAATTTCAATTTTTGCATCACTCGCTTACAGGATGTGTTCATTATTTAAGTGGGCGGGGCCAACTTAATGGCATCCCGCAAAACATTCTATTACAATTCTGTTGCCACCAGAATTTTGCACCAATTTTGCACCAAATTACACCACCAATTTCAATTTTTGCACCCCTGGAATACAACACTTATTCACATTTGAAGTGAGTGGGGCCAACTTAATAACAGCCCCGCCCAAATGCCAGATTTCAAATCTGACTGCATCTTATTTTTGCACTAATTTTTCAACAAAATGCACCACAAATTTCAATGTTTGCACCACTCGCATGCAGGACTTATTCACTATTTAAGTGGGCGGGACCAACTTAATGACAGCCCCGCCCATACGCCCGGTTTCAAATCTAATTGTACCTGATGTTTGCACTAATTTTGCACCAAATACAGCATAAATTTCAATTTTTGCACCACTCGCATGCAGGACTTATTCACTATTTAAGTGGGCGGGGCCAACTTAATGGCATCCCGCAATCTCGATCCGATTACAATTCTATTTGCACCAGAATTTTGCACTAATTAAGGTGACCAGACGTACCGGTTTGACCGGTACAGTACCATTATCAGAACACTTGTACCGGTGTCCCGAGATACTCATTAAAATTACGTATTTGTACCGGTTTGCAATTTTGGGGAGAAAGTGTCCTGGTATTTTTTTAACTATACCGTGCATGGAAGGATAATGTTTTACTTTAAAAAATACTCTTCTCTGATAAATAATAATAATAAAAACAACGAAATAGTTCATCCACTTCCAAGAAGATAATTCATTTTCGCTAGGTGTGTATTATTAATGATTTTGGTGGAGGTGCCGGGTCTCGTGTGTGAAAACAACAAACATTAGGCCTATATATTTTTGGTGCTAGCTTACCAATGCTGATTACTTAGCCATATTAGTAACCGAAGTCTTATGATACAAATTCATATTCATTTTAGAGTTTTGAACTATTTTTGGACACAAATAATAAAAATATGTCACTATAATGTTTGTTTTAACATTTTCATGTAATATCACTTACTGAATGTCATACATAGCCTAGCCCTAATATTTGTGCTTGATGCTAGATCATTAAAATGATCTAGAGAGAGGTTACATTTTTAATCAATTAGATGTTGCTCTGTCTTCACGTTTGGAGCCTGCATTTAGACTTACATCAATAAATAAAATTAATATTGTTCATATTGTAAATAATAAATATAGTCAAAGAGCAAAATAGTGAATATGTTCATATTGTAAATAATAAATATAGTCAAAGAGCAAAATAGTGAAATTTAAAAAATAAGATGAAATTCTCGGACTCGATACTCGCGTTATTTTAAGTAGCCTACTCATTTCGGACTCGACTCGAACTCAAAAACCAGGACTCGCACACCACTAATTTTCTCAGTCATTATTTGCATTGATTTTGTTTATAGTTTATGGAAAATCAAAATGTATCAATCACACAACTGAACTAAGTTTTTGATTACATACCTACACTTATTAACAATCCATATTATACAAATTAAATGCATTTTCAAATTATCTTTATTCTTATTGATAGGCCTTCAATTATGATGCCTCATCAATATATTATTATCTGCTGAATGTTTTTTTTGTTTTGTACTTTCATTTTTGAAGCACTAGATAAAGATGTTATGACTGCAAAAATGTACACATTTCAACCATATTAAAATCGTATTTCAATGTCCGAAATATATTTTCTGGGAGCTATAGGACATGCGTTTAGGCAAATGCTGTCGCTGGCCGACTGACACCACAGGTGTCTGAAATTTTGAACATATGTCACGTATGTAGAAATATAGGGCGCTGCAGTAACACATTTCCAAATTTTGTTTTAAACATTATAAAAAATAATTAGTTTCACGAATTTGATTTTGTTAAAAATCTCTAAAATTGACTTTATTCGTGATTTTTCTGGCTGATTAAGGCAAAATTTTGAAATCTATGACACAGTGCCGTCATGTATGCTTCTTGACAACTTTGCAAAGTTCACATACGTCGGAGCATCTTGGCCGAGCGAATAGCTATTTGCTAACTGCAAATGTGTCCCATTCCCTCTTAATATATCTTTAAAAATCGCTCTGTCGAGTAGGGGCTCTGCCCCAAACCCCGAAATGGTCCGTGGGGTACATATACTTACACTTTAGTAATTGTTCCGGTTTATAACTTTCAAAATATGGTCACCTTAACTAATTTTGCACCAAAATAAACCGCCCATTTCAATTTTAGCACCACTCGAATACGACACTGCGACGTATTCACTATTTATGTGGGTGGGGCCAACTTGCCGAGATAAGCTTACTAAAATGTAATTAATTTGGAGATTAATAAATTTAATTAATTATTTTTTCTATACAATTATTCGTCAAAAAACTAGGTTTAAAATGGTACCAAGGTCGACCACATTGTGTTAATTTTACACAATTAATTGCGATTATTGTCATTACTTTGAATTAATTGAATTAATTAAATTAATATGAAAGTGATTGGAATTAAGTTTTGAAACAAATAATTTTAAAGTCAATGGTGGTCATATTGTTCTTGTGTGATACACTATATGATTGTGGTACGTGAATAACTAGGGAAACGCCAAAGTCGTTGTTAAACGAGTGAGTGAGCCATGTGTTGAGAACCCGGTTACATTACTTTTCTTCCTCCTACCTTAGGCCTACCTAGCCTATCATAGGCTAGAGAGGCGCATTATGGCCTTACAGTTGAAGCGCCCGTATACCAACTTAACTTAAAAAAAACTATTATTTATACGAATATAATTATCAAACTTAAATTCAAATGTTCCCGGGTACTCACCACATGACTCGCTCACTCGTCTAACAACGACTTTGGCGTTTCACAAGTCTAGTTGGCTAAAGCGCCCTTATAGCCGAAATGTGGGAGACGTGGGTTCAATCCCCTGGTCGGGAAAGATTTTGTAATTCCTAGATTGTATTTAAAAAATTATTAAACATGTTTTGAAATGCATATAACGCAGTGTAGTCCATCATCTGTGGCAATAGGGCCTACTATGGTAAACATAGCCAGTACGAAATACGTGAAAATATTGAAAGGTTTATCTCAATCTACGAGCGGAACTTGGGGGTACCTTGACGTGCAACATTCGACAGACCTTGCATGGGCACGGCATTTCACGTCCAGGCGAATAACAAACAAAAAATATCTTTTCAAAATCTAAAAACATTGTCGTTAAAATAATTTCTAAACATTGGAAGTCTATTTTTCATTTATTTATTTCCTTGTAATGGTTAAAATCGAATGAATATTGCTAACGTTATTTTTCAGTTTAATAATCTACGGTGTATGTTTAAATCAGCCAACTGTCACGATCGGCTGATTTTTAACAGTACAACAACAACCACCCACAACAACACGCAACGTCAGCACGGCTGATTTCAACACACACACACACACGCACGCACGCACGCAGAAAAACAATAAGGGCCGTTTAAGTCGAATGGAGATCACTCCGTTCGCTACGCTCACTCGTTCAATAAACTTTTAATTGGGATTTAATTAATCCTTAATTTTATTAATTAATTAATCAATAAGTTACCGGAATTTTGTTTCGGGACTAACAATTTTGGATGAATTGACGTTTTTGTAATATAGTGTGAAAATTTATTGTCACTCTAGCGAGTTCTACGTATAAATAACTATATATAATATTAAAAAGTGCTAATTGCAATACATTGTAATAATTTATAAATATTTTAAAACTATTGCATTTGCGGTGAAACTGCTAATGACATTTTTTGTAGAGCATTAAAAACCCATTAAAACAGTACCAGTTATGTTCAAATCCGATGATTACTTCTTGAGTTACAGCAGTTTTAAGAATTATTTTGGCGGCCATCTTGAGGACGCCATGACAGGTGACTTATTTGCTACCTAGTGTATCCCACGTGAAAATAACATTCTAAAATATGTCTTTTACGAGCTACTAAATTTTTGTATTGGTTTCCGACTTTGAAATATTTTTATAGTTGATGCAGCTTGTTCCACGGACTATCTGGCTATAGTGCCGATGCGCAAACAATTGTCATTTTGGTCATATCTCAGTCAATTTTCATCGCACGGTAAAAAATCAAAAACTGGCTTCCACAAGACTGACATCCGCAAAATTGTTATGTCTTGATAATTTTTCGTGAACTCGACCTAATTCAAGATTTACGGGATATTCGTGGAAGTATTGAGTTAGGCACCCGCACTATTCGTGTTTGTGACTAATATAAAAGGTTATAATATATGTTTTGGATATTTAGCACAAAGCATACATAGTCCGGATTTTTTTAAAACAAAAATCACAGAGATATCTCTGTTGGTTCAGGTTTTACAAGGATTTTTATGTAACAGTGTAACTTATGCCATTTTGGCGCTATAACGGAGGAAGCAAGCGTCTGTGCTTTTGGAAACTCTCTGTACGCTTGAAGAATGACAGATGCTACATGTGTGCCAAAAATCAGCTTTAGGTGAAGGATGTTGATGTCGAAATCTATAACTCCTGGGCTACTATGCCTTACATGATTTTTTTGTAAGGAACCCGTATAGGCGGGCGTCCATATCGTGAATTGAAACCGTCCGTGCCAAAAACTTGCCGAAAAAAGCGGTCGGAATGCGTTCCGAGTCGCGTACCCACTTTGCTCGCCCACGCGATATATGCGTCGAATATGTTGGCGTCGGGACGTCCTTCTACCCTCGGGGTGGACGTCTGTGTACACCACAATTGTGTATCTCCCACGCGGTAGCGTCGGGTACGCCGGGGGTGGGCCATGTTCTTTGCACTCTGACAGCCGCCCCCGGACAGGGGGTGGTAGCCACACTCCCATGTGAGTACATTTCAGACGCGTCTCGGCGAGACGCTTCGGCAGGTGTCAACCACTTTGTCGTACGCCGTGTTGTTGTCGTTATTTTGTCAAAAAACAGTCTACCTGCCACCCGCGGGGGCGGCGAATCGGAGGTGGCGTTAGTCGCCTGCCTGTTTGCGAGTGGTGCAAAAATAAAAATAGGTGGTGTATTTTAGTGCAATATAAGTGCAAAAATAAGGTGCAATTAGATTTGAATTCGGGCATTTGGGCGGGGCTGTCATTAAGTTGGCCCCACCCAATTAAATAGTATATGTGTCCTGTATGCAAGTGGTGCAAAAATTAAAATTGGTGGTGTATTTTGGTGCAAAATTTGTGCAAAAATATGGTGATTTCCTTCCGTCACATTTTTTCTTTTTGGGCAGGGCTAACAGACCTGACCAACGAGTCACACAAATAAATCGGCATGATTCCAAAAGAAAAAATAGAACCACAATTCATTTTATGCTCTGCTTAGCAAACCACTCTCTCACCTGTTAAGAATATGTGCGTCCCTTGTACAGCCAAGCGCTGACAGCATGGTTTCTCTCTCTGAATCCTGGGTACGTTGCAGATACATGTGCCATAAGAATAACCACTCTCGATCGCTGCCATGTTCTATTGCCGTGCAGTAAACAGCTGCCCTGACGTCAGGCGATATCCTGAAACAGAACATCTTTGCTTACTTACTTACATACATACGTACATACATACATACATACATGCATACATACATACACACATACATACATACATACTATACATACATACATACATACATACATACATACATACATACATACATACATACATACATACATACATATACATAAATACATACATACATACATACATACATACATACATACATCATACATACATACATACATACATATATACATACATACATTACATACATACATACATACATACATACATACATACATACATACATACATACACATGTAAGCCATTACCTCTCCGAGAGGAGAGAGGAGTCGTGGTGGTTATTAGAAATTACTTTCTGTCATATCCCTATTCAAAAACTTCCACCCTTTTGTATTTGGCATCCACCGCCTACTGGTGTAATAGATCCAAAAAGGAGAATAAAACAAGATGGAGTAATACGGTAACTCTCAAGTAATACTTTCTCACCTTCAAATTCCGAGTCCTCTTCCGATATTCACAACATGACAATAGCGACGACGAAGGAAAAAACCTAAATTACCTGAGCCTACTCGTGAGTACAAAAAATTCCATGTATATACTTCATAGTATCTCAAAATGAATCAAGTAGCCCGACCACGTTTCGGTTGAGGTTAGGTTGCCCGCCAATTCGACGTTTTTACAAGTTCCTTTGGGTCAATGGCACTCCTTATCGGGACTATCAACGTGTAAAACGTTAGGACTTCGGGTTTCAGTGATTTTTCAAGTAGTCTACCCCGGAGACAATGGCCTCCCTGTCGGGAACATAACTTTGAAAAAACCATTTCAACTGCTAGGCCAGTCTGACCAAGGAGGCAGTGGAATTCCTGGTCGACAGATTCGAGATATACCTCGAAGCTGTCAACATCTCTTCCCCACAGCGTAAGAGGCACTTGTACTTACTTATGCAGGCGAAGAAATCTATGAGCTATTCAAAAATCTTCCAGAACCTACAGTAAGCGTAGGTGCTGAAGGCACAACTCAGGATGCCTATAAGAAACCAAATCAAAACTTGCAACCTACTTTGCTTCAAAGGAAAACATGGAATTCTAACTATACACCTTTCGGCAGGCTAGTCAGTCTAGCGAAGAATCACTAGACCAATTTTACATTAGGCTGTTGAAGTTAGCACAGTCCTGCGATTTTCATGACGTTTCACGTGAGATTAAGTCACAGATGATCCAACATATGACTTCTGGTAGGCTACGCAGGTATGCTTTACGCCATCCAGCAGTACCCTTAATGATATTCTAACAGAGGGGAGAACATACGAAATGACTGAAAAAACGAGCATCAGCTATCGAGGAACAGCCGGAAGCAGTCAATGCAATCCAGAAACAACCGAAGAAGAACAAATCTCAGCTGCGCTACAAAAACCACGAACGAAAGGACAAAAAAACAGCCAGGTATGCCTAATGAACAAAATAGAAAGTGCTACAACTGTGGGAGGGATTGGCCTCACGATGGCGGCCCGGAAGCCTGTCCTGCCAAAGGCAAAACATGCAACAACTGCGGGAAGGCAACCATTATGCCCAAGTGTGCCGATCGGAAAGAAAACATAACTCCCGTTGCAGGTCCCAGAAGCAGCACCCATAGGCCCACTGGTAAGTCAAAGACATTTGTGCATGCTACTGCCACTACAACTACAATGTCTGTCATGAACGGAAGACAGTTTCAGGCGCCGAGTCCAACTACAAGCTAAGGGTAGTGGCAAACTCGACCTCTCAAAATAAGCCTAACAAGTCGGCCCCGAAAACAGCCAGTATCATGCTAAACAACACACCGATTAAATTCATGGCCGACACCGGTACGAGTGTAACAATAATTTCAACCGACACCTTCAATAAAATAGGAATAAAACCCAAAACGCAATCGACAAGAACGAAAATATTTCCATGCAACAGCAACTCTGGTCTAGTTGTGACAGGAAAGTTTAATGCCACCCTGCAATACAAGGAAAAGATTATGGAATATGAAATTTTTGTTATCCAGGGAAACTCAGAATCCCTCCTTGGTTGCAGCAATTCAGTTAACTTGGGTCTTATTAAAATAACGTGCTCGGTCTATCCTGCAGTAAGACCTGTCGACTATGTAGAGAAATTCAGTTCCCTCTTTACGGGTATTGGGAAACTGACCAACCACCAGCCGTACCAATTCCATGCCATCCACCAATCGGAAAAGAAAATCGGTCCGACTATTTATCCCGACACCCACTTCCTTTCACAACGGACAACATTTCGCACGCACAAAGTTCCAGAAGAATACGTAACTTTTCTTGTCAGAACAGTCGTGCCCCGTTTCAAGGGTCCCTTAGCGATTTTTAAAATCGAAACTGCAAAAGACGAAACCGTCAAACTCCTGATTGAAGCTTTGCAAGCATCCCCAGGAACAGCCTACAAACTGTGGGAAAAAGAACAGCTAAAACCATACCTGAGAATACGCGACGAACTCACCACGGCTCATGGAGTAGTATTACGCGGGACCAGGCTAGTGATCCCACCTGCTCTCCATGAGACTGATGTATGTCTCGCACATCGAGGGCACCGCGGAATGGTGAAAACGAAGCAGCTTATGCGAGAAAAGCTGTGGTTCCCCAATATGGACAAACTCGTTCACGATGCAGTAACGTCGTGCATACCCTGCCAGGCAATAACTAAGCCAAAGAAATCGCGAGACCCGATTTGTCCTACTGACCTTCCAGAGGGTGTGTGGGAAAATGTAGTCATTGACTTTCATGGTCCGTACCCTGACGGAAAGTACCTGCTGATTCTGACTGACGAAAATTCTCGGTATCCCTTCGTGGTAATCATATCATCAACCAGCACTCGACATGTAACACAAGTCTTACAAAAGTTATTCTGTCAATTCGGAACAATAGTCCAGTTAAAATCCGACAATGGACCGCCATTCAATGGCGCAGAGTTTGCAGCATTCGCGAGAAAAATGGGATTCTGACATCACCGCGTTACGCCACTATGGCCCGAGGCCAACGGGCAGGCAGAAAGATCTGTGGAATCTATACGCAAGACGGTGTTAGCAGCCCATATGGAGAAAAAGGATCTACAAACATAACTCGACTACGCTTTAATGAACTACAGAGCTACACCTCACTCTACGACAAACCGATCTCCCTACGAGCTCATGTTCGGCCGTAAAATGAGAACGACACTACCCTCAGTAACCCCTAACCTAGAGTGTGAAAACAACGACCAAGACATCCGAGCGAACGATGCGGGACATAAACAAAAGGCAAAACTGTATGCTGATCGAAAGAAAAACACCCAACTTCATGCACTACAACTTGGCGAACCGGGTGCTCTGCCGACAACAAAAGCACAACGAACTCAGCACACATACGACCCAGATCCATTTTGTCATCATAAAGATCAGGGGAAGCCAGATTACAGCCAAACGCGGACAACAAGTCATAATACGAAACTCGTCTTTCCTAAAGAAGTTCAACACGCTGGAGTCGAGGACACACAACAACAAAGATCAAGAGAGGGCTCCGTGGCCAGACGAACCAGATGATTGGGCAAATATTCCAGCAGCAGACCTTGCAGATCCGGATGGAGAAGATCTCCCACCAGATAGGGAGGAAGCCATTCCGGAAGAAGCACCACAGCAGGATGAGCCAGTGCCACCAGCTTACCCGGATGGATGGAGAGGCAGCAGTCCGTTGCAACCCTCCTCGAAACAGACAGATTCCTGAACGTTTCAGTTAAAAATAACCCTCTGGTATTCGCTAGGCCATCTAGGCTATCTACATTTTCATTTTTCATACATGTTACTTGTCTTTTAAGAACAATTATAATATTAGTTTAGTACAAGCCAACCTCCATTTGCTGTCTAAAAATGTAAGTTTAGTATTAGGTTTGATGTCCAAGATTTTTATTCTAAAGTTAGAGATTTTGCTTCACAATTTCCTTATATTATTGTAACTTTGTAAGTTGTGTTTTTTAAATTTTTTATTAATATTATAAATCTGAATTTTTCTTTTTACCATCAAGGTCTTATTCAAAGCAGGGAGGAATGTCATATCCCTATTCAAAAACTCCCACCCTTTTGTATTTGGCATCCACCGCCTACTGGTGTAACAGAACCAACAAGGAGAATAAAACAAGATGGAGTAATACGGTAACCCTTGAGTAATACTTTCTCACCTTCAAATTCCAAGTCCTCTTCCGATATTCACAACATGACACTTTCCAATAGATATTTTATCAAAATACTGAAGCTTCGCTTTCCCTGGTCAATTACTTACGTGTTTCTACTAGTCGGATCTTCCTCTACCAGCTGCATCCAGTTCTCGTACTGAGCTTGTGCCTTCTCAATGCACCGGTTCACTCCTGCCAGACACGCCCACCGCACGATCTGAGCTCGGTTCACGGTTTCAGTCACACTCTTATCAGAACGAGATTCCACTCCTAGACGATCGAATTCAGGTGATATAAGTTGGTTGACAAATTCCTGGAACACGGTTTTAATTTGAAATATTGTGGTGTTACGAGAGTTCAATTCATTTTTTTAAGTCTAGTACTTGTTTTAAGTTTCAAATGTCAAACCTTTCTTTAAAGGGTCTAAAAACCCAAAAAAATATTTTTTACCACGTGATCTATAGCACCATACTACACTAAAATGACAGTTTAAAAAATTATATCTTGTAACTGTGATTGAACACGATTTTTTTTATTTTTTTGATCCAGAAATTTGCGAAAATTGGCGTTTTGGGAAATTTCTAAAATCGGCTTTCACCTGCTTCTTTTTTTGTCCACATAGATAATCGAGCACAGTACCAATCTAAAATGCCCCTTTATAACATCGTGTCTTGAAACTGTGCCCAAATATACCCTCAAACTCGCAAAAAATATGCATTCCAAAATCACACCCCATCTTGGTAATCAGCATATTTTGACCGAACTACTAGCCCAAATTACAAAACAAAATAAAGAGAATTTACAGAAAAGACTGTAGAGTACGTCAATAATGGCCAATATTTTTTTTGGATCAAAATCCTCCAAGGTCACGGGGCATAAAGATCGTCCCCATGTTATTTCTTATGGGAGATTTTTGCCGATGGGACCTAGCTCGAAAAATGTCATGTTTGACAATTTTTTGGGAGGTCATGGTGGCCACAATAATTTTTCTGTTAATTGCTAAATTCATTACTAGTTAGCCTGAATGAAATATATTTTTTGAGTTTAGCGGTTAAATACCCCCTTAATAGATTTGTCTGCCAAGTACGATTATTATATTATTTCCAATGTGATTCCAATCCAATGCCGCTTTTAACGATAATTCGATGGTTTGTTTAAGTTGAGATTTTCCCAAAACGTTGGAAATAACCAAACCAAAATAACCAAAAACTATTACATAGTTTAATTTAAGCGAGCGAAGCGAGCGTATCCATTTGACTCTGCCGGAAAAAATAGTCACTGGTTTTGTTTTGTTTTTGTTTTTTTTGTTTTTTTTGTATGTCTCGCCATAACGTTCGAACGGAGGCTCGGATCGAGTTGAAATTTTGACCATCCGCAAGCTTTGTTCTCGATTGAATGCCATTAGTTTTGTGGCAAAATCGTTCAAAAAGTTAAAAAGTTACATTAAAGTTAATCGAAAGTTTTTTTTTCAAACTTCACGGCGACAAAATCTGAGATGGCCAAATCATTTAGAATGTCCGTCCGGTCACGAATATGTTAATTTTATTTTGATCCGATAAGTAGTGTAGATGGAAATTACATTATAACAAAATACGGTTACCATGGCAACGGAAAGTCGTGCAGCTTTTTTGGCTCATGATAGCGGTCGAACGGAGGCTCGGATCGAGTTGAAATTTTCACCATCCGCAAGCTTTGTTCTCGATTGAATGCCATTAGTTTTGTGGCAAAATCGTTTAAAAAGTTAAAAAGTTACATTAAAGTGAATCGAAAGTTTTTTTTTCAAACTCAACGGCGACAAAATCTGAGATAGCCAAATCATTTAGAATGTCCGTCGGTCACGAATATGTTAATTTTATTTTGATCCGATAAGTAATATAGATGGAAAATACATTATAACAAAAGTAACGTTGCCATGGCAAACGAAAAGACGCGCGAAGTTTCTAATGCACTGCCACCTAGAAGTAATCAAAATACTTTCCAGGAAGCAGTCTATTAATTGTCAACAAAGAGTTTAAAAAGTTTTCCAAGGAGTCAAAGTCCTCTAGATGGCGGTGGATTTTAAAGTAAAGATTTAAACACGGGTTTACCCAAATACCTTGGCAATAATAAATAATACTGGAAACGCGAACGTCGTAAATTTTTAAATTTAAAAAAATGTGCAATGTGGGTCTAGCTATAGCACGTGCTCGCTTATCAACGCGTCCAACTGAGCGTTTCCTAGTTTAATTTAAGCGAGCGAAGCGAGCGTTTCCATTTGACTCTGCCGGAAAAATGATCACCTGTTTTTTTTTAATGTTTTTTTTTGTTTGTATGTCTCGCCATAACGTTCGAACGGAGGCTCGGATCGAAATGAAATTTTGACCATCCGCAAGCTTCGTTCTCGATTGAATGCCATTAGTTTTGTGGAAAAATCGTTCAGAAAGTTAAAAAGTACATTAAAGTTAATCGAAAGTTTTTTTTTAACTAAACGGCGACAAAATCTGAGGCGGCCGAATCATTTAGAATTTCCGTCCGGTCACGAATATGTTAATTTTATTTGGATCCGATAAGTAGTGTAGATGGAAATCACATTATAACAAAGTACCATTACCATGGCAACGGAAAAGTCGCGCACCTTTTTTGGCTCATGATATCGGTCGAACGGAGTTTCGGATCGAGTTGTAATTTGGACCATCCGCAAGCTTAGATCTGAATTGAATGCCATTACTTTTGTGGCAAAAACGTTAAAAAAGTTACAAAGTTACATTAAAGTTAATCGAAAGTTTTTTTTAAAACTTAACGGTGATAAAATCTGAGGTGGCCAAATCATTTAGAATGTCCGTCCGGTCACGAATATGTTAACTTTATTTTGATCCGATAAGTAGTGTAGATGGAAATTACATTATAACAAAGTAACGTTACCATGGCAACGGAAAGTCGCGCAGCTTTTTTGGCTCATGATAGCGGTCGAACGGAGGTTCGGATCGAGTTGAAATTTGGATCATCCGCAAGCTTCGATCTGGATTGAATGCCATTAGTGTTGTGGTAAAATCGTTCAAAAAGTTATAAAGTTACATTAAAGTTAATGAAAGTTTTTTTAACTTAACGCGACAAAATCTGTGGTAGTCAAATCGTTTAGAATGTCCGTCCGGTCACGAATATGTTAATTTTATTTTGATGCGATAAGTAGTGTAGATGGAAATTACATTTTAACAAAAATAACGTTACCATGGCAACGAGAAGTCGCACGAAGCTGGAGCTTTTTTGGCTCATGATAGCGGTTGCACGAAGATTCAGATCAGGTTGAAATTTGGACCATCAACAAATTGTATAGCACGTGCTCGCTTATCAACGCGTCCAACTGAGTGTTTTCCTAGTATAATATTGCAATTCACTGATAGCGTTGGCTCGAGCTTTAAAGCACAAGACTCTTATAAGGGAGGCCCCGATTTTGAATCCCGCCACCGGTAATCCTGACTGAAAGATTTTCCTATGTTTTCTTCGGTCGCTAATTCAAATTTAAGAATCTGAGTCCTCATTAACAGTCCCCGAACATTCCCTTTACAATAATTTTACAAATATGTTTTTAGATCCCTGAAGTGGGGCATGCAATATACCCTTGACAGGTTACCCACGAGAAACTTATTTATTTTTAATTGAAAATATATCGAAACATGCATATATTATTTGTATGATATAGCTGAATATTGCTTAAGCACCCACAAGTAAATAGTATTATAATAGTCCTGGCCAGGCCCGTAATATAGTGAAATTATTGGTTAGCTGCGCTGAAGCAAATTAATATTAATAAATACTGTTTGAAACAGTGCTCGTCTTTAACCTTGAACTGCATAGAGTTGTTCGTGGCTTGAAGCATCTTCATGACGTATTCTAGGTTGTGAAGCACCGCCATCCAAGGCAGGTAGTGGCGTTCCCGCTTCAGATACTTAGTCATGTTAAGTGCAACACTGTAGGGGACATCCCCTGCTCGAGCGAAGTTGAACACGTCGTCCAGGAGCTTAGCACGATTCAAAACATCAACTTTCTCGTAATCTTCGGTTGCGAGATAGCGGTTGATCAACTCCCAATTGTTCAAGTCGTAGTTGACACGGTAGAAACCTTCAAATGGTGGAAAACAATGGCAATTTGTAAAAATTCGCGAACAGAGAGCAGTAACATGTAACTCCAAAAATTGTAAAGCAAATTAAAAAAATATCATTGTTTTCAAACCAAACCAAAACTATATTACTTTACTATTTTTCTTTTACTTTTACTTAACTATTATTATTATTGCCGAGAGCTCAGAGATCTTAGTCGAGTAAGTGTTCGGCATCCAGTTGTACTCAGGGTGCAGCGCGAGGAGCTCGTCTATTCGTCGCACCCCCCGCTGAGTGGGGCGCGATACCATCCAGCGCCTGGGAGTATGGCCAACCTCGTCAGACGCCTACACCAAGGCCGTCTAGATATATCGCTTAGCTCCATTGATATTTAACTACTGTTAGGCTAGATTAGCAGTCGGTGGTCCACTTCCGTTACAATTGGAAGCCATCTTGAAATGACAGTTTACATGTTAATCAAATGGGAGCGATTTGAAGACAGAATATTTTTAAAGATGGCCGCCAGTTTGACAGCCTGAGTATACTGTCGCTAAATAGCCAAACAAGCCCCACAACAAATTAAAACAATAAACAATTACTTTATTTTATCCAAAATTGAAAAACAATCAAACAAAAATTCACTGTCACTCAAAGTCAAACAGCTGTTGAGAAAAACAATTACCAACCTTAGAAGAGTGCGCCGGTCTAGCTCAAGTCAGTAGTCTTGCCAACTGCTGAAGTTTAATTTAAGAAAACTGAAATAAAAATTGAGCGGGACAGACAGACAACGAAAGGTTAACACAAATTAACAAAACAGTTTCAAAATACAATTATAATGAATCAAATCAAGTTATGTTACATTTACAATTATCAAAAACATGTTATCAAATTCTCAAAAGTTCCCATAATAAAAGTTCTCAATAATAAAAGTTCTCAGTAATAAAAAGTTAGCCAGCCATTTATAAAAGTTCGTTCGTAGATAGCAAGTTTGTTTTACCGTGTTATCGCGATTCGTAGATTTGTAGATATTGACCAGGTCCAGGGGTCAAGTTCTCGCCCAAGTTCCAAGTTCCAAATTCTCGCCCACGTTCCAAGCTCCAAAATCCAAACGATCGAAGTTCCAAATTCTCGCCCAAGTTCTCGCCCACGTTCCAAGTTCCAAAATCCAAACGATCGAAGAAAATCTCCAAGTCCAAGACGTTCCAAGTTCCAGACGTTCCCTTGTATCCTGGTTGATCTGCTCCAACCCGGACGTGAAGTCTCCTCGAGAGACCAAGTAAGTGTGTTTTTGAAGAATCATCCTTCTCTGCTTGCGTTCGTTTCGACTGAAGATTTTGTGACGTAGATCACGGAAATTGAGTGTTGTAATTGGCTAGTCTATTACGCCTGGTGATTAGGCAGAAGTGGGGGATGTTTTCGGTCCCACGGTTCTAAAAACGTGACGTAGTTGCATGATGAAACTCAGATAGTTTATTGATACCAACCATTCAAAAGATGCATAGCAATCACACACAAGTCACCGCGGACTGTCATTCCGTACGGAGATTTATGCACGCACGTGCAAGTTGTGTTGCGCAAATGTTGATGAAAGTAATGTTTCCACACTCCACAAGCTAGTGTGACGTCACTGAATGACCAGAGTTCGGGTGTACTTGCCGATAATGTAGCGCAGTGAACGAGAAAACATTCCAATCTCACAGATAAGATTACGACTGTGACATGTTTATTTGATTCCTGCACACAGAGTACACGGACATCGATTACGTAATCACCGCAGCTGGCCATGGCCATGACGACGCGGATACGAAGCACAAACACTAGTCATTATTTATTACGCGTGGCTGATAAATTGTCATAACACAATAAAATGAAATATTATGAGCTGAAAGAGCTCATATAATGATTTAAATGTAATTAATTATTCAAAATAATTATACAATTTGAAAGGCGGGAACAAATTAATATTTAAATATCTTTAAAATTGTCTCATATCAGACAAAAAGGTTACAATATCCCTCTGAAGGCAGAAAAATTGAATGTAGTGAAAATTTGAATGTTCTTCACTAAGTTCCTAAATTTAATTTTTACATTATAGTTTTATAAGTATTATTTTATTCACAAGCATGGTTATGTTTTGAATGAAATGAGAGTGTGGTTATTTACCAACTGGTTGCAAATAATATTTAGTTTCAATTATAGTTTTTTAAAAGAAAATTACAGTAGTGAATACAGTTTTATCAATGTTTGCATGATTTTTATAGAAGTAAATATTGCAACAGTAGCAATGAAAATATAAGGAAACAATTGTTATTAAGCGAGCGAAGCGAGCGTTTCCATTTGACTCTGCCGGAAAAATTAGTCACTGGTTTTGTTTTTTTTTTTTTTTTTTTGTTTGTTTGTTTGTTTGTTTGTTTTTTGTTTGTATGTCTCGCCATAACGTTCGAACGGAGGCTCGGATCGAGTTGAAATTTTGACCATCCGCAAGCTTCGTTCTCGATTGAATGCCATTAGTTTTGTGGCAAAATCGTTCAAAAAGTTAAAAAGTTACATTAAAGTTAATCGAAGTTTTTTTTCAAACTAAACGGCGACAAAATCTGAGATAGCCAAATCATTTAGAATGTCCATCGGTCACGAATATGTTAATTTTATTTTGATCCGATAAGTAGTGTAGATGGAAATTACATTATAAACAAAAGTAACGTTGCCATGGCAACGAAAGACGCGCGAAGTTTCTAATGCACTGCCACCTAGAAGTAATCAAAATACTTCGAGGAAGCAGTCTATATTAATTGTCAACAAAGAGTAGTTTTCCCAAGGAGTCAAGGTCCTCTAGATGGCGGTGGATTTTATCCACAAAGTAAAGGTTTACACCAACACGGGTTTACCCAAATACCTTGGCAATAATAAATAATATTGGAAACATGGCCCTGTGGACAGCGACGTCGCAAATTTTAAAATTTAAACAAATGTGCAATGTGGGTCTAGCTATATAGCACGTGCTCGCTTATCAACGCGTCCAACTGAGCGTTTCCTAGTTTAGGTACATGACACCACAAAGATACAGGAATATGACATGAAAAAAAAGGATGGTTGAGGAATACAAGTATAACAGGCATCATCAACACAACACAGTCTATTAACTGAACTAATTATGTCTGCTATCTCACCCCATCCCCTCGAGAAAAATTAAACAATTGAATAAACGTTATCAGTCAGCTACGTGCTGTCGCAAAAATTAAATTATCCATCAAGTTACTTATCAATCAAATATCCGAAGCTTTCGTCTAACCAGATGCCTTCCATCTAACCGCGTGGTTCAACTTTGTAATGGTCCACAAAATTATTCTCTCATTGAGATAAAGTCAAAGTCAAAATTACTAATCAAGTTTTACAATTGTTAAATTGCACAATGGAAAATCTTTCCAATAATCAACAGAAAATTAAGTGTCACAAGTTATGATTGCGATCAAAATTATTCAGCATTGCTGTTGTTTAAACATAGGTAAAATAACAATACAAAAATCAGCTGATAGAAAACAAAGGTATGATATGATGATACGAAAATGAATATGTAGTAACCGTAGTTACTGTCCGGTCTTACAATGGAAAAACCGCCCTGTCTTCGCCTTAAAATTAAATTTAAAATTCATAGGATCGATATGTTCCAGACTAAATTTCAAAAGTTCAACTTGTTAATTTGGTATGCCCACTACTCACTGTACTAAGTTTTCGTTAGACAAAAGAATCTAAATCATTAAATACCCCAGGTAAGAAGTACTGACTCCAAAATTCCGCTTACACGTGTTCCGTTTGCTTTGTCAAATAATTAGACTGTGGTTTATTTACTTAAACTGCTCCCACTCACTCGCTCGCTGTTCTATACTAGCCGCCCAGAAAGGTGTAACTCACAGGTATAAACGCACCAGAACATATCTAATAAAGTATTTACTCGATCAAAAAAATTACATCGCTAAATACTTAAAAACGCCATAAAAAAATATATATCGCAACACAACCTATACAGGAAACTGTTACAAAAAGGCGTATACATATTACATGCTCACTAATATTACACGATGACAACAAAACAAGTTAATTATGCACGATTACTAAAGGTTGATTAATTATAAGGTTGATTAAATATTGGTTCAGCCAATACGGTCTCCTCTCTTATTGATAAGCACATCTGTGAAAATTGTACCACTAATCCATGTCAGTGTAAGGTGTTTGTATTTAAATGTGAAAAGTTGTTATTGTTGTAACAAATAAGTCCGCCAAAAATTAAAATTGAAAAACATTTGAACTATCCACGGTTCAATCCCCCCATCCTCATCTAGTCTCTGTTCAGTATGATTTAAAATTATATAATTTATTGTTAGGCTCTATCCAATATCACCAAAAAGTCAAATGATTATTTTTTAAAAATTATTTATTAAAATTTATTAATCCAAAATGTGTCAAAAACAAAATATGGTAATACACAAGGTTGCAAAAACAAGGTAACGTCAAGTTCAAGTTTTAGTTCACTGTTCAAATATCTCAAATAAATTTTTAAAATTGTTCGGGTCAAATTCCACGAAGGTTTGGTTCAAATCCAGAAATATGTCAAGTATTATTTTATTATCGAGCTTACTCGAACAAATTTGTATTTATTTTATTTTAAATCCAATGTCAAATCCAAGTTTGAATTTATTAAAAATAGTTGTAAGTTAAACAACGTTCATTTCAAAATTATTTCCAATTCAATCCACGTAGTAGTAGGTTCCCATCTGATTTTATAAAATTCCCAAATTATTTTTCAAAAACACAATAGTTCACATCCCAGTTCAAGTTCAAGGTCACGTTCCATTTACAGTTCAACGTATGAATTCACGGTAAGTGTCAAGTTGAAATTCAAAATGAGGTTTATGTTCCAATAAAATTGTAAAAGTTCCAAGCAAAGTTCAAGAAGTTTATTCATAAAATAGTTCAATGTCTCCACGTTTCCAAGTTATGTTTTGTTCAAGAAAAATAAAAATTCACTTCAAGTTCAAAGTTCACTATCTCTCAGTTCACTATCTCTCTCACTGTCCTATCCCTCATATTGCTAACGTTAAATACCAGATTATTGTGACTCCCGAGTTAATAACTTCTATTATTTCCACTTCAACTTTACTTAATTCTAAGTTCGCATCACCTAGACCACCAAAAACTTCAACTTAACCAACATCGTTCCTAACGACCACTTAAAACACCCACATAAAATTCACTTACGTCCACATAAAATTAAACTTTACCAACATCGTTCCTAACGACCACATAAAACACCCACATAAATTCAACTTAACCAACATCGCCACTTACGTCCACATAAAATTCAACTTTACCAACTTCATCACTTACGTTCACATTAACTACCACATTATTATTATTAAACATTAACTCGAGACCACCTTTCAATCTAGTATTTAACTTCACCCTCCTATCATCATCTAACACTCCACTATCTGTTTCTGTTTCACTTCTCTCTAGCCTTACTTTATTTCACTGAAAGCTCTCAAATTTACTATTTATTTCTAGTTTCTATTTTTAAATTTTACATGCTAAGTTTAGTTTATAAAATAAATTGGTTGTCAATTTTAAATTAAATTCAACTTCAGAGTTCCAAGTTCACTTTCAACGTTTCAACATTTCAACTTTAATTTAAAATCTACTTTTATACAAGTCCAAACTAGATTTAAATTATTTTAGTATATAAAGTAAGTTTATTTTTAATGTTTGAAAAACAAATCCAATATTAGCTAGTTTTAACTTCAAAAAGTTTTAATGTTAGAAAATGTGAGGTTATATTTTGTTTGGGTGTGACAACACATATTATGTGTGTGACAAAACAAGTTGTGTGTGACAACCTAAGTTGTGTGTGATGCACTAAGAAGTGTTCCCTGTTCCCCTTTAAATTGTGCTATAAATGTTCTCCTTTAAGATGTGTATTAATATTTGTGAGTGACTGTACTCATTGCCAGTCAGTGAAGATTTGTTTATCTTATCTAAGTAAAGTCATTAATTTTTATTGCTTTTAGCAGCTCGACTGGAGTGTCTATCTGTCTGTGGAGGCTGGCCACCATGCATCCATTGTTTATGTTATTTTAAGTCAAGGTCAAGTTTTATAACAGCTGGTTGAAATCTATTCCATACTCTTTCTATTTTATAAACTGTTAGGTTTTAATCCCCTCAAAACTACTTGTCACTTTCGGTTCTCTATTCATTCTGGTTTAACATTATTCAAGATTTATTTTATTTTTAGTCCACATTAAAATAAATTCAAAGTTATTATTTAAAATTCACAATTTTATTTTATCCCAATTTATATTCTAAGTAGCAGTCAAGTTTAGTTTATAAATTGTTGTTGATTAGGTTTGTGTTAGTTTAAAGTACATATTTTTAATTTATGAAAAGCAAGTTTTAGTTTATGTTTTGTTTAGGCTTTGTGTGCCCTAGTGTTGACACCTGGGTGTCCTAACCACGCTCTACATTTTAATCATTTAATTTAGAATTCTTCCCTTTTTCACTCTCATACTTTCTGATTTTTGCTGAAGGCTTATTTTTCCAACGCTCCCTTCTCTTGTATAGTTCAGTAAGCTTTTCAATTTTCCCAAACCATCTGTCATTGATTTTAATTTTATATCTCTGTTTTACGAAGTCCCATTTATCCTGACCAAAATATTTTAAGTTTACGTTACGCTTGTTTTTATTTAAATTTTGTTTACGCATTAAGTAGGCCTCAATCCCCTCATCTCTCACTATCAATAACTCATTTCTCACTGGTTCGATTCTCACTCCATTATCGTCAACTACTAAATTATTTATGTATTCCGGGTTAAAAATTTCTTTTATTTCCACTTCCACTTTATTATTATTATTATTTTTAACACAAGTTTCCCTTTCTCCCTTTCATTTTTAGGTTCTCCGTTTTTCTCATATCAACGTCACTTCTACGTAGATTTACATTATCAACGTCACTTCCACTATCAACTTTAACTTTGTTTATCACTTTATCACTTACGTTTTCACTTACATCACAACTAAATTCAACTTTATTAACTCGGTTTCTCCCATTATCAACTTCATCACTAACTGTCATATTGTTAGCCCTATCTCGCCCTACACTTTCACTATCATTATCACTTACACTAAGGTTTAACTCAACGACATCATTGTTATTATTATTAATTAACCCGGAAACATCAACATCTCTAGCATTCTCCAATAACCCAACATTTTTATCATCACACACTGCAACATCTGTTTCTATTTCATCTCTCTCTACGCCTACTTTATCTGCTTTCAATTTTGATTCTCGTTCTAGTTTGCTCTACGTTCCTCTATCTTTTATCAATTTTTCCACTCAGCTCGGTTATTATTTTATTTATGTCAGTTCTTAAGTCAGTAATATCTGATTTCATTTGTTTGTTTCCCTCATCGATCTTTGAATTTAGTTTTAGATTATCTGCTTTGAGATCTGCGTTTCCCTTATCCATTTTTGAATTTAGTTTTAGATTATCTGCTTTGAGATCTGCGTTTCCCTTATCGATTTTTGCACTCAGCTCCATTTTTATTCCGGCAATATCTGTACTAGTTTTTTCATTTCCTGCTACCATTTGGTTCATAAGTGAATTTAATAACATTTCCATTTTATAAACTCACTGTGTGATTGATTTTGTTCAACATTTGCTAGACTCACTGTGTTTGTTGGTTAATGCCCGTAGTACCTGTAGAAGTAGTTCTAGGTCCAGGCTTAGGTGTGATCTCGTTAGGCCTTGTGATTTCAACACTGGTCTAGGAGATTCTAGGCCAAGGTGAGTGGACTCGGCAAGTGGGTTTCCTAGGTTTGTGAGTGGGTTGTGGACCTCTGGAGCATCCATGATCTCTGGTGTCGTGTCACTAGTAACATTGAATTCTACATTAGTATCTCTCTCAGAACAATAACCTTCCTTGTCGTCCTTTTCACTCATTTTTTATTTTAATTATTCAGTTTTCAAAATAAAATTTTAGGTTAAAAGTTGGCAAGCACCACGTTTTATATTATTTTTTTAGTTATTTATTATTAATCTCGGGTAGTGTATAGAATCAAGCCACACAGTTGGCGCGCCAATGTCGCTAAATAGCCAAACAAGCCCCACAACAAATTAAAAAAATAAACAATTACTTTATTTTATCCAAAATTGAAAAACAATCAAACAAAAATTCACTGTCACTCAAAGTCAAACAGCTGTTGAGAAAAACAATTACCAACCTTAGAAGAGTGCGCCGGTCTAGCTCAAGTCAGTAGTCTTGCCAACTGCTGAAGTTTAATTTAAGAAAACTGAAATAAAATATTGAGCGGGACAGACAGACAACGAAAGGTTAACACAAATTAACAAAACCAGTTTCAAAATACAATTATAATGAAATCAAAACAAGTTATGTTACATTTACAATTACAAAAACATGTTATCAAATTCTCAAAAGTTCCCAATAATAAAAGTTCTCAATAATAAAAAGTTCTCAGTAATAAAAAGTTAGCCAGCCATTTTATAAAAGTTCGTTCGTAGATAGCAAGTTTGTTTTACCGTGTTATCGCGATTCGTAGATTTGTTAGATATTGACCAGGTCCAGGGGTCAAGTTCTCGCCCAAGTTCCAAGTTCCAAATTCTCGCCCACGTTCTCGCCCACGTTCCAAGCTCAAAATCCAAACGATCGAAGTTCCAAATTCTCGCCCAAGTTCTCGCCCACGTTCCAAGTTCCAAAATCCAAACGATCGAAGAAAATCTCCAAGTCCAAGACGTTCCAAGTTCCAGACGTTCCCTTGTATCCTGGTTGATCTGCTCCAACCCGACGTGAAGTCTCCTCGAGAGACCAAGTAAGTGTGTTTTTGAAGAATCATCCTTCTCTGCTTGCGTTCGTTTCGACTGAAGATTTTGTGACGTAGTCACGGAAATTGAGTGTTGTAATTGGCTTAGTCTATTACGCCCTGGTGATTAGGCAGAAGTGGGGGTATGTTTTCGGTCCCACGGTTCTAAAAACGTGACGTAGTTGCATGATGAAACTCAGATAGTTTATTGATACCAACCATTCAAAAGATGCATAGCAATCACACACAAGTCACCCGGGACTGTCATTCCGTACGGAGATTTATGCACGCACGTGCAAGTTGTGTTGCGCAAATGTTGATGAAAGTAATGTTTCCACACTCCACAAGCTATGTGTGACGTCACTGAATGACCAGAGTTCGGGTGTACTTGCCGATAATGTAGCGCAGTGAACGAGAAAACATTCCAATCTCACAGATAAGATTACGACTGTGACATGTTTATTTGATTCCTGCACACAGAGTACACGGACATCGATTACGTAATCACCGCAGCTGGCCATGGCCATGACGACGCGGATACGAAGCACAAACACTAGTCATTATTATATACGACAATATGAGACAATTTAAAGATATTTAAATATTAATTTGTTCCCGCCTTTCAAATTGTATAATTATTTTGAATAATTAATTACATTTAAATAATTATATGAACTATTTCAGCCAATAATATTTCATTTTATTGTGTTATGACAATTTATCAGCCACGCGTAATAAATAAAAACTAGTGTTTGTGCTTCGTATCCGCGTCGTCATGGCCATGGCCAGCTGCGGTGATTACGTAATCGATGTCCGTGTACTCTGTGTGCAGGAATCAAATAAACATGTCAGTCATAATCTTATCTGTGAGAATGGAATGTTTTCTCGTTCACTGCGCTACATTATCGGCAAGTACACCCGAACTCTGGTCATTCAGTGACGTCACACATAGCTTGTGGAGTGTGGAAACATTACTTTCATCAACATTTGCGCAACACAACTTGCACGTGCGTGCATAAATCTCCGTACGGAATGACAGTCCCGGGTGACTTGTGTGTAATTGTATGCATCTTTTGAATGGTTGGTATCAATAAACTATCTGAGTTTCATCATGCAACTACGTCACGTTTTTAGAACCGTGGGACCGAAAACATACCCCCACTTCTGCCTAATCACCAGGGCGTAATAGACTAAGCCAATTACAACACTCAATTTCCGTGACTACGTCACAAAATCTTCAGTCGAAACGAACGCAAGCAGAGAAGGATGATTCTTCAAAAACACACTTACTTGGTCTCTCGAGGAGACTTCACGTCCGGGTTGGAGCAGATCAACCAGGATACAAGGGAACGTCTGGAACTTGGAACGTCTTGGACTTGGAGATTTTCTTCGATCGTTTGGATTTTGGAACTTGGAACGTGGGCGAGAACTTGGGCGAGAATTTGGAACTTGGAACTTGGGCGAGAACTTGACCCCTGGACCTGGTCAATATCTACAAATCTACGAATCGCGATAACACGGTAAAACAAACTTGCTATCTACGAACGAACTTTTATAAAATGGCTGGCTAACTTTTTATTACTGAGAACTTTTTATTATTGAGAACTTTTATTATTGGGAACTTTTGAGAATTTGATAACATGTTTTTGTAATTGTAAATGTAACATAACTTGATTTGATTCATTATAATTGTATTTTGAAACTGGTTTTGTTAATTTGTGTTAACCTTTCGTTGTCTGTCTGTCCCGCTCAATATTTTATTTCAGTTTTCTTAAATTAAACTTCAGCAGTTGGCAAGACTACTGACTTGAGCTAGACCGGCGCACTCTTCTAAGGTTGGTAATTGTTTTTCTCAACAGCTGTTTGACTTTGAGTGACAGTGAATTTTTGTTTGATTGTTTTTCAATTTTGGATAAAATAAAGTAATTGTTTATTGTTTTAATTTGTTGTGGGGCTTGTTTGGCTATTTAGCGACAATTATTAATATTTTTTTTAGTATTTTTTTAGTATTTACATGATTGATTTAACATCAAATGATTACTAAATTCCCTTATGCAATAACTTCTTATTGTTTCTGTTTATTCAATATCATGCTGCACAAGCCAAAACCATATCACACAATCCAGTAAAATACATTATTGCTTTGAAAAAGCATAAATTAAAACGCCAAATCGCCATCTTGAACTGGATTTTCGACGCTTCAATTTGTTACGCTCGCGCCTGTGCGGAAGTATTGGACACTGCTAATGAAGCCTACTAATAGGGGTTTAATATTAATGCTTAGCTCTCCATCACAAGGGCCTCGCCTACGCCCGCCTACGCTTGTTCCAGGGCGACTGGTCCAAAATCCACGGAGCAACACCTGACGCGTTGGCCTGGACCCTTATTCTGCCTCTTTTCGACTTTACGTTGTCACTTTTGTGAAAGCGTTTCACTTCACCAAAATTCGAAAAGTAGCAAGCGAGCGATTCTGTTTGCAAAATGAGATCTATCTTATTAACCGGAAGTTCCAGTTTTCGAAACGTGAGATATCTTGGCCAATGAGGAGACAGATACAAAAATGCACCGCTATTTAAAGAAGAAAAGTCAGATGCTTACGCAAACAGTTAGGGGGGCTATGGAAAAAGCCAGGTTATATGTGAAATGTATGTGATGTATTACATTCACTGATCAATGATTGAATTGTGTATTTATTGTCCTCTTACCTCACATCCACTATTATATCAGAATGAAAATGGAATTAAGATGCTTACAAGCGAAAAGAGTGCCTAAAACTGGTATCTTTGGGTTTCACATATCGTGTTGTTTTTGTTGTTGTTGTTGTTGTTGTTGTTGTCAGCCTAGTATATTTCACGGAACAATCCGAGCCTACCCCGAGTTTTCATCTACCAATCACGTGCGTCTAACTCAGTGAGTTTTTTCTCACTGAGAACGTTTCGAATTAGCGGCCAAATTAAAAGAAACAGAATCGCAGTTGTCACTTTTCACCCGAAATTCGACGGTGAAAAGTTTTCACAAAGAAACAGATAAGGGTCCTGGCTGGCCGGCTTAGATTTATGTTCATGATTTTTTAATTGAATGACTTCTTTACACTTAAACATCGCAGACTCTGTAGATACTCATTTTACTTGTTAACTTCTCGCACCCGAGGACGGCCCGGGCCCTCAACACTACACTTGAACATCGCAGGCTCAGTAGATACACATTTTACTTGTTAACTTCTCGCACCGAGGACGGCCCGGGCCCACAACACTACAGTTGAACATCGCAGGCTCAGTAGATACACATTTTACTTGTAAACTTCTCGCACCCGAGGACGGCCCGGGCCCTCAACACTACACTTGAACATCGCAGGCTCAGTAGATACACATTTTACTTGTTAACTTCTCGCACCCGAGGACGGCCCGGGCCCTCAACACTACACTTGAACATCGCAGACTCAGTAGATACACATTTTACTTGTAAACTTCTCGCACCCGAGGATGCATTGCACAATTATTTATAAGGAGCAAACATTGAAAAGTATTATTGTAAAATAGTGGTGTTATACCTGGTGACTGCTCTCAGTAGTACAATAGTGATCTCATCACCAGTAAAGCTGCTATCTTAAGTGTCACTTATTTCATGCTGATTAGGAGAGCAAGTGTTTGTATCACTCTTTCTCTTTATAGAGTTTATGGAAATAATTTAAATGTATACTGTGCGCTGGTCCGAAACTTGAGGCTCTACGAGGACGGGGGTTCGAATCCCGCATAAAGTATGGGATTTTTGTAATCGTCTATTATCGTCATCTATCACCAGTCATCGTCTCGAATAGCCTTAGTGCATTAAAAGAGGCGTTAAGCAATAAAAATCAATCATCATTCATTAGGTGTATTCTGTACATCATTCCATCTGAGGATGGTGCGTCTCGTACGCGCTTTCTTTGAAGGGGTCTACGGTCCTAGCTCCTGCGGTATGATATAAGAAACCTAGGTTTAGGCTAGGTAGGACCTGAGTAGGCTAGCTACGTTACCCACTCTTCGTACTTGGGGCATTTAGTTAAAAACTAGGTCTTATCATTCAACCATATTTCAATACAACAATTTTGTCATGCTAGACTCAAAAAAGATTTTTTTTAAATCGTGTTTAGAGAATACTTCTTAGTTACATGTCTGATTTATCAGTGGGGACATCGATTTAAAGCAGACAAACCCAACTCAACATGATCGACGAGCGAGCCATGACCAAGTGTAGAGAACACCGATCATTGAAACCACCAGCTGAGTCAACCAGGCAATTCGGAACAACCCGAGGATATAATATTGTGTACATCGGCTCCAAAGTCACTGTTCACACGTAGACTTCCACTTCCATTTGTATAAGCAATTCCTAAACTGCTCAAATTCGTCCCCACTACTCAGTAACAATTTGACTTTTTCAACACCAATATTCATATGACTTACATAGCTTAGTACCATGCCGATATATTCCATAATCCGTCTTACCCGTGGCTCGTATATTAAACATCACCCAATGATCCTTATCAGGCAGACTCTTGACAGTTGTGATGAGTTCCTGAGGCTCCATCCAGACGCGAGGCTTGGTCCGGTTGAAATCCATCTCGCACTGAGATGTGAAGGTCAAGGGGATCCACCACACAGTTTCCTCGTCGTCACCAGACCGTTGCTCCACGTCGTACGCCGGACGCAGGAAGCGACTCTGTCAGAGGTAAAGTCTGGATCACTTAGAAACTCTATCGTTTGCCCTATCGGGTTGTGGTTTGCTTGCACCAAAATGTCATGCAAATGTGTAATATGCGGAATCAAAGCACATTTTTTTTTAAATATTCCTCACTTTTTTTATTAACTGGCCGTAAATATGCCACAAAACAGCTAATTTGTAGTAATTTCCCAATTTTGTATAAGGGACAATTATTTGAAATGTCAATATGTGCTCTGATAGCGACATGCGCTCATCCTTTCTGAACAACGTTACATGTTTTGCTAAAAAATTAAAAGAAAGCGATACAGATTGTATTTATTATATGTGAAATAAGCTGTATTTGACGATCAAGCGTATTTTTAATGGGCATTTAACTTTGTAAAAAAGTTGGTCCGAGCTCGGCAAACAGTCTTAAATACAATACAGCCGTGTTATTTTTACATTGTGCAGAGCAAAATAAAACAAAACCAAACTAGTCTTCACTATAAACATCCATGGTAAAAGGTAACATTGTATTGAATGGTTCATCAGTGACAGTAATATTAAACAAGCACGGTACCGGGAGTTACGGCGATGATCCAGCGGTGGAGAAGAAGAGAACTTTAATATATATTTCCAAAAGCTTTCTCAACAGTTTGTCTAGAACTAAAGAGAGAGACGTACCTGAACAATGTGTGCAGTGTGTGATTGATAGTCTCTCAAGACAGTGACCACTGGATAGCCCGGTTGGCGCGTCCAAGTTTGCATCACCTTAGTCAGATTCGTTGTTGTGGGCAACGTGCCATCTTCGTGAGATTGTTTCGTCATGATGTCCCAGAAGTCGTTCTGTTTGACATTGCCGTAAAGGTTTTGCTTCACATACCGACTACAGGCTTTTTGGAACGTCGCTTCACCCACCATGTGCTTCACCATACGCAAGATGTAGTGGCCTGCAGTAAACAATGAAGGCAACATTTAAACGGTGCGGTAGGAAATAACAATTTTATTAGGCAGTGTGTTAAAATAGAAAACATCGTGAATTCGAGGAAATTAACCTATGCTATTAGAGTAGAAGCCTGGACTGGCATGTTTCTATAATGTAGAAAGTGATGACGATTTGAGAATTTCGTAGGAATACAACTTAGTATAATTAGCAATTCCTCAAACCTAAGCAATTATGGATAAACGCACATTTCAAACCACTATCATAGAAGATGTTTTAACAGATAATATTGTCAATCAGTAAGATAAGGCAGAGTTACTATCGTGGATGCATTCAAATTTAATCCACGTGTATTTATTTAACACAATATAAAGCATTGTCTCAAGTTAGCTGAGAAATTTTAAATGCGATGTATAAGCATGCGATATGAAATCAAATGTAGTTTAGAGGAGTCGCTGAGGCTGGCGCGGAGACGAGTTTAGGCGCTCAGCTTTCTGTTCTTTCAAGTTAAACGGTTTTTAACACCGTTATCGAATTTCACACTAACGTTAATAAAGATTCAATCTATGACATCCAGGACGCGTATTCCTGAATTAATTAAATGATTTTGAATTAAAAATTTGTGAAATCGCCCTAATTTACTTCATTTTAGTCAATTTCGGGGATTTATTCCCCGTATTTTTAACGCAAATTTGCATACTGGATATCAACGTTTAATTCAATGTGAACGCGCAGGTTAATTTGGTTTTATCATAAAACGGTTTGGTGGAAATTTCTAGTATTAAAATCCTTGTTTTAAATTTCGTATTTTTTCATGTTTTGAACTTATGTCTCGCAATGGATCTTTAAGGCTAACTTTAGGCAACCAAGTGCTGATATCAATAAAGAAGTACTTTATTAACATTCATGCAAAATTTGGTAATGATATTAAACCAAACCGTTCAGGAGAAATCATCAACACCTGAGTGCGCGCATTTGAGTTGGGCCAAGCTCAGCGATAGTTGTTTGTATAGAAGAATTTATGGAAACCTTTATAGTAGGAAATCTGGTCGAAGAGATAGTGCGTGCTTGACTTGTATTTGACATCAGTTGAGAGAGCATGAGAAGTCTGCAGCGAATCTATTGAGAATGCCTTGAGGAAAGCTCGGATCGCCAGTAGTGACTGGAACTCCCACGCGGGATGGACGTGGTCGACCGCCCGCCCTGCGAAGTAGGTGGCGAACCCCTCGTTCAACCAGATGTCCGACCACCAGTCCAAGGTCACCAGGTTGCCAAACCACGTGTGACTGAGCTCGTGGGCGAGGACGGTTGCTACTTTCAGCTGGCTCGACATGGACGCGGGACCTTCGTGCATCAGAGATCTCTCGCTGAAAGAGATCGTTCAGGTTTCGAAACGAAGTGACTAAAATTAAACTAGGGAAAAACGACTTGTAAGTAAAATTACAAAATGGAACTTCAAAGGCAATAGTGGAAAAATTGAAGGTAGTTTACAAAGTTATGTGGGACGACGGAAAATATTTCATAAAAATATGTTATTATATTTTCTATAGTATTTGATGTATACTTACTTGAAGAACGATATTAGTCCCCAGTTCTCTAAGGCGTCACCGAACAACAGAGGTAATGCTAGAAGATCAGTTTTGTTTAAGGGATCTTCAACACCCAAATAATTCCCCAGATATTGTTGAAATTTCGGCCCTACTTCCAGCACGTAGTCTGTGTGGGCTAGAACATGGGGTCTAGCATACACTCGAAACGGTTTACCTGTATGCGTCGTTGCTTCACGATATTCGAGGGTGCCAACATGAAATGCGACTAAATATGTCGACATGGGAGGAGATTCTTCGAAACTATCCACTTCCAAGTCGGGACTACCAACTCTATAAGAAATAATAACAAGTAATAATGATCTTAAATTGTCTTTATTCGTGGAACACACACATTATTTACAACTAGGAAAACGCTAAAGTCCCGCCGCGTTGATGGATGAGCTATATTTTGTAAGTTTTTTGTTTGCGTAGGACCACTTTTTCTTTGCAAGTGCTTTTTGAATGCATTGTAGGTGATTGTTGTCAAGTGTCTATTGTTACTTGATAATTGTTAATATAAACCTCAAAAAACTCATATTAAAACCTTTATTTCTATGGGTTCTGGTTAATTTTTTGAACTTTTTCTTTCAAAAGGTACTACATCACCATAACCTTTTTGTCCATGTGAAATCTAAACGTTGTAGCCCCACCCGTTTGGTCAGAATCGGCCCAAATGTGACAATAATATCGCACTAAAAATTGAAGAACTAAAATTTAAACCTTTATTTCTATAAATTCTAGCTAACTTTTTCAACTTTTTCTTTCAATATGTACTACATCACCATAATATTTATGTCCATGTGAAATATGAACGTTGTAGCCCCTCCCGTTTGGTCAGAATCGGCCCAAATGTGACGAAAATATCGCACTAAAAATCGTGGAAAAAATCGTAATAGTACGATATTCATGAGAAATATTTCTTCGATTGTACCCAAAAACAATACACCTCTAAGTTTAGATAAAACGAAGGTCCCCTCAAATTTTCATCAAGATCGCATATGCCGTTTGCCCGGTTGAGAGCGAACAAACAGACAGAGAAAAAAAAACACCCGAGCTAAATTTTTTGGGGGGTCAGTGAAATTGAAATCTTCGCTTTGCTCATCCAATTACATCATATAAACTTCTAGCGTAAAGTTAATTATTTATTGGATGAGCGTAGCGAGCGTAGCGAGTGGAGCGAAGACTTCAATTTCACTGACCCCCCAAAATATTTAGCTCTGGTGTTTTTTTTTTTTTTTTTTTTTTTTCCGTCTGTTTGTTCGCTCGATTCCGGGCAAACGGCATATGCGATCTTGATGAAAATTGTAAGGGACCTTCGTTTTCTCTGAACTTAGAGGTGTATTGTTTTTGGGTACAATCGAAAAAATATTTCTCATGAATATCGTACTTTTACGATTTTTTTCGATTTTTAGTGCGATATTTTCGTGACATTTGGTCCGATTCTGACCAAACGGGTGGGGCTACAACGTTCATATTTCACATGTACATTAAGGTTATGGTAATGTAGTACCTTTTGAAAGAAAAAGTTGAAAAAGTTAGCCAGAATTCATAGAAATAAAGGTTTTAATATAAGTTTTTCAATTTTTAGAGCGATATTTTCGTCCCATTCGGGCCGATTCTGACCAAACGGGTGGGGCTAAAACGTTCAGATTTCACATGGACATTAAGGTTATGGTAATGTAGTACCTTTTGAAAGAAAAAGTTGAGAAAGTTAGCCAGAATCCACAGAAATAAAGGTTTTAATATGAGTTTATTGAGGTTTATAATACCAATTAACACGTAACAATAGAAACTCTGTTCAACAATCACCTACAATGCATTCAAAAAGCACTTGCAAAGGAAAAGTGCAAAAAACGAACACAAAAAAATTACAAAAACGCTCATCCATCAACGGGGCGGGACTTTAGCGTTTTCCTAGTGAATATAATCATACCACTGAAATATGCATTAATATTTAGTTATACAAGGAAAATCTTGTGAGAGATATCTTACCACATACATAACTGCAATTGTATCCCGTGTATGCTAATGCCCGACAGCTCTTAGTGATGAATCTGTACGTTACTCAGGTTCGAACCCCGGTCGGTTCTTGACTTTTCGACAACTGCTAGCTCATCGTGTATACAATATATACATAATGTATAGGTATGGAATATTCGTCATGTTCTTCCGGTTTAATGTAGTCGACGAGGTTATATTGCTATACTTACATTGGGAATGTCTTCCTGAGCGGCATGTTTGACAAGGAGTTCATCATCTTTGGTCGAACCAAGTTTATTTGAAATCTGGCTTTCAGGTTCGGTTCATCAAAACAAGGAAAGGCTAGTCTAGCCTCCATTGGCTCGAAAACTGTTGACGTCATCCATCTGAAGGAATGACGTGGTTATTCAGGAGCTTTTTTAGTAAGTCAAGTATTATAATACACACCTTGGAGTCATCTTTTGGCCAAATCTTAATAAGGTAACAATGTTGTACCATTCAACGCCCAATTCCTATCAGTTGAAAATGATAACATGATAATTCCGTATATATCCAGCTTTAAGAAGATACTTTTCGGTTCTCATTAATTATTTTAACCAAACATATCTTGTAGTTATTATTTCTACTAATGTTTCTGGTTTTAAGGTAAATTATCTCTTATATAGAGCTCAGGTTCAATCATGAATGAATATTATTGTCATGCATTATAGCTTATATTATTAAAAGGGATATTGGCCCTATGATTGTATTTTTTTAAAGGCTCTAAGCTAGATATCTTCTGTAATGATATCTAGAAAGGCCCACCTACTATGTACATGAAATGTGTAATGTATTGCAATAGCTGTTGCAGCTAATTAAAGAATTATTATTTATTACAATAAATAATCACAGCTAACTAAAAATGTTCCATATAACAAAGTATGTGTAAATATGTGTAATTTTGGTCGATGTTAATTGTTGAGCATAGTTTTGAAGTGGGTATACATGGACCCATTAGGCACAAGCTGTGACGAATATAAAAAACATTGGATACACTTACATCGACTTGTATGTGCAGACTGTAAATTAACCAACAGCGTTACAAACTAGAAACAAATTATTATGAATTTCTTTCTTACGAACAAACCCCATTATTTCGAGCAAAAATCCAGTATCTTCAAAAGATTTATCATTGAAAGCCACCTTGTCAGAGCGAGTATGCCTTTGAGAGCTTCCTATGTGGGTATAATATGTTTTCATTTCTGTTCCTTTACTACCATATTATTCGTTTTGTATTCACCGAGTATTATTTCAAATCCACGACTCAACATTAAAAAGCGTATTACATTGTAATAAAAGGTGTCTATACTGAAGAACACACATTGACAGCATTTGATAACAAACGTTAAAATGAGATAAACGCGAGGACGATTTTAAAGTGTTTTACTTCTATGACAATAACCAGAAATTATAGCTAGCAAGGGATCCAAAGCTAGGGGCAGAAACTCTGTTGTTGTAAAATGTAAAATGTTTTAAAATTAAGTATTAGCGATGCTCCTGTCAAGGTAATCTACACTAAATGAAGGTGGATCGAATTCCCCCAAAACATTATGAGGACATTGGGACCTACAAAAAGTTATCTTGGTTTCAGCAATAAGAAAATAAGCAGAGATTATTTCTTTCTATTAGAACTCGCCTTGTTTCGTTCGTGGATAAGTCCCTGTAAGCTATTATGTTGTAACCAGATATGCCACTTGTAAGAATTCCAGAGAACCTAAAGTGAAGGCGATATTTTGATCCCACATCTAATGTTTGTTTGAGTTTCACTTTTAGCAAGTCTTTACTTTTGTTAAACGATATTCCATCTATAGGGATCTTAAGAGTTGGCTTATTCACCACTGAATCTGGGCTAGTCGGCTCCGGCACTACAATATCACTGTTTGGGCTTAAGGTGCCTTTAGAGGTCCCATCGCTAGACGTTTGGGTATCGACACCTTCGTAACCTACAGTTGATGTGTTATTGTACCCAGTGACTTCTAAGCTTGCACTGGGATTATCGTCATCTTGATCAAAACTCGATGTGCTTGTGGTTTCATTTCGTTGTTCAAAAAGAGATTCCCACGCAGCCAAGATAGATTCGTCTTCATTAGCCGAGGATAATCCAAGTTCATCTGTATCAAGGGTGCTGAATGTTTGATTTGGCCGTTTGTCATTGGATTCTAAATTCAATGCGTCGGTAGTGTCATTCGGTGTTTCATAAAGGAGTGCCGAAATAGGTTTACTGGTGGTGGATTGCTGTAGTGAGTGTGTGATGGTTGATGACGTATTGGCGCTAGAGTCTGTTTCGTACAAGAGCGCCCATGCACTTTTAGTTGACTCTCCAGAGCCTCGTTCTACATCACTCGAGGTAGAGTTTTCAATGGCGTTGGGCACCAAGGTGACTGTGTAAGGAGGAACTTCGGTGCTAGCATCAGTGGGACTAGCCTCTTTCTCGACATTCATATGGTTTAGAGAGAATGTAGTGCTCATATCATTACGATCATTTTCGATTCGGTTGGACTCAAAACCTAACCCTTCCCATTTGTCTACAACGATAAGATCCGGAGTGCTTGGAGTCAAAAGTTCCAAAGAAGTAGCTTCCACGACTATGTGTAATCCTTTACTGTGAAGAATAATTTCATTAACGGCCTCGACCGCTTCTATATCAATCCATACCTAGGGAAAAGACACAAACATGTTATGAGACGGCACGATATAGGTGGTGGTTTTTAGTCAACGGAGAAAGGACGTGGTATCCTGTATCTAGGGTAAGTCGAAGACGCGCCTGTTTAGATTATCAAGACAAAATAAATTGTGCTGACAAATCAGCTTCATCCCTTGGCGAGGAAATAAGGTTTATTACCTCACTAGGCAAGGACTAAAATTAATAAAGATTTACTTAACTTTACTTTACTAAAGACTTTCTCACACTCGCGTCTAATGACCCGGCACCTCCACCATATTATTAAGCCCCCGGTCCGATATTTGAAGAAATATCTCTATTTTTCTTATATATTTACAGCTTTAAGGCTTACACATTTGCATTCCCAAACATTCCTATCTTCGTTTCAGTTTTTCAGGTTTTAATCATTTTTTTTTTTTTTTAGATATTTCGATACGAAAAACGAAAACGAAAAGAAACGAAAAATATGGCAAAACTGGTGGAGGTCTCTGAGGAAGAGACCGTGTAGAGGAAGAAAGTGAAGTAGATGACGCAGAGGAAGAAAAAGATTACGTGGGAGAAGCGTCAGGCATGGTTGATAAGCCCGGGGAGCCAAGAATGTGGTGGGAACCTCTTACCCCCTACCCGACTTGTTGGAAATAGGGCTCGATATTAATTCATATCGATATAAAGTCCAAATATTGATTAAGAAAATATTCTCCACATACCGACAACGATGTTCAGTCATAAAAAAATGTTCACCAAATTTGTTACACGTTCATTTGACAAATACAAAATATTATTTTGTTGAAAGCATCCCCGAGAAAATTCACGTCTTTGAATAACTAAGTAAAGTTTGTGAGTTGATTAGAATTACCAAAGACTTTTTGAAAAAACTTGTCTATCATTTATCTAATTGGAAGAAGAAAGCCTTGTACATATGTCAAATTGGAATTTTAAGAGGAAATAATAATACCTGATAAGCTGATTTTTAGCAGAAACCTTCCTAAACAAGATACTAAAAGTCCCCTATGATCGGTCTGGAGCTTCGGCCACCATATTGGAAAATAGCAGCCAAAAAGTGTTTGTTATCGAATATCTCCAAAATGGTTGCTGATAGACAAAGAAAATGTTGCAATAGCAAAAATATTTCCCATTCAATTCTTTACAAAGAGAGTATCATCTATATTTTTGGTAGAGACAACGGTTACGCCACAAAATATGTAGCTTATTGGAGTACCAACTGATTTCCTCATTTTTACGCCCTGCATCAAACTATGCCCGGTAAATCCGTGAGAAATTGATTTAAACACGAAAGGACTTTTGGAAGGTGTCCATGAAAGTTTCAGTTGGTATTTTTTTGAATCAGGTCTGCGAAATCGGATTTTGCATTTACCCGGAATTTCGGTTTTTCCATTGATGGCATTTCTTCAAAAATGGCATATTTGACTGACCATTATTAAATTGCTAAATTTAAAGGAAAAATTATTTCTGTACACATTAAAGTGACTTTAATAACGATCCGATTATAACCGAAGTTTTGATCCAATATGGCTGCTAATTCCTAATATTCACAATATGAATACTGTTTTTGTACTATTTTTACACTCTTTCTGTTACATCATTCACGTTGATGTTGTGGATATTAGAAATTAACAGCCATATTGGATTAAACATTCAGTTTTAATCTGATCGTTGTTTAAGACACTTAATCTGCGTAGAAAGAATTTTCCTCCAATGCAATTTAGTGCTTGGACAGTCAAATATGACATTTTTGAAATACCAACATAGAAAACCCGAAATTCCGGGTAAGTGGAACCTTTCGTGAATTAAACCAATTTATGATGGATTAACCGGACATTTTTTAAATTCTGGGCGAGAAAATTAATAAATCAGCATATACTCCAATAAGCGACATATAAACCATGATTTTGTGACGTAACCGTTGTCTCTTTCGAAAAGATGGTAGAAACTATTTTTGTAGGAAATTGTAAGGGGAATATTTTTGCCACGGCAATGTTTTGTCTATTTATAACCATTTTGGAGACATACGATAACAAACACTTTTTGGCCGCCATTTTCCAATATGGCGGCCGAAGCTCCATTCCGATCATAGGGGAGTTTTAGAATCTTGTTTAGAAAGGTGTTAGGAAGGTCTCTGCAAATATTCAGCTTCTTGGTAATTTTTTCCTCTAAACGCCAATATAAGGTCCTATTTGCAGTCAGGATTGCCGGTGGCAGATACCGAGCCGATGAGCTCCCGAATCGGAATCTCTTGCGTTATTCAAGAACTACTTGCATATGTTCTGTATGTCTCTATGCATATGTCACGTTCTCCATGACTGTATTCTATGTAATTATTTGTATCTGGGCCGCAAGTTTTGTTTCAACCGTGATTGTTGTGCTCTAAGGGGACACTGTGGTGAAAATTAAAATCTACAAGTATGAACCAATCAATCTGAAATTTTTAGACGATGTATTTCTGTATCATATTTGCATATTGTATTTTTAAAAATCTAGGACAATTTTTTGACCGAAATTAAATAAAAATGTCATATTTTTGCTGTACTGTGATGTAGAACTTCTTAAAATCAAATACATTTCCAAAAATATAATTATATTCACCTGTATTAAGTTATAACTAAGGTAACTGCATATGCATTTTTTAAAGAAATAAATCTCAAAAAACAGATTGAAAAAAATTAATATATAATATGATTAGCCTTGGTTTTATAGTAAGCGACTATGACGCTGATACGTTAGTACTTTAGAGAGAAATTACAAAAGTGACTACACCGGGGATCGAACCCGGGACCTTGGCAATGCTCTTACCAACTGAGCTACGCAACCACCATTTTAATTCTGTCTAATACTTGGTCTGTTGTTACATTGTTAATAACGTGTTTAGAGCAGATTAGACTGCCTTTCAGTTCATTTCGTATGTAGTATGTATAGTATGTAGTGTTCGTATGTAGTGCTCCATCGAAGACGGAGACGAACCACGCCGACGCGTTGTCATCATGTACTATCTAGATGGCGGTGAGCTGTCATCAGTGGAGTACTGACACGTAACGTGATTGTATCATTTACGACGGGGCTAGTGACACGTTGAATAAAGCATCTTGTTGAATAACCCTAAACTCCAATCATTTCTCACAGCTACATTGGGTCTATTGTTCGATTCGTACCATGGATGTCAACAGTCGCAACAAATAGCAGTTTAATGAAGGTATGTCTTATGTCTCGGTAGCTCAATTGGTAGAGCTATGGCGCGTTAACCCAGAGGTTTTGGGTTCGATCCCGAGTCAGGGCACACTTTTATTACAACTACTATCATTGACTTATAATAATAATAATAATAATAATAATAATAATAATAATAATAATAATAATAATAATAATAATAATAATAATAATAATAATACTAATAATAATAATAATAATAATAATAATAATAATAATAATAATAATAATAATAATAATAATAATAATTTTTTTTTTTTTTATTTTATTTATAACATCATGTACAAAATGGAATAAGCTTCTTTCCACAAAGCCTTATGAAAAGGCTTGTCTGTGTGTTTAAATAAATACAAAAATACATGAAATATCTGCGATAAGTGTGAGTTATTACAATAACAATACATAAAAACTTACTAGGAACTCCATAAATGATTAAATTAAATAATAAGGAACAAGAAAATAACAAACGTCAAGAATGAACTATACTCAATTTAACTGAACTCAAACAATTATAAAATGTTGCGCCATGGTAGGGGTGGTGGTCAGCAACTGTCGTCTTCTATGCGCATAGTTTCAAGATAATGACCTTTAATTTCTGATTTTATGGCTGATATTTTATCTAAATTTCGTAGATGAACGGGAAGGCTATTAAATATTGCAGGTGTTAAGTAAAAAATTGTTCTTTTTCCATATTTGTTGTTAAACTGTGGTAAAATGTAATTTCCTCTTGTTCTCCACCTCGTGACCCCCCTACCATCGTACGGAACATTATACATTCTATTAAAGTAAAATTTTAAAATAAATTTATACATGTACAGGTATGATAAAGGTAGTACATTACAAAAGTTAAACTTCATGGCTATACTATTGTAGTTCACATTGTTTTGTAAAAAGCATGGTGTAATTGTTTTAATCATTGCATTTTGAAGGTTTGATATTAAATTCACGTGAGAGAGCGAAGCAGAGCCCCAGGCCAACAAACCATATGAAATAATAGATTCAGCTATAGCAATGTACACAGACCGTAAAAGTTTGAAAGGTAACACCATTTTTAACTTAAATAACTGAAATGCACAAGATCTTAGGCGTTTACACAAGGATACAATGTGAGGCCTCCACGACAAAAATCTATCAATTGTGATACCTAAATACACGTGACTATCAACACTCAATAAATACATCACAGTTTAAACAGTTATTTCCATCTACCATACCATGTAGGCATTCATAAGAGTGAAACAATATTTGAAGAGGTTGCTGCCGGTTATGGTTCAGAGGGGAACAAATATGTAATATCTTAGTTTTGCCCGCATTAATTATTAAATTATTATCGTGTGTCCACATTAATAATTGCGTGAAATCCTGCTGTAGCTTTAATTCCGCAGTAGATAAGATCTTGTGGGCAAACAACAGGACAGTGTCATCAGCATACATAAAAACGGTACAATTTTTCATACACTTAGTCATATTATTTACATAAATAAGATATAATAACGGCCCTAATATGGAGCCTTGCGGAACTCCAGTCACAATCTCTCTTTCTTTACTGAAACACTCCCCTATTTTGACCAAAAGTTTCCTATCTGTTAAGAAACTGGAAAACCACTTTAAAATTTGGCCTCTAATACCAACATTTTCAAGCATTTTTAATAACTTACTGTGGTTCAATGTATCGAACGCTTTAGAAAAATCAATAAATAAAGCTACTACATGCATGTTATCATTTAATTTCGTGTTAAGAGTATTCACGAGACAGCCTTTGGGGTACGCCGTGCAGATACTTCGCCGGAAGGTGTTTTTTCGTATTGTTTTCAAAGATAGACCATTGAAAAAATTCAACAACCTACACATTTGATTGATCTAGAGAACTACTGTTAAATAATGTTGATAAGAGTTATGTGAACCAGTGAAAAAAATAAAAATGAGTAAATTTTGAATGCTTATGGCGGACAATTGAACAATGGCACACGATTTTAAAACAGTACTTCTCTCGATCATGGCATCCTTAACGATCTTGCAAGAAGAAAAATACATTTTTTATCAAAACTCGGGGAATAATTTACCTTCCGGAAAGCACAGAAATTTGATCCGACAGTGATTACTACTAGCGCTTTGCTGATGTAGTGCGTACAGAAACTGAACTGCTTGGTAGAGCTTGGAGGGAAGCAGGCGCCAGCCGACCACGGGGGTATTTGATGGTTATCCTTTGCTCAGAGAAGGGTTCCAACTGAACAATGCTTCAGAGTGCTTGGTAGCAAAGTGAACCCCATTGTGCAAAAGACAAATACCATCTCTAAACTAAAAGTGTAGTTGATAAGCCTGATCTCGATATAATAAATTCATTGTCTTATTTACATTTTTCTAAGCATTTTCGTTTTTTTGGCGAATTAATATCCGGAAGTGTTAGCTTAGTTTTTAGGAAATATCCGACTAAATCATATCAAATGATTATGTTATTTGTTTTGCAATTCCGCTTAGAATTGAGCTACAACTTCGATTTAAAAAGATTTTAGGTCTTGTTTTGACTTCATGAATTGAATGAACTATCATATAATCACTAAATTTAAAAAAAATGAGACGATTTAACTATCACTTATACAAGAGACCCCACACCTGTCATCCCATTTCATCTTGGATTTAAAATTGTAAACCTGGGTAAATTGTCGTAAAATACCTCTATTATATTCGTCACGCGCCTCTCCATCCTTTCAACTTCAAGACGAATTCTTTTTGAAAGGGTTGGGTTTTTGGTGTTTGTAAAAGGTTTGCAGAGTGTATAAATTAATGTATTGTGTAAAACTCAATCACTCGCCAGTAATGTAACTAATATTATTTCAATCATATCATTTAATTGATGACTCGAGATAAAATTATACTACACACACTGTCTAGCCTGCTTTTTTCCGGTTATCCGAGTTTTTGAAAGGCGAATTTTGCATCAGTTTCATCCAAAAAATAGTTCAAAATCAACAGCGACCAATGTTGTTTACAACAATAATTCAATCAGTTCTTATTCAGGTTAGTAAAGAAGTTATTCATCCAGAGTACATAGATGCACTAGCTCCCCCTCCCATCACATGAAAAATTAAACAGAATAAATTTGTTATTATTAATTATTATTAATTGTTTTTATTAGTATTAATATTATTTATTGGCTGCACATTGAACAAACTCTGTAAAAACCAGAGCTAACATATTATATGGGCATGTGTCAAGTACGCCCTGCTTCCATGTATGATGACTATTTCGTAGATTCCTTTCTGTTGTTTACGGTCATGGCCGATTTCTCGTCGTATTACTTTTAATTGTATAATGTATAATGTTTACTTTTCAATGTGTACTGTGCCACACCGCCGTGACAACTTATTATTGTTTACAATCGATGTGTACTGTGCCACACCACCGTGACAACTTATTATTGTTTACTTTCTAATGTGTACTGTGCCACACCGCCTTGATAATTTATAATTAGAGATCCGAGTAAATGGTTTTATTTTTGGGACAAATTCGTTTTTAAAAATTGAAAATTAGGTGTTATGTGTTTTTTTTTGTGTTTTTGTTTTGTGTTGTTGGTGTTGTGTGTTGTGTTAAATCCAGAATTCGGTGTTATTATGGTTTTATTTTAAGGGTGTCAGTAATCACAAAAATCAAATTTGACAAGATAATTAAAAAAAAAAAATGTATCTTCAAAAAGGCCTAGGCTTAAAATACAATTAAACTAAAACTACACAAATTTGGAAATTTCAAATTGTATTTTCACTAGGCCTAGGTACATTTTTAGAATGCCACCATTGTTAAAAGTTCTGCATTTTCGGGCTTGAGGTTTCTTCTTCTGTCACTAACTACCAGTGAATATCGAGAGAAAGACCTCTCGGAGTCCACATTTGATGTAGGCATCCAAATGCTCTTAAGAGCTGCTACCGCAAACTCGGGGTGTGTTGATTTAAGGGCACACAGTAGGTGGCATATGTCAATCGCCTCTGTGTCTGGCTTCTTCTGTTCTTCTATGACCATGTTTTTAAGAATTTTGAGCCCTATATAAAGAAGTAAAATGTCAGAAATGTAGGTAAACATTCACATAGTCTTAAATGATTTGTAAACAATATTGAATAAATAGGCCTACCTTCAATGAATACATTGATGTTTGGTTTCTCCAGACCCAGAAGATCTTGAACTAAAGGTTCAATAACTTTAGCATCCAGTGTCAGACGGCTGATGTTCCTGGGATTGAAGAGTCGATCACATGCACTGAATGCAGGTTTTGATGGGTCTTGAATTCTCAGAGACTTCAGTTTGGTTTCACTTGCCTGTGAAACCAGGCGCAGTTTCTCGTCAGCCATTGCTTTTTTTCTAGCTGTAAGGGTGCTTAGCATTCCATTTAGCTCTACAGAGAAAACTCCGGTAGCTAGTAAGCTTAGCTTAGACAGCAAATCGTCAAGCTTGGTATAGAGCGTGTGGGCTGTTGGGTAAGTGTTCCCTTCAAGGTGGTCAATGAAATCTACCAACTGATGCCCATTGTCGGCAACAAACTTTGCCTGAATCTTCATAGTGAATAGCTCGTCAATCCCTACATTCTTCAGAAACTTCACCCCAGAATTCTCTTCGCCTAGGTCTTCAAGAAAACTTAGAATGTCGTCAATATATTCGTCAATATAGAAGACTGAATGGAACCAACTGTTCCAACGCGTTTGCACTGGCATAGGAAATCCCTTCACTTTATCAGACCGACGACCATACTTATTTCTGAGGAAATCTAAATATCTGTGCTTACGTTTCCTAGTGTTCAGGAACACAAACTTAATCTTAGCCACAGCCAAATTAAGTTCTTCAAACCCATTCTGCCATATTTGGCCGACCAAATTCAGTTTATGAGCCCAACACTGAGTATGCATTAAATGGTCTCCAACCAGGCCTGTCAGGGTTTTGTAGCACAGGGTCATGTACCTGGCTGAATCAGTCACAAATGTGAGACAGTTTTGGTAATCTATCTCATATTTCGCAAGAGTTTCGACGATTGCCTGACAGCATGACTGCCCGTTTGCAGCATCTAAAACAATGGATGCTACTAGCAGCACTTCCTGAGCTCCTGCTGCCTCTACAAGTCTAAATAACACATTAAAAACACAGTTTCCACCCCTGTCCGTGGTTTCGTCACTCATGATACAAATATCTTTACCCTTCACCTTTTCCTTGATTTCCTTCACTTTTTTATCCCCCACCATTGGAACGTATTTTCGGCGCAGTTGATCTGACTTTGGCAAATCCCCACTACCTTCCACATACTTCGATAGCCACTCGCGCATCTTCGGATTATCTAATGTTTCGACGGATAAACCACAACTTATAAAGGCCGCGGTGGTATCAACAATAAACTCCTCCTTGTCTGCCCGTGCTTTCTTGGCGTGAGAAAAACTGCCAGCGAGAGATAGCTGCCTTTGTGAATGGGCGGCGACGTTCAGTTTCCCACTCTTATGTTTAGCACTTTCAATATGTTTGAGGACGGCATCCTTCCTTTCAAATTCCACTCGACAATCACAATATTTGCACATTAAAATCTTTCCGTCATTGACATAAAAACACAGTTACCGCAGCCTTCGGCATCGCCGAAACAAAATCCAGTAAAAACTGAGACGATGGACAACGTTTCACTGTCAAGGCCAACAACTTACTGACTGCAGGCTGGCTGTCTAGGCGAAGCGAGGCGGCCGCTTGGTAGTCTATGGGGGGGGGGGGGCGCGCGAACGGCGGAACAGCCGGCGACAAAGGAATTCTTCCAACTATTATGACTGCAGATGCTGTTAGGCAGGCGAGGCGGCCGCATGGTGGTCTATGGGGGGGGGGTGCGCGGGGTAGGCGGGAGGCGGGGAACGAAGTGTCTATGGCCCGCTGCGGGACGGCGAGGGCAGGATCTCCAAAACGCGCGCGGGGTTAGGCGGGAGGGGTGCCACGGGATGGGGGGGGGGGCGCGGACCGACACCCCAGGTCCTACGCTGCAGCGGCGTTAGCGGGCGAGGCCCAGGGGTTGGGGGGGGGTGCGCGGGAACGGCGGCGAAGGGCGAAGGGGAACCCAATACAAACTAACTGACTGTAGACTGGCGCGGCGCATGGGGATGGGGGGGGGGGTGGGGCGGCGGAAACGGCGGAAAAGGCCACAAAATTTTCAACTCTGTTTTGCAGGCGAGGCGGCCGAGGGGCGTCATGGGGTCTGGGGGGGGGGGGAAGGGAAGCGGCAAGGAACCCCAAATCTTAAATCAACTGCGACTGCCAGGGGGGCGAGGCGGGCGAAGGGGCAAGGGGGGGGGGGGGGGGGGAAGGGCCCGGACGGAACGCCGGGCCCAAAAGGGAAATTTTCCAAACTACTTACTGACTGAAGGGCTGGCTGTCTAGGCGGCGAGGCGGGCCCCATGTGGTCTATGGGGGGGGGGGGGCGGGGACGGCGAACAGCCGCGACAAGGAAATCCAATACTTCACTGCAGACTGGCTGTTTAGGCGGGAGGCGGCCCTGGGCATGGGGGGGGGGGGGGGGGGCGGAAAGGCGGAAAAGGCCCCAAAATTACAAATCGACTCTGGCTTTAGGCGAGGCGAGGCGGCCGCTGGGGTCTATGGGGGGGGGGGGTGCGCGGGAAGGGAACACCCGACAAAGGAATTTTCAACTTTCTGACCAGACTGGTGTTGGGGGGGCCCGCATGGTGGTCTATGGGGGGGGGGGGGGCGCGGGAACGCGGAAAGTCTTCCAACTACTACTGACTGCAAGGGGGTTTGGAGGCACGGCGCATGGGGTCTATGGGGGGGGGGTGCGCGGAAAGGCGAACGCGGGGACAAAGGAATTCTTCAATACTTACTGCTGCGACGGCGGATAGGCGGCGAGCGCGAATTTGTCGCAACTACTTGCTGGACTGCGAGACTCGGCTGGTTAAGGCGAGGCAAGGCGTTCCAACATTACTGACTAGATGGGGGGGGGTGCGGCGAGGCGGCCGACGGTGGTATGGCGGGCGGGAGGAATTCTGGGAACGGCTTAACTGACTGCCGACTGTTTAAGGCGAGGCCAAGCGAGCCGCCTGATGGTGGTCTAGGGGGGGGGGCGTGGTGGCTATGGGGGGGGGGGTGCGCGGGAACGGCGGAACAGCCGGCGACAAAGGAATTCTTCCAACTACTTACTGACTGCAGACTGGCTGTCTAGGCGAGGCGAGGCGCCCTGGGGTCATGGTGGTCTAGGGGGGGGGGCGGAGGGGGCAAGCGGCACAAGGAATTCTTCCACTGGACCTGCAGACGGCTGTTTGGCCGGGCGCGCAAATGGAATCTTCTAGGGGGTGAGCTGCGGAACGGCTGTTTACAGCGGGCGAGGCAGGAACTCATGGTGGTACTTATGCTGGGAGGTGTTGGCGCGCGAAGGCGGACGCCGGGACTAAGGGGGATTCGTTCCAATCGCACGACTGGCAGACGGCTGGCTAGGACAGGGAAGTCGCCAGCATAGGTGGTCTAGCGGCTGGGCGAGGCGAGGGGCCGCATGGGGGGGGGGTGGCGGGGAACGGCGGAACAGCCGGCGAAAAAGGAATTCTTCCAACTACTTACTGACTGCAGACTGGCGGTCTAGGCGAGGCGAGGCGGCCGCCTGGTGGTCTATGGGGGGGTGCGCGGGAACGGCGGAACAGCCGGCAAACTGGGAGTTGACGAGCGTGATTTAACTCAATTTTTGACAATTACAATGCATTTAAAGGACGATTTTGCCATTTTTAGTTGTTATTTCGCGTTTCAATATAGATTTCGGTGTTATTGCTCGGTAAACGGCAAAGTAGGTGTTATTTCGCGATTCAATATACATATTTTTGGGTTCCTAATCACACAATTCGTCCACATTTTGCAAAAAAATACGACATTTTAACATTTCGCGTTAAAAAATAACGCGAATTTCCCGGGTCTCTAATTATAATGTTACTTTTCAATGTGTACTGTGCCACACCGCCGTGACAACTTATTATTGTTTACAATTCGATGTGTACTGTGCCACACCGCCGTGATAATTTATAATTGTCTACTTTCTAATGTGTACTGTGCCACACCGCCCGTGACAATTTATTATGATTCACAATTTTAAATTCAAACTTCATGACCTAGCATAAATAAACTAGGTTTACTCATTTAAAATTCCGTAGTTTGTCAATCCGTTGTCAAAATCACCAAAAGTTTTAGTAGCATTCTTCCATGCTAATCTGGCCCTTTGCTGCGAAGAATTTAAATCCTGTGATCATTTATGAATTTATTTCGAGAAAAAATGTATTTATCAAAAAAACAACAAATATCATGTTGCTATCTAATAGTAGGGGAGCAACCTGCATCTCGTAGGCTATTTGTGAAAGAGTTATAGCGGTAAACGGCATTATTTTCAGTTAGGCCATACGAGTATTTCCCACCTTCCTGGCACTTCGAGAAATGCTGCAGAGGGCGTCGGCGGCGTCGCGACGCTAACAGCCTTTATTGGCTATTTACCTGACAGAAAAATATATAGGAAGTAGATTGTAGAGAATGAACGGGTGAACACTTGTGTGCAGTTTCGTGGCTCTAGAGCACAAATGAGGTGGCGCCAGGAGCGTCGCGACGCCTCTTTCACTATTTTGCCTATAACTCCTGAACGTCTCATTTGACAGAAAAATTATGAGAAGATTTTTTGTAGAAAATATCAATTGGAGTGTAACTACATAAAATTTAGGTTGTTTGTGTCAGTAATTAACGAAATTATGTGTAATTAATGAAAAATATGTATATATGGACAATTACATTCACAGTAAGTTGCCTTTATTTTTAAATTTCGACGTTTAAATTATGAGTGCGAGTATGAAAATGGTAAATATAGCAAATATAATTGTATTATAAAATTATATCTAGGCATATTATTAATAAGTAAGGTACCTATAATTACTACAAAATAAAGTATAATTCTAAATTCTAATTATTAGTTTTTTTAACGTTTTTTAAACGTTTTTAACGTAGAAGCGGATGAGATCTCACAAGAAGTGAACATTGCAAACGTTGTGACCCATGAAAATGTAGAAACATGTTCAGCCACATTACCTAGCAAATAGCATTAATACGATCCCACCATTGGTCTGCTTATAATTCGATGATGAGTAATACAACACCTCTTATCCGATTCGGTGCTGCCCCTCTAATCGCTACACCAGCACACGAGTGGTCAACTCTCCTAACAATTAACGCTGAAACAAGCTCGAGGAATCTATACCCACATTGTTGGTCCCGGTAAAACGGTGATTTCACTTGATATTGGCTTGAACGTTCCATGCAAAACAACTTCAAAAGCACAGGAAGGATTTGAACAACATTGTTCTTCGTCCAGGAGAACTAGTGATGGCTATGCTGAGGACGAAGTCAATTGGATAGTATATGGAAAATAGTGGTACTGATAACGCGTGGATTGAAGCGGGTTTATATGGAACTGCAACTGTTCGTAAAATACTGGACGGTAAACATGTCAACAGGGGAGTTGAAGCTCACTTGAACACCATTCAGGCACTTCACACATCTACCACACCTGTCGCAAATTCAACACGGATTTCTACCAGGTAATTCCTGTCAGACCAACTTAGTGATGTTACAACAAGAGGCAATGTCTGCTGTGGAAGCCGGAGAGCAACTCGATGTTGCATTCATCGATTTTGCGAAAGCTTTCGATTCGGTGAGTCACAGGCATCTATTGCACAAGATCGAACATCGCTTCGGAATTCACGGTAATTTCCTTGCTGTCATTGCCAGCTTCCTTAAAAACCGTCTTCAACGCGTCGTCATCTCTGGGGTCGAATCCGGTTGTGTCACTGTGACCCCTGGGGTCCCCCAAGGAAGTGTCCTTGGGCCCCTCCTCTTCACACTCTTCATGGATGATATGCAAGACTCCGTTGACTCCTGGATTTGCGACTTCCTGTTGTATGCTGACGATTGCAAACTCATGAAACGCATTCGGGATGCAAGTGATGTAATCATGCTTCAACGCGGACTTGACTTGTTTTACCGATGGTGCTCTGACTGGGAAATGATCCCGAACCCAGGAAATGTTCAATACTGTCTATAACTCTCCGTCGTGTCCCCCTTCTCCATGGCTATCAATTGGGTGGTGAGTGATTCAGCGTGTTGAGAAGCAGCGTGACCTGGGAGTGACTGTGGATGGGAAAACTACTGTTTGTAGATCATATTGATACAGTCACCTCCAGGGCCATGCGTCTTCTTGGAATGATGTACCGTTTCACCGAAATTCGTGACGTCATGGCCCTTCAAACCCTACTTCACTGCATGTGTGCTACCGTCGTTGAATATGGTTCTGTAATTTGGGCTATGTCTGCTCCGTCAAATCTGAAGAAGTTGGATCGTGTTATGTCTTTTTTTCTTTCAATTGTTAAACATCGAGTTACAAAACTTTCAGAACACTTCAAAACCTGAAATTATGTCTTCTCTCAATTTATGCTCCTTAACAGTCGTCGTTCTCTGGCCATTTTAAGTTTTTTTCATAAAATCGTTAATGGTAATCTTCGACCTCTATTAATCAGTTTTTTCTCCCTACATGTACCTTCCCGCCTAACCAGATCGACTCAACTGTTTCATTTACCTATTCCTCGCCTGGAAATCATCAAACGCTTCCTCTTCTACCGGCTACCCTTCACCTACAATTTACTTGCCACACCCACCCTAGACATTTTTGCAAACCAGCGTGAGTTCATAACGAACGTAAAACCCCTTGTTAGCCAGGGTTAATTTTGCTATTTAATTTTTAATTTTAATTTTAATTTTAATTTTAATTTTAATTTTAATTTTAATTTTAATTTTATTTTTATTTTTATTCTTTCTTTCTTTCTGTTTTTGCTATGACCTATCATTCATTGTTCATGCATTCATGTATTTCGATTCGTATTTCCTCTGTTATCATGTTTGGTTTAAGTTAGTATAAGTTAGTTAGTAATGTTATTATGTTTATAACGCACAATGTAAAATGGCCTATGGCTGTATTTGTGTCCAGTTTGAATAAATAAATAAATAAATAAATAAATAAATAAATGTTTATTGATTCTTTTCTAGAATCAAATTCAGAAGTGAAGGCGAGAGCTTTTGTATGGCCCAGGTGATTCAGAAGGCATGCAAAGACAAACAGTGATGTTTTGAGAGAGCTCGATTCAATAAAGTTCAGAGATCTGTTAAATAAGCTTGAAAATTTAGGTTGTTGTCGACCTTTGTTTAATAAAGCTGTTATTCAATACATGAAAATGGCAAGATGAGCTATTATTGTTTATAGGAGCTGTTCGTACAGGTGATTGGCCGTTACACTTGTCTTCATTAGAAATGCTAGTCAAGTATTTTGCTCAAGATAACAGGAATTATGCTCGTGTGATCCCACAATATCTCGCAGAGATAAGGGAGATAGAGTTGAATGTGCCAGATACCTGTAAAGAGTTCATCGAAGGAAACTGCGTTGGAAACAAAAATGAAATCGTACCATTTAGCTAACTTGGAGTCGTTGGTGTCACAAATACATTGTGTTAATGTTTGGTCTCTGACAAAAACATTAATCTGAAGATGTGGAAAAAGACAACCAAACAGATTAAAATCAAGACTAAAACTGAAATCATCGAGCTTCTAATCGATCTATCGAGATTCTAACAATGACGAGAAAGCTTGTAGTAGCTAGGTCCTGAGACCTGTATTGAAAGAAGCCATTGGTGTGTAATGTTGTTCCCCGATCACTATTTGCTAGCTTACACCACTGCTCTATGAAAAGTCCTTGACGGCTATTTTGGAGGAATTAACAGAAAATAAAAGTGGGCAACATTACATAAACGTAAACGCCGACTGCTGTGAAGCAATGTTGACAATCGCGATAAATAGACGAATGGCAGAACAGAAGTTCAACTCTAACTAAACATCCCAACATAACCACTTGCGTTCAACTTGCTGATCTTTTTATAAGTAGGCTGAAACGTAATACAGCAAATTCGAAGAGGTTCACATAGTGTTTGATAGGTATGACAAACCAGTTACTTTAAAATAAGCGACACAAGACAATCACCGAGGGGGAAAAGTTGCAGTAGCTTACAAAATAACTGATAATACACCAATTGGACACTTATGTTTAACCCAACTTCTTGCTCATACCAAAACCAAAAATAAACATGAACTGACATTATACCTGTCAGATAAGATTAAAAATGCCACACAAAGCTAACAACGTCAAACGGTTGTAGCTTGGAGCAACAAAATTGCAAGTACTAAGATGTCTCTGTCATACCTAAGTAGCCAGCAAGAAGAAGCTGACACGAAAATGTTGCTCCATGCAGTAGATGCAAGTAAACGCGGGGCATCAAGTGTCAATATATTCTCGCCATATATTGGTTCTTATTCTTGCACTTCGTCGGTACCCACAACTATGCAAGAACACGCAGTTTATGACAGGAATGGGAGACAAGGCAAGAAGTATTGAACTTGGCTTGTTGCATCCGGGGCACTTGGGGCTGAAAGAGCGTCCACATTCATAACCCTGATGATTTGCCTGCCACATATAGGTGCTGAAGCCGAGTTTGAAGCAGTAACAACGACACTCTTCGACCTGCGCCAACTGCAGTAGTGCAATTTATAAAATGTAATTGCTCAAAATCAAAGTGTGCCACAAGATGCAGTTGCAGGACAAACAAATTAACGTGTACTGAACTTTGTGGTTGCACAACTGAAGATGATGACAAGGATGGCGAGTGTCAAAACACTACAACTCTGAATACAGACACAGAAGACGATGGGGATGACGATGATGACTTTTGAATAGTAAGTGGTGGATTTTTAACAATACTTTCGGTAACGGTAGTACACATTTAAACGTATTTTGTAAAGTGCTGTGGTTTTTGCAGGTTGTTATTGCAAGACGTATAATTTAACAGGGAAGACTCGGAGGAAAACAATTAATTGTCTTAAAAAAAACTAATGATTAGAATTAAAACTTTATTTTTAGTTATAGTATTATATATATATATTATATATATATTATATATAAATAATATGCCTACATATTTTAAAATAATATAATTATATTTGCCTTATTAACCATCTTCATAGTCGCAGTCATAATTAAAACGTAAGAAATTTAAAAATAGAGGCAACTTACTGTGAATGTGATTGGCCCATATAATACATATTTTCATTCATTACACATAATTTCGTTAATTACTGACAAAAGCAATCTAAATTTTATTTAGTACACTCCAATGATATTTTCTACAAAAAATCTTCTCATAATTTTTCTGTTAAATGAGACGTTCAGGAGTTATAGGCAAATTAGTGAAAGAAGCGTCGCGACGCTCCTGGTGCTACCTCATTTGTGCTCTAGACACAAGTGTTTATTCGTTCATTCTCTACAATCTAATTCCTTTATATTTTCTGTCTGGAAAATAGTTAATGACTTAGTAGCCAATAAAGGCTGTTGGCGTCGCAACGCCGCCGACGCCCTCTGCAAGGCTATTGGCGTCGCAACGCCGCCAGGAAGGTGGGAAAATACTCGTATGGCCTAACTGAAAATAATGCCGTTTACCGCTATACTCTTTCACAACTAGCCTACGAGATCGAAAATCATACAGGTTGCTCCTCTACTATAAAATAAACATCTTGTGACGAATAATACGGTCGCCCAAGACTGATTTCTTTACCCATAAATTTAGTCAAACAAAATTATAACAATTTTACAGCATGTCACTGAAAAGATGCGATATAATGAGGGTCTGTGAGCTGGGCCGACCGAAAGCAGGTTATTGAATACCAGAGGCTTTGTCCGCATTTCCTGTGAAAGGCTGTTGGCAAGGGTTGTGGGGTGAGGCCAGACACAGCCCAACCCAACTGACGGTCGAAATGGAATCTGCTTTACCTGCACCCGACCAATTCTCTTTCTTTTCCCAGGTCTGAAATACTCTTAACAAAATCTGAAAACTTGATAAGCAAATCACTAGTGCTTTTACCCTTCTGGAAACCATACTGCAGTCTATCAATGATTTTAAATTTTTCCAAATAAGCAGACAACTTAATAATAATAATAATAATAATAATAATAATAATAATAATAATAATAATAATAATAATAATAATAATAATAATAATAATAATAATAATAATAATAATAATAATAATAATAATAAAAATAATAATTATAATAATAATAAAATTGCTTTTCCATAAATGTAGAGGAACAATGCAGTTAAAAGTACATCAATGTTGAGTATAATTATTTTCTGTTCAATGGCAACCAGAGGTTCTCATACATCTCGAATACCCAACAGGAATCAGTCATGCTAGTTCCTTGGTAAGGAAAAGATGTTTATAATATAATTGGCATTCATAAATTAGCCATGAGAGATAACCACAGCTGGGTAATAATACCCACGGCTTGCTTGATGAAAATTCTGCTTAGTTATGGGCTTACGTCGACGAGAATCCTCAGTAGTTTCAAGCAGTGAGTTCTCAATGACTCAATCTTACCGTAGGCGTGCACGGTAAAGATAATCTTCAACTTCCCTCTTCGGTCAAAGCGCAACTTCATAAACAAATATAGCTACCATGATGCGACGTCTAAGCATTATGAGAGGGAAACTGCTTGTGTGATTGGATTGCTAAAACAAGTTTCAAGTTACCTGCAAGTCGAAATATTATGTGCTAAATAGAGGAAAATTGCAGACAAGTTATGAATCTTTTTAAAAAATATTCTTATAGGATCAACTGACAGTTGTACCAAGACTACAGACACTCGTTTATCAAGATAGGCCTACTAAGCTGGAAGTGTTAAGTTCCTTAATTTAGTTCGATTGTCATTGGTTATGGGAATCTTCTATGTATTTAATTACAGATTATAATCGAATTAATTTTGAAAAATGTGCTCCCAACAAACGATGAATATAATTAAAGCGCCTCCACTCCACATACTATTGTAAATGATCTAAGGGCCTACATTATCTTTGCCATCGAAAACGTGGACTTTTTGGAATTCATACCTGATGGAAAGGTAGACCCATGTTCCTCGATTAGTAGGTTATGTATCGGAGGATTTTACTTTTACTAGATAACCACGTCACGGTGCTGGCGTTAGTACCTGTAGTGTATTGTAACTTATGTTGGTACCTCCTAATCCTCATAAAAAGTACTCTGTCCGGTTCTCTAACCGGAAGCGTGTGGGTCAGTTATATTCAGTTATTACATTGGCGACGGGAAAAAACGGGATGTTTTGTTAAATCAGGCCACTAGAACCAGTGTTAAATCGGGATAATTCATTCAATTAGTCAGCGGTTAAAATCATTCAATTGGAAATGACCGACAGTGCGTCAATCAAACCATTTGTGCCAGGTGTGGATCAAACGTCCACAGCCCAGAGATGGGATGAGTGGATGAGAGCGATTGACCTGTTCGTGTCCGCAAAAGGAGTGACTCCAGCAGAAAAGACAGGAAGAAAGCTTTATTACTGCATTGAGCGGGAGAAGCAGTGCAAGATATCTGGTTTGCCCTCCCGGAGGCTACAGCAACACCAGGAAACGGCGTGTGTGAGTTTCAACACTGCACGGAGTCACTGGGAGGATATTTCAGGCCTCGAACGTGCTTCGCTCATCTACGCCAGTTATACTGTAACTAGGAAAACGCTCAGTTGGACGCGTTGATAAGCGAACACGTGCTATATAATTTGTTGATGGTCCAAAGTTCAACCTGATCTGAATCTTCGTGCGACCGCTATCATGAGCCAAAAAAGCTCCAGCTTCGTGCGACTTTTCATTGCCATGGTAACGTTACTTTTGTTAAAATTTAATTTCCATCTACACTACTTATCGGATCAAAATAAAATTAACATATTCGTGACCGGACGGACATTCTAAATGATTTGGCCACCTCAGATTTTGTCGTCGTTTAGTTTTTAAAAAAAAAACTTCCGATTAACTTTAATGTAACTTTATAACTTTTTGAACGATTTTGCCACAAAACTAGTGGCATTCAATCCAGATCGAAGCTTGCGGATGGTCTTAATTTCAACTCGATCCGAACCTCCGTTCGACCGCTATCATGAGCTAAAAAGCTCTAGCTTCGTGCGATTTTTCGTTGCCATGGCAACGTTACTTTTGTTATAATGTAATTTCCATCTACACTACTTATCGGATCAAAATTAATTTAACATATACGTGACCGGACGGACATTCTAAATGATTTGGCCACCTCAGATTTTGTCTCCGATTAGTTTGAAGAAATAAACTTTCGATTTACTATAACGTAACTTTTTAACTTTTTGAACGATTTTGCCACAAAACTGATGGCATTCAATCGAGAACGAAGCTTGCGGATGGTGCAAATTTTAACTCGATCCGAGCCTCCGTTCGAACGTTAAGGCGAGACATACAAGCAAACAAACAAACAAACAAACAAACAAACAAAACAAAAACAAAACAAAAACAAAACCAAAAACAAAAAACAAAACCAGTGACTATTTTTTCCGGCAGAGTCAAATGGAAACGCTCGCTTCGCTCGCTTAATTTAACGAGGGAGCGGAGCGACTGAGTGTCTCCATTCAACTCAAACAGCACTTATTCTGTGATTCTGTGTCTGTCTGTCTGTCTGTCTGTCTGTCTGTCTGTCTGTCTGTCTGTCTGTCTGTACGTCGAAAATCAGACGAACCGCTGAACAGATTGCGCTGAAATTTTAAACAGACATCCGGTACGAGTTAACTGAGAACTGTTAACAAAATCAGCTAGATCCATTGCGATTTAAGCCTACAATAAATAAAGATGTGATTTTTTCTTAATATCGATAGCATTTGTTTAGTAGCAGCTAGCGGGACGAGATTTTCCTGGCTGGCATGGCTTAGTGGTAAGCATTTAGCCTACCGCACGGAGGGTTGGGGCTCGATGCCCGTTAGTTAGAACATTTTTGTATTTTTAAACCCACATATTATTTTTATGAGGGGTTTTAAATGGGAAATAAAAATTGAGGTGATTTTGTTTTATCTTGTAAATTTGTTACTGTTTCACGCTAATACGTTTCGAACACGATTCGCATTTTGAATTTTCAATTTAAATAATTATTGTTGCAGAGTGAGTTCCAGTTTAAACTAGGGAAACGCCAAATTCGTTGTTAAACGAGTGAGTGAGCCATGTATTGAGTACCTGGTATCATTCCCCAATCCCAATACTGGGCTAGATCCAGCCTAACGTATAGGGGAGGAAAGGGGATGTTCCCGGGTACTCATCACTTGGCTCACTCACTCGCTTAACAACGACTGTGGCGTTTCCCTAGTATGGTACAAGCCAAGAACGAAACCATCGCGCAGTTCGTGACGCGTTTGAGAGCGCTTGAGTATTTACTTTAACTTTGGAGGCAGGGAAAATAAAAGCATAATGGACCAATTTCGGGAATTAATCATTTTTACCAGAAGTGCGGCGTGATCTCATCAAGGAGGGAGATTGTTTGACAGTCAAAAAAGCTGTAACGATAGGTCGACTAATCGAGAGCACTAGGCACCACACAACCAATCAGGAGTCAGCACAAGCAGGCGCAATAGCGCGAGTGTCGCACCCTAGCGGTAGCCATCGGAACAGCATCTATGTAATTAGATTTATTTAGTTGTCCTCCTTTGTAAATCAGTTTTTATAACTGAATAGGATAGACGTTAAATAAATAATAATAAATAAATAAATAAAGGAGGTAAACAAACCAGGGGTGCAAACAAACTGACGTGTTACCGATGTGGGTCAAGAGGTCACTTCGCAAGAAGTGAACAGTGTCCGGCAAGGGGAAAAACTGCACTAAATGCAGCCTAGAAGGGCATTTCCAAAAGGTTTGTTAAACCATAGGGGGGAAACGCACACAGGGCGACCCACACAAGAAAGGAAAAGTAAGAACAGTGAGTGAAGAAAAAGAAGACGAAGCAGAATTCAAATTTGCTGTCAATTCAGTTAGTAGGCCAACACGTAAAGAAGATATGCTTAGGCCTACTGCAGAGCAGTAAAGTTACTAATTGACTCAGGTGCATCCTGTAATGTAGACAAGGTTACATGGCTACACTGTAAAAATCAAAAGATAAAAGATAGGTGTGATTGAAACAATCAAAAATTTGTTTACCTATGGCAGTGACAAGCCACTTGAATAGTTGGGTAAATTTACTACTACAGTAAAGGTAGGCAAAAATGTAGGAGAAGAAACAACCTTTTATGTGGTAAATGGTAAAGGTGTTCCCTTGTTGGGAAGAGAATCAGCCAGAACCTGGGAGTTCTAAAACTTGGGTTGACTTGAACTTGGGTTGACAAACTTGAAAATAACACCACAGCTAGGCCTAGTTGCACTCTTCAAACTCTGAAACAAGACTTTCCATCAGTGTTTGAGGGTGTTGGAACATTTAAAGACTATAAGTTAAAACTGTACATTAAACCAGATGTGTCACCTGTAGCACATTCTCCGAGACGTATACCTTTCCACCTCAGGGATGCTGTGGCTAACAAGTTAAGCGAGCTAGTTGAACAAGATATTATTGAACCAGTGATGGAAGCTTCTAAATGGGTTTCAGCGATTGTTCCGTCGCAGAACAAGTCAGGAGAGATGCGGTTGTGCACAGATATGCGAGAAGCTAATTCTGCAATAGTGAGGGAGAGACACAGGATTTCAACCATGGACGAAGTCTTACCCGAGCTAAGTGAAAGTACAGTTATTAGCAAAATCGACCTCCGTAGCGCATTTCACCAAATTGTTTTGCATGATTCACCGCAAGGCATAACAACTTTTGCAAAAAAACGAAAAGCTTCACAGATCTAAGTGTCTATTTTTTAACGTGAACGCGGCTCCGGAAATCTTCCAGCGTTTGATAGAAGGGGTCCTCTAAAAGTGTGAGGGCGTGCTAATCTTCATAGATGATTTTGTTGTCTATGGACGTGACAAGGCGGAACACGATGAACGTTTAAGAAAAGTTTTAGAAACCTTGCAAGAAATGGGATTGACAGTTAATCCCTGTAAATGTGCGATCGGTAAGGATCGTGTCACTTTCTTATGCCATGAGCTGTCCAAAAGATGGAGTCCGACTGCTACACAGAAAGGTGAAAAATGTAACAGCATGATGAGATCCAAAAAGTAAAGAAGAAACAAAATGCTTCCTGGGAATGGCGGGGTATTGTTCGAAATTCATCCCGAACTTCTCAGAAACGACAGAACCTCTGAGACGCATCCTGAAGAAAGGCGTTGCTTTCGCTTGGGGAGACGAGCAGACCCAAGCATTCGAAGAGCTGAAGAAAGCGCTCATCAACACCAAAACTCTTGGATTGTACAGCGCTAACTGTCCAACAAGCAAAGTTGCCGACGCCAGTCCTTATGACCTAGGGGCGGTGCTTATACAAGAACAAGAAGAAGGAACTCGCATAATATAGAGGAAGAGAAAGAGGCTTTGCCCCTGGTATGGAGTTGCGAGAGATTCCATCATTACATCTATGGTGGGGATCAGGGGCGGCTCGTGGGCTCAGATAGTGGAGGTGCACAGATGTAAATACCATTCCGCGTAATGAGATGGCGCGGAATAGTTGGGGTCTGGGGCGAAGCCCCAGCCGCCGGAGGCACATTCGCCGAAGGCTAAATTTTTTTGGACCTGCATTATGTTTGATGGCCTGAAACGTGATTTCAGGGAAAATCTTGCCCTCAAAAAGGTAAACCAGAACGCAATTGTTACAATGAAAACTCCTTATGAGACGCGAGTTCGATCCCCTTTCCGTGTGTTCTGCCGGCTTTAGACTTCGCCAAATTCCTTTTATGTTTACCGACATGCTGTTTTAAAGTAATATACTACAATATTCAGGTGGTCACAGATAAAATTCCCTCTACCGATAAAACAAGTTTTTAAAGTAAAATAATACTATGAAAAATTGTAAAACTACATAGGCTACCCAAAGATTTTCTCTTCCATCTCCACTCCGTCGACCCGCGCCCTGCTCACCACTCATTGTTCATTGTTTTAAAACAAAATCCATCCTTCGATTTTTTAATTTTGAAAATCGGTCGATTACTAGTTCATTAAAATTGTCCATTTCAGGAACCATGTCTCGTTCAATTGACAACGACAACACACGACATTACAAGAAAACACAGGTTACTGTTGTGAATGTAAGCTGGCGACTGACAGACCCCCCCTCCCCTCCTCCCTTCGATGGCTGGTTGAAAGCTACCTAACCGGCCGGCCTCTACGCTGGTGCGAACATCTTGCTGTTAGAACCACGTAAAAAAAAACAGGTCAGTTTTCACATCTAAATCATGGGCCCTTGGGAGTATGGTAAGAATGTCTCCGCACAAGGAATGTGTTGAGATTCGAACCGAGTTGAATGGATTGCTGGCGACTGTCGGTGAAAAGCGGACTGCAGAATGACTACTGCCGAATATGCATGTTCTGGCCCGGACATGAAAAAATATTAATTGAAAATTGAAATTGAAAAATTGGAATTGGAATTGGAAATTGAGATTGGATTTGAAATTTATTTATTTTTTGTTTCGCAAATATTTGGGGGTGCGCGTGCGTATGTGCGCATATGCACGAGCCGCCCCTGGTGGGGATGTTACTCTGATAACCGACCACAAGCCGTTGCAGTTCATATTCAGACAAAATCAAAACCGTGCGCAAGAGTCGAGCATTGGATGCTACGACTTCAAGGGTATAACCACACCGTTCAATACCAGCCAGGGAAAAGCAACAAAGCAGATTTCCTGTCGAGACTCGTAATTACTGAGGGCAGCCCTAGTCAACCTTCTGCAGACGAAGAGTACGTGAGGTGGGTTGCAACACAATCTGTACCCAAAGCCATTTCATTTAAAGAGATACAGAAAATGTCAGATTCTGATGAAGAAGCTAAGCAGCTGCGAGCATCAATGAAGTCGAATATTTGGCCAGAGAAATACAGAGTCTACGATCGAGCTACTAAAGACAGACCTATGTGAGTACGATTTCATTATTCTCATGGAGACACGAATATTTATTTCCAGTCGACTGAGAGAAAAAGTGTTAGAAAATGCTCATCGGGGACACCCGGGAGTCGTAGGCATGAAGCAGAAACTGCGATCAAAAGTGTGGTGGCCTAAAATCGACAAAGCTGATGAACAATACTGCAGACATTGTCACGATTGTCAAATCGTAGGGGCACACAGCAAGCCAGAACCGATGGTGAGAACTAAATTGCCAGAACGTGCTTGGCAACACATTGCCATAGATTACTTGGATCCACTACCGAATGGGAAGTTTATTCTTGTGATAGTAGACTACTATCCAACCAAATACAAAAATTTGTAAAAAAAAAAACGGCAGCCAAGCTCTCCTTCAAAAGTCTTCGGCTGTGAATGCTGTGAGATATAGAAGTTGAGCCAAGCTTTTTATTCTTTCTCCCTAGTTTCGCTTTTAAAATAAGTAAGATCATTTCGCCTGTTGACGAGCGCCAAGCCAACGATTTTTGTGGTAAAAAAGTAAAATTTTTAAACTCGAAATCATAAAAAAAATCTTGGCCATGAACCAAATTCAATGGCCAAGCCATTTTTTATGATTTCGAGTTCAAAAATTTTACTTTTTTACCACAAAAATCGTTGGCTTGGCGCTCGTCAACAGGCGAAATGATCTTACTTATTTTAAAAGCGAAACTAGGGAGAAAGAATAAAAAGCTTGGCTCAACTTCTATATCTCACAGCATTCACAGCCGAAGACTTTGAAGGAGAGCTTGGCTGCCGTTTTTTTTACAAATTTTGTATTTGGTTGGATATTACATCTTTTTGTTGTTCGTTCGCTATCAAGGTTGGAATGATTAAATTTTTGAGTTCAAAGTTGTTTTTTTACTTTTTTGGGCCCACGGTCCCCCCAAAGATACCCCTTAAATAAATAAATAAATAAATAAATAAATTTTATTTACAGACTACCCACTCAGTTATATAACAGATTTTCAGTGGGGGACTTTAAATCAAAGCGACCAAGCCAACCCTGCAGGCCCCGACGCAATGGGACGACGTGAGCGATAACCAACCAAAGATCGATATTTTTAATAGGAAATATATCAATCAGTGGTATGGACAGTGCGAACACCCGCGGATCAACGCCAGAATCAACAAGGCCGATTCAGAACAACTCTAAAATTTATTATGTGCTTCGTTGCTGGGGACGGCTCCAAAGTCACCGTTACAAACCCTATGACAAGAACTGATAGACTTAAGTCCAAATCAGATGTTAAAAAACTTCTGACTTTAGCGGGAATCGAACCCTGGCCCTTCTGCATTGGAAGCAGATACGCTAAAAACAAGACCAACGCACTAGCATAAGCACTTGATATTTATAATGGTTAAGAGCATGTTTAATTTCAAGCTTGTACAAATTACTACGCTGAGTAATTACGCGTTTTGATTTGATTTTGATTTTGATTTTGATTTTCCCCGGTCCCAATTGCCCGGTTTTTGTTATATGAGGTACATCTGAGTGTGGCCCAAGTTTCAAAGTTCAAAGATGAACCGTTTTCTCGGTATAGCGTATTATTCATAAGAGTACGGAATTACCTACTTTTGATAATTTTGTTTTTTTTCCGGTACCCGTTAACCAATTTGCTTTCCATATTCAAAAGTGATAAAGAATGAGAGATATCAAATGTATTCCACGTTTGAAACATCTCAGTTGTAACGTTTTCTTTGAATGATTCATTTCTTAAAGTTCAGATATGTTTTTGTCATTTTTGGGCCCATGGTCATCCAAATTTAGCCCCTTGTGTTTTGGACGCAAGATATTTATTTAAAGGTTAATAGCATGTTAAATTTCAAGTTTGTAAAAATTAACACGCCTTGGTAATTACGCGTTTTTATTATCATCCAAATTTTGATTTTCTCCTGTCCCCGTTACCCGATTTGAGTTTTGAAAGCAAAAGGCAAAGCGTCTAAGATACATTTAAGTGTGGTCCAAGTTTCATAGTTCTAAGATGTACCGTTTTCTCTGTAGGCTAAAGAAATCTCCGCGGAGAACTCCTAGCCAGCCACCCACCCACCCAACCACCCCCCCACCACCCAACCACCAGCCAGCCTTAAGGAATTTGACGATGTTGAGAGCCTTTTTTAACACAGAACGAGTTGTCGGATCGGGTTGATTTTTTTTTTGGTATGTCATGGACCACATACCAGGTCATATACCGAGTTTCAAGATTGTTACTCTTTCGGGGCGGCGTGTGCAGATAGCTGAAAACCCCCCAACTCTGGTAGATGTATATAGGGCCGGAGTTCGGTGTCGCCTAAGCATCGCATCGCTTGTCTGCCGGGCGACGACCGTAGCCCTAGATTCACGTTTCTACGAAGCGGAGTTGACATCAGGTACTACTACACCGCAAACACAATCGATAAGTTGGAAAGCGTATTCACAAGATTCGGTTTACCTGAATCGATCCAGGCTGACAATGCAACATATTTCACGAGTATGGAGTTTAAAACTTATTGTCAGACCAACAACATTGATCTTCAACATTCTACACCGGAATGGCCGCAGGCTAATGGCCTTGTCGAAAGACAAAACTGTACAATTTTGAAGCGCCTACGAATAGCTGCAGCGGAAGGTCAAGATATCAAGACAGCACTGCGTGAGTACTTATTCTTACATCGTACTACACCGCATGCTACAACCGGACGTACACCAACATATTTAATGTTTGGACGAGAGTTGAGGGACAAAATTCCTGGAGCACTATCAGGAAGAGGTCAAGATGAGGAGGTGCGAGACCGAGACTTAATCCTAAAGGACCAAGGAAAAGAGTATTGACTGATAGGATATTGCTTAACGTCTCATATTAATGCACTTTGACTACTCGAGACGATAAAGGAAAAGAGTACGGAGACCGAAAGCGCCTTGCGCAAGACAGTGACATAACCATTGGCAGTCAAGTTCTAACAAAACAAGACAAGCAAAACAAGCTAACCACGAGCTTCAATCCGACTCCATTCGAAGTCACACAACGCGAGAGAAGCGCGCGATAACTATTCGCTCGCCAGCTGGAGCTGAATATAGAAGGAACGTCAGCCATGTCCGACGATACTACCCGGCAGAATCTCAGCCTGGGGAGCCAGAGGAAGCTACAACTTCGGAGCCCCGGAGCCAGGCCAAACCTAGCTGTTCCACGCCAACGGTCGAGGACAACTCAGCTGAAGGCATCATCGGCAGTCCGACTTCGATATCCAATGGAAGTCAACCCGAAAGCAGGCCATGAGGCAACGCAAACCACCCGTATGGTTGGGGGAATATCAAACTTAAATGTATTTAATTGAGAATCATTATACTTAATCTTCAACTAGTAATTTAATTAGTGTGGTATAATCGTTACTTTCAATTTTGAGTTTTCAATTAGTATTAGTCAAAATATCATTGCTTTAGCATTTAAAATAACTCTTTACCAAAAACAAGGACATCATCAAGAAGAAAGACTTTTTATCACAACCACATTTATTTTTAAAAAGGAGATGTAGTGTATTGTAACTTGTAAGTTGGTAGTTGGTAGTTGGTACCTCCTAATCCTAATAAAAAGTAGTCCGTCTACACTGAGAAACCTAATGTTGTACTGACAGGTTATGAATTATCATTACAAACTCATAATGTCACTTATTGCTAGCAAAAGGATTGGTCATATCAATAACAAGCTAGTATATGTTTTAGACATACAACATGCCAAAGTGAGTCTAACCACAAAACTTTGTTTATTCAAATTAATTTATGTCAAGTAAAGCAGATCCCATTGTTACGTAAACTCGAATATTCTTAACGGTAACATGCGATGTCTTCTTAACAGGAGTTTTGTTAAATGGCAACCTAAACATATTTTGTGTACATGCTAATTTAATAATGTTCAGTAAATCTGATCCCTGTGTTAACGATATATTGAATATTCTTATCCGGAACACTTACCTGTCTCCCTAACAGTAGTTTGGTTGAAAACCCCGCGTAAATCATGGATGATGCTTGGTATAAAAAAGTTGTAGCTTATAGACCGAGAGCCAGTGACAGTTTCTTTTGCCTATAAGGACATATGTTTGGCCCATTGGAGTAGAAGTGGAAATTCAAGTCATTTTCAAAAATGCGCCGTCTTACGAGTCAACGTGGGGCTTTTACCCGTCAGACGCCCCCAAATTTGGGTCCCAAAAAGGGTCAAATCTGCCCCTATTAAGTATACATGTTTAAAAACATACGAAACTTTATAAAAATAAGTTAGCCCAAAGAAGAATATAACTTGTACAAAGAGCTGCGTTGGGCTGTTGACGCCGTCAGATGCCCCAAAGGGGGCCCCAAAAAAAGTCAACTCTGCCCTCATGAGGTATACGTGATTCAACATACGTCATTTTATAGTGAAAATAACCAGAAAAACGAATAGCACTCGTCAGACGGCTGCGTTGGGCCGTTGGACCCACAGACGCCCCCAAAGTGGACCCCCCCCAAAAAAGTAAAATCTGCCCTCATAGGCATACATGATTTAAACATACGTAAATGTTTTTAAAAAAAGTTACCAGGAAAACGAAATCATTCGTCGGACGAGCTGCGTTGGGGCTTTGACCCTTTAAAAGAAACCCCCCGAAAGGGCCCTTAAAAAGGTTTGATTTTGTCCCCATAGGGTAAACATAATTCAAACATACGTCTTTTTATGGAGTCAGTTACCAAGAAATCGAATATCACTTGTCAGATGGGGTTGGCGTCTTGCGTTGGGGCTTTGACCCGTTAGGTTACCTCCAAAGTGGGCCCCCAAAGATGCCCAAATCTGCCTTTAAGACTGTTTGCCAAGCTCGGGCCAACTTTTTTACAATGTTAAATGCCCACGTTAAAGCATGTTTGATCATCAAATCCCACTAATTCACATACAGAACGTACCGCTTTTACCTTTAATTTTCAACCAAAAAATCTGTATTTTTGGGAGCTGTTCAGAAAGGATGACGTATGTCGCTATAAAAGCACATTTTGAGATTTCAAATAATTATCTCCTACACAAATCGGTTAAATTTCTAAAAATTTAACAGTGTTGTCATATTTACGGTCATTTAATAAGAAAGTGAGCAATATTTGGAAAATGTGCCTAGATACCCCCTATTACACATTGTTACTTAACTTTTGTTGCAAAGTACAACCCGATAGGACCACCGATAGAGCTTCCAAGTGACCCAGAGTCCAGATTTTACCTCTGCGCTCTGCGTCAAACCCTGGTTTTCTCGAGCTTGCCCCAGAGCATGGCTCTGCTAATCGTAAAAGGCGATTCAAGAGAAAATTTCCACCTCGCAAACATCAGCTAGTAAGATGGGTAGTATATTACCCCCCGAATCTAGAGACGAGCTCGGGCAATCGTCGTCGGGGACCTTCCCCCCTTTCCCCTTTGACTAGTTTTCCGACGGAACGATGACAAGACATAATGAACGATGACAAAGACGATGACGCCCCGCGACGTGAGAGCCCCCCTTTTCCTCCCCTTACCTGTGGCTGGTTTGACCAGCATGGGCCCCCCCCCCCCCCCTAGGTTAGAGTGGTGTATTATGACCTAACGGTTGACACGTCCTTAATCCAAAATAATCCAAAAAGTCTTAAGGTATACATAATTGAAACATTCGGCATTCTATAGTAAAAGTGACCATGGAAAAGAATATTACTCATCATTATTTCATCATTTTTGGTATTTATGTAGGCCAATATAATATGTTAAACTTGGTTTATTGTAGCGACAATGACGCTGATAAATTGGTTCCATAGACAGAAATTTAAAAAAAAATGCCATTAGTATAATATATAGAGATGTTAAATACAGCCCAAGAGGGTTTCCTCTATGATCTGTCCCCTTCGTCACTTGAGGGAGATTGCAATGCTTTTTAGAAGGGGAGAATTTCGATGAGGATGATGTTGACATAGATATTTCGGAAGCAGCGTACAGTGATGACGAATGTGATTACAGTTTTAATTTTTTCACAATTTATTTATTCTAATGCCCCCAATTGTCTTTAATGAAAAGTATTTGCATGTTTCAACGCATGTAAAAGATTATTACTTTACGTATGTTATGATATGATATGAGATTACTAATAAAATGTTAAAGCGTACAAGCGTACAGTGATTACGAATGTAGTAAAAATTTTGATATTTGAATTTAAATTACCAACCTTTATTATCCTAATCTTAAATTGTTTGTAACGTATAAACACTATTTGCATGATTTAACACATTAAAAATTCTACTTATGATATGATGATGATTACTTCTGAAGATTACTATGATAAAAAGTTCAAACATACTGTGATAACGAATGTATGGAAGTTTTGATGTTTGGAGTTAATTATGACTTTCCAATTTATATATTCTAACCCTCAATTGTTTGTAACTTATAAAAAAATATTTACATGATTTAACACATATAAAAGATTATTGCTTAAAAAGGTTTTCATATGATGATAATTACTTACGTAACTTCTGATGGACTATGATCTCATTACTTATTTCATAAAAGTAAATGATTGTCAATGATTATCTTCTATCGTTATACAATATGCAAAAATTTAAGCTAAAACTGTGATTTAAAAGTCAGAAACCGTCATAGTATCATCACAAGTAGTAAATTAAAAACAACTCTTCATTGTTAAAAAAAATTACAACTCTCTTTACAGTTAACACCCTAACATACTATACATACACCGTTATTATTTACCTTAAGAGAAGTATAACATGTCTTTCTGATTTAATCATCGATCTATATCCCCAAAAAATAAAAAAATGGTTGTTGCAGGGCTCAATGACCCAAATATGCATAAACATCATGATTCATATTATCGCACGAATCCGATTAAATCCAACATAATTTCGTAAGTATTCGAGACAAAACATTTTTTACATTTTTTTTGAGGGGGGAGGGGAGGGGGGGGAAGTTGGGGGGTAAGGGCATAACACAGCCAGTCTGACAAGTGATATTCTTTTCCCAGGTAAATTTTTCTATAAAATGCCGTATTTTATATGATCATTTTTAGGGCCCAATACCCCGGACGTCAGACGAGCAAAAGTAGGGCCCAATTCCGGGGCCGTCTGACGGGTCAAAGTCGCAACGCAGATCGTCTGACGACTAATATTAGTCCTCCTGGTAATTTTACCTTTAAAATGACGTATGTTTGTGGGGGTTGGGCAGATTTGAACTTTTTTGGGCCCACTTCGGGGCGTTGACGGATCAAAGCCCCAACGCAGCCCGTCTGACGAGTGATATTCGTTTTCCTGGGAACTGGCTAAAAAAATGACGTAGCCTATGTTTGAATTATGTATATCCTACGGGGGCAGATTTGACCATTTTGGGGGACCACTTTGGGGTTTTTTCTAACGGTCAAAGCCCTAACGCAGCTCGTTGACGAGTGATATTCGTTTTCCTGGTACCTTTTTTTTTATAAAATACGTATGTTTGAATCATTCATACCTTAGAGGGCAATTTTTCTTTTTGGGGCTCACTTTGGGGGTTACCTAACGGGTCAAAGCCCCCAAAGAAGCTCGTCTGGCGAATGATATTCGTTTTCCTGGTAACTTTTTATACAAAATGGGCGTATGTTTAAATCATGTATACCTATTAAGGGCAGATTTGACTTTTTTGGGGGCCCACTTTGGGGGCGTCTGTGGGGTCAACGGCCCAACGCAGCCCGTCTGACGAGTGTATTCGTTTTTTTTGGGTGGTAATTTTCACTATAAAAAAGACATATGTTTGAATCATTATATCTTATGAGGGCAGAGTGACTTTTTTTGGGGCCCACTTTGGGGCGTCTGACGGGTCAACGGGCCCAACGCAGCTCCTTGTACGAGTGAGATTCTGTTTTGGGCTAACTTATTGTATGAAGTTTCGTATGTTTTAATCATGGTATACTTAATAGGGGCTGATTGACCCTTTTTGGGGCCCACTTTGGGGGCGTCTGACGGTAAACGCCCCCACGTTGACTCGTAAGACGCGCATTTTTGAAAATGACTTGAATTTCCGCTTCTACTCCAATGGTCCAAACATATGTACCTTATGAGGCAATAGAAACTGTCACTGGCTCTCCGTCTATTAGGTTTTACTAGATTGCAAATGTGCCTTAGACAAAACACGTTCCTATCCTTTGCACTGAATTTACAGTTTAACACGCATTATAATGCACATTATATTTTATAATACATTATAATACGTACACCACAGTCTTGTGACTGTCTAGGTAGACGCAATGTCGGACTTAATAAACTAGGTCCCAAGAATATTGTCCCAATGTCACTGACATTTAATTTTGAAAGATATTGAGACCCGCGTACCCATTGACTTGTGTTAAACTATAAAAACGAGTTATATTCAATTTATACTGAGACCCAGAACCGATCACATCCGCCTTGTACACTTAGTTTATCTTCAGTGTGGCTTCTTCGAGATAGGTTCGTCTATCACTTGACTTGTTCTATCTCTGCGAGCGCTTTGAGTCTAGCTAGATAAAAAGGCCCAGCAATATATAACAGACGCAATTCACGATACAGTATGTAGAGAGGACAATATCCAAAAGCCTTCTAGAAGTCAACCGTACAACATTTTGGGGTAGAAAACTGCCCAAAATGTTTTTTTATCTTAAAGGGAATAGTTCTTACCTTTGCATTGCAATACACACGCAAAGACTAGTCAAAACTTCAATGGCGACATCAGATAGCGACCACGGTGAAAGTATTATTACAACTTCACTTTTGTCATGACAATAGCAAGTATATACGTAGGGGTTTTCTCGTCAAATTTGAAGTTACATAAGGGAAAGGAAATTTAACAAATATTAATGTTCGGATGACAACGCAACTATTGATCTTAGTTTTGAAATGTTATTGCATATGGTTACGTAATTGCGTAAAAAAGTTAACAAAAAATTATGGTTTAATTTAACATTACAGTTTCCTTGTGAGAGAACTGAAAACGTGTTGGGTCAGTTTTTCAGTAAAAAAAAGTCATATCTCGAATGTGGACATAACACTGTATCTCAACATTAACATCTCTAAACCAGGTCCCCAAGCGTGTAAAAAAGACTTGTATTAGTTGTAAAGTATTTCTATAGTGGTTCCCAAAGAAAGAAAGCAGATCATAGAAATTGTTTTCCAACTAACAACTTTGCAACTCACTCTGTGATCTAGCCAGATAACTTTTGCTTGCATTGGTAAAAATATATATTCTTTCAAATTTCAAGGCGACTTCATTACCGCGCATCATTATACTACCCCCACCATACTATTTACCATTGATTGGATTGGATAAACAAGCCCTACAGAGCATCTGCATTCTTCGTTTAGCAAGTAAATTTTTTTGTTTGTTTAAAGTTATAGTTTGGAAGAACAAAACCCAGCAGTGGCGCCTGAAACCCTTGAACGAACAGGAAACAAGCCCCTCTTACAGGGCCACCCACCTCCCAAATAACACATGAATGGGGGCTGGGGGTAGCCCCCAGGTAACATGCGGTCCGGGCGCATAGCCCGAAAAATTTTTCAATCTTAGGGTGTGTTTGTTGTTTTAACGGTTTTAGCACAAAAATACCTTTTTGGGGGGACAGAAACAACCCCATTTCAGCAAGAAAAAACAAAATTCATCAGTCTCCAAACGTTTTCATTGTTCTTAATTTTGGACGCCCCATTTCAACCCCGCGGTCCGGGGCGCAGAAGCCCCGGAAAATTTTCAATTTTTGGTGTGTTTGGTGTGTTTTAACGAGTTTTAAGCACTAGAAATACCTTTTTGGTAAGAATACAACCCATTACATGCAAGAAAAAAAAAATTATCAGTCCCCCAAGACGTTTTCTTTTTCTTAATTTTGACGCCCATGCAACATGCGGTCCGGGCGCATAGCTCCGGAAAATTTTTAAACTTTGGGTTGTTTAGGTGTGTTTAAGAAGTTTTAAGCACTAGAAAATAACCTTTTTGGTAACAGAATACAACCCATTACATGCAAGAAAAAAACAAAATTCATCAGTCCTCCAAGACGTTTCATTGTTCTTAATTTTCACGCCCCCTGCTGGTCTGGTCCCCGTTTTGCACTTAGAAATTTGATCGATAGATGGGTTTTTGATTTCATTTGATTTGTTTAAACAGATTATATTATTAAAACGTCCAAAAAGGGAAAAACGGGACAATTACCCTTACCGGGTGTTTTTTCTAGGGACAGCAGGACAGGTGCCTGAATTTCCCAAAGATTTTAAAATATGGAAGGTAGAAGTCGAGAAGAAAACCCAATTCAGTAACATTACCCTCCAACATAGAGAAAAGAAATATTTTAATTGAAGAAACGTTTGTAAAATATCAAGTAAAATTTTTAATTCCTTGTGCAAAATCAAACATATCCAACCTCTTACATTTAAGATACATCGTTAGATGACACAAAATACAGAAAACATAATTTAAAGATTTAAGAGCCAACGAACCCGTTGGCTGAACCATTGTCGTTTTATGTGATTTATTTTAACAGCTGTTTAATAATGAATAATAAACTTTATCAGACCTGTGGTATTGTTGTACTTGGTATGGTAGAAGATAACCAATCAGTAATGTTACTCTCCAACATAGAGGAATGAAATATTTTTTTAATTGAATAAATCATGTGTAAAAATTCATGTGCAATATCAGTCAAATTGAATTCTAACTACAAGATCAAAAACCCCCCAATCTTTTAATATTTTAGCTACATCGATAAAATATGAAACACAAAATAAAGAACACATTTAAAAAGGCGAACGACTTGTTGATTTTGTTACGACACGTCGACAAATGTGAGGTGACACAACATCAACGGGATCCACCCACTGAAGGAACTTCGAAGTGAATTCTAAAAGTAAAACCTTTTGTTCTCAATAATATATTTTGTAAATAAAGGTTTATTTACCTAAAAAAGGGGGTTTCATTGATTGGATGAGCGTAGCGAGCGAAGCGAAGATTCCATTTCACTAAACTGGAGAAAAATCTGGAAAATGTTTTTTTCTGTATTTGTGTGTGTTTGTCAGCACTGATTCCGGCTAAACAGATACTTCAATTGCGATGAAATTTTCTGGAGGCCTTCGAAATCTTGAACTTAGAACTGCCACTTTGAGCGCAATTTTACGATTTCTAGAACTTATAACTCCCTTCACAAGTTTTTGGAAAACCCTTTGGAAAACAACTATGTAGATATAGTTTATTATTAATTGTTTACAATGTCCCCAAATATGATGATGGTAAATAAAATATGAAATAAAATAATTAAAAAAAAAAGGGGTGGGTCCCCCGAGGGGACCCACCCCATATGGTCAGCGCGCCACTGAAACCCCAGGAGGATTAAAGTATAACTATAAAGTCAAAATATTCAAAGACATAAACATGTCCCTTACGAGAATTAGCGTAACCCATCTAAATGCAAACATCAGTGTGCGAGAATGGGCAACTCTTTTTTAATACGTATTTATGCAAGATGACATATTCACATGATTTATTGATACGGTTGTTACTTTTTAAATTTTTATCTGGGAAACCGTTATAGGGTGCAATTAGCCCCTCTTCAGGTGAACTAGGTATGTGCGGATAGGAAATTGTGAAGGGATGTCCGAGGGGTGTTTTAGGGATACTCAATCCCTTGCATTCGCCTTAACGACTGAGGAAAACCTCGGAAAAAACCCTTTAGTTTAGGATTGCCGGTCTCGACGGGATTCGAAACCGGAACCTCCCGAATCAGAGTCGCGCGCTTTGCACCCGAGCCAACACTGTTGGTGATTGTTACTTGATATTGATCTATATTATTATAGTCTATAGTCCACTTAAGCAGATAACAATTCCGTCGTGTAAAATTTCATGTAACGCAGATCAAAAGTATATTATTTATATGGTGTAAACCGATATTTTAAATTATTAAACAAAATTGTTGTATGAGTTATGTGGATGATTTAAATTTGAGTGGGATTTAAATGTTGGGTTTGCTTGATATACGATGTCGGCTATACGACCGATCACAACATTAACGACCTTCGAATATAATATAAATATAAAATAATATATTGATAAAGTCAAAAATATAATTGTTTAAATATGGAGTTATTGGTACCAATCAATTCGCATTCAAAATTCTTATTAAAAAACGTCGTTATTTTCTGTGGGGTGCACGAGCATTTGAGAGCCGCGACGTCTGATACGTTCCGCGGATGTAACATATGCCGTAAAACATTGTTGTATACATCACTTTGACGCACGGTGCCGTTGACCAGTTTATTCTTCCGCGAATAGCCAACAATACATACTTCTCCACTAAAGGCTTTGTAGCCCTCGATAGTTTATAATGCCATGAAAAATCGTCGGGGGACAAAATTTTATGCGACACTATCAGCAGATGAACTAGAACCGTGAATATTTCTAGCTGTAGTGACTTGTGAATTGCTATTCTTTGCTGCTTTCGTCAGTTTTTTTTTTAGTTTTTATTTTTAGTTTATAACCTTTAAAGGGGCCGATTGAGTCAACAATTAAATGGATGAAATAACCTGAAAACTTATAACATTTTCACTAACCAATTAAACACGTGCACTTGCAGACGTTGTTTAAATACTTCATTTAAAAAAAAAACGCAATTGCAGTCTACGTGTGAGAGATCTGTGTGTTATTATAAACTATATTTATGAACCAGAAAAGTTTTCGGAGAGAAGGTGAATCCTGTGTTTTGATAGCTCACTTGGTATTGTATTGGTTTTGTAAAGTCGAAGGAGTCGGGTTCAATTACCGGACGGGACATATCTTAGTCACTATTACTATCACTGTTTAAAATTTTATACATTGTGTTTTAAATTTGGGTTTTTATAGTAGGGACTATAACGCTGCTGTCCGGGTTCATCCCCGGTGAAGGGCTCATTTTAATTTTATGAAATAAATTTTATTTATATTATTATAGGTATTTAGATATAAATTTTTAAAAAAAATCCCCCTTTTGGGGGGCACAGAAATCCCGAGTTCATTTTCCCATTGGGAACTTTTCTAATTTCGTTAAAAATATCTTAACCCTCATAGCCTAAAACTACCTTTTTTAAATTTGGGTTTTCCTTGATCGTGCAATCAAACTTCCGATTTCCTCTCCTTGAAAAGTGAAGTTCTTGTCTTTAAAAAATTTTTTTCCACATCCAATCTTACGAAGAGGGTTTTGAGAGTCCTGGTAACCCGGGGTATCCAAAAACCCCCTAAGCCCTTTAGCACCCCAAGCCAAGACACCCAAGACTACGAGACCCTGGACAAAACCCATCCTCCTCCAGCCAGCATGCAGAAGGACTGGTGCTGCTCAGACCAATATGTCCACATCTGCATCAATCCCAGAGGTCAATAGTCGCACCTGCGGCCAAGATCAAGGACATAATCAGAAGGAAAACCAGTCCAAGATGATCGGGGGCCACGCCTCAGATCGCGATCATTTAGTTACTCCGGCTTGTCAGCATACCAACCACGTGGTCTAAATCATCCTTCCTGATCGTCATTTGACTGATTGTTATTGTAAAACTATATTACCAACACCAAGATTGTTTTGCCAACTATCCATGCGAGTGCGACTGTTATTATTTATTTTAAGTCTTTGGATAATATGCCTACAGTTTGTTGCTTATATGAAATAAACTAGGAAGCTTTGCAAACGCTTATTCAGGCGCGTTGTTGGATGAGCGTATTTTTTTTAAACGAAAAAAAGCGTAAAATTAAAATTTTCATAGAAATAATTTTTCGATTACGCTCAAATTTCACACGAATATATCAATTCATAAAATAAAGGTTCTGTGAAAAAAATAATTACAATCGGATAAAGCATGTAGGTGTTATAAGTCGAAGAATTTTTTTTTAAATCGAAAAAAAATCGTAAAATTGCGATTTTCACAAAAAACAATTGTTTGATTGCGTTCAAAACGTGGTAGTTCTAAGTTCGGAGATTTCGAAGGCCTCTAGAAAATTTCATTGCAATTGGAGTATCGCCTTAGCCGGAATCGTGCTACCAAAAAATTAAAGTTCTTAAAATTGCGATTATCATGAGAAACAAAATATTCGATTGCGCTCAAATTTCACACGATATATTAATTCATAAAATAAAGGTGCTGTGAAAAAATCATTACAATCGGACTAAGCATGTAGGTGTAAAAGTCGAAGAAATTATAAAAATTAAAAAAGTCGTAAAATTACGATTTTCATGAGAAATAATTTTTCGATTACGCTCAAATTTCACACGAATATATTAATTTATAAAATAAAGGTACAGTAAAAAAATCATAACAATCGGACAAAGCATGTATGCGTCATAAGTCGAAGACATTTTTTTAAATGGAAAAAATCGTAAAATTGCGATTTTGATGAGAAATGATTTTTTGATTGCGCTCAAAAACGTAGCAGTTCTAAGTTCAGAGATTTCGACGGTCTTCAGAAAATTTCATCGCAATTGGAGTATCGGTTTAGCCGTAATCGTGTTAACAAACAGACAAAAAAAAGAAAACAAAAAGAAAAAAAAGAAAAAACATTCCGGATTTTTTTTTATTGAATCTTCGCTTCGCTCGCTACGCTCATCCAATTAATAGAACAGCTAAGCATTCAAATTTATTTTCCTAAAACCTAAATCAGACAGAAAGTTACAAAACGAGAGTTTCAGACATTTCCACTTCAGCCATAAACAATTACATTTAAAACCAATGTTCTAGAGCAGGGGTCGGCAACAGGCGGCCCGCGGGCATAATTTTTGTGGCCTCCCAGTAATATGACTTAACACAAAAATTACTATTTATTTCTCCTACTTTTAATTTTTAATTAAAATTGTGAATTTTAAACTTCAATAAATTTCGTAAATATTAAATTGAGCCGTTCTCAATTTGATTTGATATTTGTTGTTGATTGAATTTATGGAAACGTCGAATCTGAATTATGCCAAGCTAATTTCACTAACTACAGATGGTGCACCGGCTATGATTGCTAAAGAGAAGGGGTTAGCAAAGCGAGTGAAAGAAAAGAATGCAAATCTTATTTCATACCATTGTATTATTCACCAGTCTGTACTTTGTGCAAAGCTTAGTAATGTGCTGAAGGTAACTATGGATAAGTTGATAAAATTAGTTAATTGTATAATAGCACGTTCGTCTCTAAAACACAGAGAGTTCAAAGAGTTCTTGGATGAAGTTCAGGCGCAGTACAGTGCTTTGCTGCTGCATACGTACGTTGGCTAAATAAGGGTAACGTATTACAGAGATTTTGGGCACTCAGAAAAGAAATTTCGACATTTTTGGAAAATTTAAATACCCCGGTTGCCAATGACTTTCATGCATTTCTTCAAAACGAACAGAAATGCTAGCGTTGGCTTTCTTAAACGACATTTTCGGCCACCTGAATACTCTCAACACAAATCTACAAGGTAGAGACAAGTTAATTTGTGACCTGATTCAGAATGTTAAATCGTTCAAGCGCAAATTAACCATCTTTGAAATGGATCTCACAGTTGAACTTCTTCATTTTCCAATATTGTCCGAGTACAAACTTGACTGCGAGTCAGATGCAGATGTATCTGAATTCTGTGATTTTATTGCAAAACCAAAAAGTGAATTTGAAACAAGATTTCACAATTTTGATTTAATTGAGTAATTTGCTCACATCTTGAAACATCCCTTTTCTATGAGCTGCAAGTTTATTCCACGTATCACAAGCGAAACTTCAGCTAGAAATGATTGACTTCCAAGAGGACACGCCACTTAAATCTTTACCGCCCAACACGCCCACACAAGTATTCTGGGCAAAATACGTTTCGAACGACAAATGCCCAGGACTGCGAAAGATTGTGATACACATGTACGTAATGTTCGGATCAACATAAATCTGCGAAGCATCGTTTTCAAGAATAAACAGTGTAAAAAATAAACTTAGGTCCAAAATCACTGACAAGCACCTGGAAGACGTATTACGGATTTCCTGTACCAATCGCGAGCCGAATTTTAAGAAACTAGCTCAAGAGAGAAGGTGTAATTTCTCGCACTAACAAAATCACCGGACCCAGGATGACCTATGGCCCCTCATATGTCAAGCAGTACTGGTAAGTGGCCCATACACAATCTAGTTGCCGACCCCTGTTCTAGAGCTAGGAATAGCAATAAATTCAACACGGGATGTAGTCAAACTCGTGTTTATAGTGTGGAATGTAGGACACATGGCGTAACCGACGTAGATACTTCCGAGGGTGTCTTCCCACAGTGCCGCTTCCCGTAAGGCCATCAACCTTTTTTTCCCCTATGCCATCATTTCTACCTGTCGATAAAGACCATGTTACAGGAAGCGTTGTTGGCCTAAGGGGAATTGATTTATTCCCCTTAGGCCAACACCCTGCATTTAATTATTGAAAATACAAAGAAGGTTTGTTGGCCTTGGGGTAATCGATTTATTCCCCTAAGGCCAACATCGTATATGTATCATTTAATGTAAGGAGCGGGGCGTTATTGGCCTTGGGGTAATTGGTTTATTCCTCTTAGGCCAAAACCCTGCATATCATTACTGAAGTTTCCATCAAAGTTTGTTGGCCTTAGGGGAATAAATCAATTACCCCAAGGCCAACAAACCTTCTTTGTATTTTCAGTAATGAAATGCAGGGTGTTGGCCTAAGGGGAATAAATCAATTCCCCTTAGGCCAACAAGTGTAACATGGTCTTTATCGACAGGTAGTAATGATGGCATTGGGGGGAAAAAAAGGTTGATGGCCGTACGGGAAGCGGCACTGTGGGACGGCTCCCTTCCGAGTGTGTAAGACTTGCCTATCATCTTACGATTTTTTTATGCGTGCGACACCATTCTATTTCTTCCAACACAACTTTGTTAAAGATAAACATGGAAATAATTTGTTATGTACTTATAAACAGAAACCTAACCCTGATGAGAAAATTTTGTTCCAAAACAATAAAACCTAAAAAGCAGTAGGCAGCTCCAGCTATTATCTGGTGTTAGACCGACATCAGTTCACATCAGTTTAGATTAGATTTTTTAGATTAACTTTATTAAGTTCAGTTTTGAGTTCATCAACTCGGTTACCAAACATTTACAACAATAACCACATATTCTGCACAAATGCAGGGCACTGACAAGAGTCAACAACAACCTTGGTATTTTCTTATGCGCTCTTTGAATTCAGAGACATTTCTAGGCAATGGATTTACAACTCTTTCATCCAAACCATTCCAACTCTTGGTCACAGAACCAAGAAAGGAGTGTTTACCTACATCCGTGTTACATTTGTGAACAAATATCTTCATACTATGATCTTTTCCCACCTCTAAATGGTGCAAAAATAATCTTTTATTTAGGTCATCCCAAGCCGGTTGACCTGTAAATACTTTGTAAAAGCACACAGTTTAGCATTTATTCTACGTTCATGTAATGATTCCCATCCTAGATCTACCATCATTTCACTTGGACTATGTCTCCTTCCATATTTACCTAGTACCTTTCTAATTGCTTTTCTTTGCACCATCTCTATAGCATCAGTATGTATTTTTGAGTGTGGGTCCCACACTAACCCAGCATACTCTAAACAAGGTCTAACAATTTCAATGTATGCTTTCTCCTTTACCTTTTCACTACATCCTCTCAAGTTTCTCATCACAAAATTTGTTTGTTTATTCCCTTACATATAACTTGGCTTACGTGCTCTCCCCAATTTAATTTTTTATTTAACAGTGCTCCAAGGTATTTACAATTTTCACGATACTCTAAACTTTCTCCATCAAGCATATAGTGATAAACATTCGTTTATGCTTGAGTGTAAATTTAATTAGCTGACTGAAGATTCCTGAAAGGAATAATATTTGGATGAGCGAAGCCAAGACTCCAATTTCACTGACCCCCAAAAAATTTAGCTCGGGTGTTTTTTTTGTTTGTTTGTTATTTTTTTATTATTTTTTGTTTTTCTGTCTGTTTGTTCGCGCTCTACCGGTCAAATGGCATATGCAATCTTGATAAAAAAAATTGGAGGGGATCTTCGAAATCTCTGATCTTAGACCTGCCACGTTTTTGGGTACAATCGAAGAAATATTTCTCATTAATATCGTACATTTACGATTTTTTTCGATATTTAATGCGATTTTTTCGTGATATTTGGGCAGATTCTGACCAAACAGGTAGGGCTACAACGTTCATATTTTACATGGACATTAAGGTAATGGTGATGTATTGCCTTTTGAAAGAAAAAGTTGAAAATATTAGCCAGAATCTATAGAATAAAGGATTTAATATGAGTTTTTTTAGGTATATAATAACAATTAACAAGTAACAATAGAAACCTGACAACAAACACCTACAATGCGTTCAAATTGCATTTGCAAAAGTAAAGAGGTCCCACGCAAACTAAAAACTTACAAAAAGGCTCATCGAGCAACGCGACTAAAAAAAGCGTTCGCGAAGCGGCCTAGTGTAAAAACAAACGAGAGCAAAGTTTTGTGAACGTAATCTGAACACCACCAATAATGCGATTATTGGATGAGCGAAGCGAAGATTCCATTCTACTACACTGGAGAAAAAAATCCGTAATGTTTTTTTTTTCTTTTTTTTGTATTTTTGGCTGTTTGTAAACACGATGCCGGCTAAACCGATACTCCAATTGCGATGAAATTTTCTGGAGACCTTTGAAATCTCTGAGCTTAGAACTGCCACGTACGAAAAAACGATCGAAAAATTATTTCACATGAAAACTGCAATTTTACGATTTTTTTCGTTTTTCTTGTTTTTTTTTCTGTTTGTAGTTTTGCGTGTTTGTTAAAACGATTCCAGTACACCAATACTCCAATTTCGATGAAATTTTCTGGAGGTCTTCAAAATCTGTGGACTTAGAACTGCCAAGTTTTTGAGCGCAATCTAAAAATTATTTCTCATGAAAATCGCAATTTTACGATTTGTTTTAACGTTTTTCTTGTTGTTTTCTGTTTGTATTTTTGTGTGTTTGTTAACACGATTCCGGCTACACCGATACCCCAATTGCGATGAAATTTTCTGGAGGCCTTCGAAATCTTTGAACTTAGAACTGCCACGATTTTGAGCGCAATCTAAAATTTTTTTCTCATGAAAATCGCAATTTTACGATTTTTTCGATTAAAAAAAATCTTAAAACATTTCTTCGATTTATAATACCTGGGCAATTCCACACTATAGTGACCATAACATAAAGAAATTAAATATTTACAATAATGTTTCTCTTTATAGAAATGATATAGTATGTTCATAAACATAATTCCCTGAAAATGTCAATACAAACAAAAATTTATTTTTCATTTTAAGCGGGTTTTTATCAACGAGTTTTTTTTTTAGAATTAACACAGTCATAATCTTTCCCTAAATGCTAATTTTAAAAAATGTATTAAAATGTAATAATTTGTATTAAAATGTAATAATTTAAAGATGACTATTATGAGAACTAAATACCCAAGGTATTGTTAAAATCAACATTATGGCATGCTTTAAAAGTGTATTGTGTATAACTCCTTTTTCTATGAATCATGTTGATTGAGTTTCATACAAAAAAGCACCGTTTTCTCTTTAAAAGGTGAAATAAAGAAGATTATATTTTCATTATTTTTATTTTGTAATGGCTAAGATGGAGCATTAAAATAAGACCATAATTTATACAAATATATCATTAGTTAATTTAATTTTAGGTGTAACAGAATTAACAAATCGTAACAGAATTATTGTAAACCACTGTTAAAGCGAATAAAATTATGTTTAAAAATGTCACGCCTATTTACTGACTAATGACATGTTTTGTTTTAATTTTTGTGACACTCTCATCACATAATTAAACTATTTAAATAACAAGCTTATTTCTGTTACAGCCATATGTAATTTTGTTACATCCATGTCGTAATTCTGTTACCACTTTTAAAACGACTAAAATTATGTTTAAATGCGCCGTACCTATTGACTTACTAATGAGATTGTGTTTTCATTTTTGTTTTCATTTTTATTTAATTTCTATCCCATTATAGAGTTATTTAAATCACAAGCGTAATTCTGTTACATCCATATGTAATTCTGTTACACAATACATTAATTAATATTAAATAAAATACAAACCTATCCTTACAGATGTCAACAGCATTGTTTGTATCTAACCTTTGTTGTATGTGTACAATCAATACAATTATTCCAATTTAACTCAATTCACAGGAATTTCTGATTGATTGAACCAACTTTTTACCATGACCTTTTCTATGTAATTCTGTTACAACGGACATAAATAGCTTTATATCAATTAAATATAGGTATTTTTAAATAAACTTTTATTGCATAAATTAAAAGACAACTTCTAGTTGTTATTTGCAATTATAAGATGTGCAAAAACTTACAATAATCAGTATAAATAATTACAATGTGTTAAATCTGTGTGATTGGTAATTCTGTTACCGTGGAATTGCCCACCTACATCCTTTATTCGATTGTAATCATTTTTTCACAGAACCTTAATTTTATGAAATAATATATTCATGTAAAATTTGAGCGCAATAGAAATTTTATTTCTCATAAAAATCACAATTTTACGCATGTTTTCGTTTAAAAAAATGTCTTTGACTTGTAACACCCACATGCTTTATCCGATTGTAATGATTTTTTAACAGAACCTTAATTTTATAAATTAATATATTCGTGTGAAATTTGAGCGCAATCGAAAAATTATTTCTCATGAAAATCGCAATTTTACGCTTTTTTCTTTAAAAAAAAACTTCTTCGACATAATTATAACACCTACATGCTTTACCCGATTGTAATGATTTTTTCACAGAACAACAGAAAATCTGCATAACACATGACAGCTCAATGCACCAAATACGCTCATCCAACAGCGCGCCTGAAAAAGCGTTTGCGAAGCTTCCTAGTATTTTACAATATTTTTATTTATGAAATTTCTGTGGCGCCAAGTTTATAGATTTCAAAGTCAAAATTGGAATTGGTTTCGTCTAATCATTAGAGACAAGATGACGAATTTTAAAGGGTGATTTAAAATTGGTAAGAATAAATAAAAATTAGTGCTGTTATTTCAGAAGTTATTGAAAAAACGAAAAATGTGTATAGAAAATAGTAAAAATAAAGTTAGCATCAACTAACTAACTAAAGATTTTTTCAAAAATTTATTAGATTATCCATTGTTATCATACGAGATACGTAAACATAAATTTGGGATATTAAGCAATGTTTTCAATTTTGGAGCACCATCTTTTTATTTCCACCAAACTCCTAAATGTGGGGTCACCCCATATTTAGAGGTGAACCCTAGTGGTGGGGTGTTTCTTGCACTTCTATGAAGAACAATGAAATATATGAACATTTCAATTCAATATTGCCACTTAATGATTTGATTGATTGAATATTGCTCAACGTCTCATATTTATGCACTTTGGCTAATCGAGACGATGAGTGGTGATAGATGAGGATGAAGTATGAACAGAAGGGAGGAGGGGAAACCCGGTACCGGCACGTAGCCTACTCCTTTCGAAAAGTACCAAGGGGACCAACGGCTTAACGTCCCATCCGACAGGACGGTGTAACTTTGACAGTCATATAGGTTAACCCGGACTGCCGAGCAGACGTCGAGGAGAACGAAGCCGTTACACTAGCTTTCGAACCCTCCATCTGCTCTAACCAGCGGTATACGTGAGTTTCAGAGTAGAGCGGTCACCCACTCTACCCATGACCACGCCCGATTCTGCTTAACTTCGGTGATCGAGTGGGAACCGGTTAAACGAGCTCGGCTAAACCGCTGGCTTATATTAATGCCTCTTAAGATAAATAAGGAATTTAACTTGTCCCAATATTGTGAACCTTATTTGCGCAAATAATCTTTGCTGTTAAAGCGCCCTAAAACTACTACTACTACTACTACTACTACCACTACTACTAACTACTACTCTACTACTACTACTACTACTACTACTACTACTACTACTACTACTACTTATTCCAAAGACCATGTTTCCGGATTCCCATTAAATAACTTTGCAACAAACCATTACATATTTTATTTATGATAACTAGAGATGCGTCTTTTTTTACGTTTGACGTTGTTATGCTAAATCGGTAAACATATAGGCTTATATTTTTGGGAAACGCTAATTTTACTAACTTAGTTTTTCCCATACTTATTAAGAAGTAGCTAAGCATTGTATTCAAACGTTTTAAACAAGGAGTGCAAGAGGCAAGAATATGTATTTAGGAAATTTGTATTCCAAAACGATGGCCATAATCATTTTTTATTTAGGATTAACGCGATAAAGGCCCCTAACATGTTTTAGCAAGTGATATGCGAGATATCAAGTTTAATGTTTACAAATAGCCTAAATCTCTTATGTGGATAATTGATGAGCGTAGCGAGCGAAGCGAAGATTCCATTCTACTACACTGGAGAAAAAATCCGGATTGTTTTTATGTTTTTTCTGTTTTGTGTTTTGTGTATTTTTGAGTGTTTGTTAACACGATTTCGGCTAAACCGATACTCCAATTGCAACGAAATTTTCTGGAGGCCTTCAGAATTTCTGAACTAAGAACTGCCACCTTTTTGAGCGCAATCTAAAAATTATTTCTCATAAAAATCGCATTTTTACGATTTTTTTCGTTTTTTTCTGTTTGTATTTTTGTGTGTTTGTTAATACGATTCCAGCTAAACAAATACTCCAATTTCGATGAAATTTTCTGGAGGCCTTCAGAATCTTTGGACTTAGTACTGCCACGTTTTTGAGCGCAATCGAAAAATTATTTCTCATAAAAATCGTAATTTTACGACTTTGTTTCGTTTTCTTTTGTTTGTATTTTTGCCAACTTACTGCCAACCAACTTAAAAATGAAGCTTTTTTTAAGCTTTTGTAATGATAAATTCGAAAATAACTGGCTCCAAGCTAAGTGATTAGTATTAAACTGTTAATTGATTAATTAACATTAATTAGTTAATTTAGTCCTAAAATTTCAAAGTGAAGAAAAATTTTTAATGTTTGATATCAATTGAAAGCATTTTTCATTAACATTAATAAAAAAAATACAATGCAAAAATATAATATATATATATATATATATATATAATAATAAATAATAATAAATATAATATAAATATGTATATATGTATGGATTGTTGTAGGATAAAAACAAGGATCTTGGGTAAAACCGCGTCGAAAATAAGATGAACCAGGCAG